>OX104115.1:22069301-22669301 GCA_944474755.1 Limnoperna fortunei | reverse complement strand
ATCATATTATTATAACCGTTGAAAGTGGGGGATCAGAGGCCTAATGGTTAAGGTAATTTGTCTACAATTGATTCAATTGATCACTTGATGTCAACATGTGATTGTGGGTTTGAGTCTCACTAGTGACTGGGTGCCCTCGTCTCCAGTCGTAATTGCCAAGGATTTTCCTGCCGAAGGTCAGTGGTTTTCTGCTGGTACTCCGGCTTCCATTTCCTCCCCCGGTAAAAATTGGATGACATGATAAACATGTAGCTGAAAAATTGCTAAAAGTAGCTAAAATATCATTTGAACAAAAAACAATTGAAAGCCTCCTTTTAAGCCGCTTTACGATTTTAATTAAAACATTTGTTAAACATTTAAGAATCAAAATAGATTACTGTAATTTGGCTCTGTGTGAATTAGAACATTTTTATTTTATTTTTTTTTGTTCCACTGCACATTACATACATATATATTCATAGTACTAATATTTTTATATAACATATACAAAACAGCAATTTATTGTAACAAGACAATGGTTTTTTTATTATATTTAAGAAGAAGGATAGAAGTTGTGTTAAAGTAAGAATACATGAATTTGTATGCAAAGATTTAGAAGAATAGGCTTAAAAAATCAGAGTAGGAAATAAAGTTAGGTTGGTGTTCTCATTTTTGCTTAACTCTTTCCCTGTGAGATATTAACTGGTATCACAGAATGACTATCTTATAATAGTTAGAAGTCAAGGGCTTTTGGAAGGCGGGTGGTTGGGGTGGAGCATCACTATCACTAAGATTTTATGAGATTGATGTAGGCAGGGGTGTTTTTGTTAAGCATAAAAGATGAATAACGAATTAGTTCTATTAAACATCTAACAAATTAAATTAGTGAGATAAGATCTTCAAAACACTTCCATATGAAGTGGAAGTCATCCATGCGCAGTTTTTTTTTATAGCAGCTATCTTTTCTAACTCATTTTAAGACATCTTATGGTGTATATATACTGTTTTATTACTAATAAGATAATATTATATGCATTTCCTTTTACCATTTTATCAGTGTTATCAAAAAGCATGTTTTTTTAAATTTACATTATTAAGCCAAGTATTAACTTCTTTGAATAAATTTTGAACCAGTGCACAGTCCCAAAAGATGTGAACTAAAGTTTCCTCTTCCTGCTCACAGAAAGTGCATTTATCCTATATTGCAGCCACTGAAGTTTACTATTATTTGTAGTGACAAATGGCAGTATATATATATTTTTTCCAATCATCTTTTGTAAAGTTAAAAATCTTATTGAATTTATTCTGTGCAGTTGGGACACTCTTGTTTTTATTCAAAACACTGTGCATATCTCTAGAGCCCTTTGCATTTTTAAGAATGGTCAATAATGTGACTGGAATAAATGGGTTTTCTAGAACAATACTCGTTTTTTTCAGTATTTTGGAAAATTTTTGACATTTCTTTCAAAGAGCTAATAATACTATTATATTCCATCCATAACATTTATCTGGATATTATATTTCTGTTTGAAAAAATCAAAAGTAAGAGTTGTGCTTTCTTCTGTATATAGATCATTTATATAGTTTTTGTCGTATAATAATGAACTATTGAATTTCCATAGGCCTTTACTCTTAATAATTTATTAAATTCAAGTTGGAGGATAATCATGGAGTGATCTGACCGATAACTAGGGTCTATTTTACAGTTATTGGGGTTATTTGAAAAGCTGTCTGTTATTAAAAAGAAATCCGTCCTAGCCTGTTTAAAAGGGGATTTCTTTCTGCATGCAAGTAAATCGACGCGTATTTGGATATAACTCCCTATAACGGTCTATAAGGTATTTATCCAGAAGCCTTTCCCTTTCATTTTGGTTATTAATATGTTAATGATTATAAACTAAAGCGGCATATTGCTTTTTAACTTCTAATATTTTTCTTTTGACCAAGTCGATATAGTTTTTGTCATATAATAGCGAACTATTGAATTCCCAAAGGCCTTTACCCTTAATAAAATTATTAAATTCAAGTTGTAGGATAATCATGGAATGGTCTGACCGATAACTAGGGTCTAGTTTACAGTTATTGAGGTTATTTGACAAGCTGTCTGTTATTAAAAAGAAATCTAGCCTAGCCTGTTTAAAAGGGGATTTCTTTCTCCAAGTAAATCGACGTGTATTTCGATATAACTCCCTATAAGGGTCTATAAGGTATCTATCCTCTATAATTTCCAGAAGCCTTTCCCTTGCATTTGGGTTATTAATATGTAAATAATTATCATAATCGATTTCTGTTTCAACACTAAATTAAAATCTCCACAAATTACATAATTTTCATTTCCAAATTCGTCCACAACAGACATTACTTCATTGTAAAAATTTGGGTTGTCTACATTAGGACCATATATTGATACAATAGTCATGTTTACATTGTCCATACATATATCCAATGCTAGAAAATTGCCATTATTATCAACCTTATCACGTAATATTTCAAACTCAAAATTGTTGTTAAACAAAATACAAGTTCCTCTAGCGTTTGACTTAAATGAGCTAAAGCAGCATTCATATCCCCATAAGGATCTTACCGACTTCTCAATATCTGCTGTAAAGTGAGTATCTTGCAGGCAGTCAATATTGCATTGTTTTGATATTAAATACTGAAAGACTTCTTTTCGGTTATTTTGGTCCCTTATTCCCTGACAATTAACTGATAAAATCTTCAAAGAAGACATTTATTTGTACATGTACATGTAAAATAAAATAATTAATGGAAAGGATACTGTATGTATTCAGGACTACCTCCAGGGATGGTGATCAAGCAAAAATGAGAACTAAAATAATTGTATTTCTGAATAGAGAAAGATAAGAAAAGTAGAACATATACAAGATAGGAATAAAAGGTATAAGAAAAAAGACAAATTTTCGACATGGCTCACAAAATGGTACAAATATAATGTGTTTAGCATGAGCAGTCTCTGCAGCTATAGTACAAATATAATTAATATTATGTTTAAGATTAAGAGGTATAATCAAAATGTTGATTATTACAAGTATACATTTTTCATCCTATTTTCAGTTTTATTTATTAAATTCAGAACATTACTTGAATATTTTTGGAAATTAATTCATACATGTACTCTCTATTTCCAGTTTTAAATTGTGCTGTTATTTATTAAATTCAGAACATTACTTAAATATTTTTGGAAATTAATTCATACATGTGCTCTCTATTTCTATATACATTTGTAATATACTTTAGTGTTGAAATACCAAGTAGGATTACATTATGAAGATAGACAATTGATTTCTTTCAACAAGATTTACATTCACAAATTTACCAATTAGAACAAAAATTCATGATAAATTCCCGAAAAATAAGGTTTGTTGTCTGTATATCTATACAATCTGAAAACAAATGTCCCATCAGATGATTTTAATGTTACCATTTTAAAGTATTCCACAACTAATAAAAAAAGTTAGAAGTAATCCCCTGTCTAAATTGGAGAGAATTGATTATAGAACATTCATCACATATCATATCTTAGCATTTACAATTTTCGACATTTTTTCTTAGACGAATCAAATATGCTGGGACTTCATTTATAAGGATACCATTTTACATTTTAATATTTAATTCTTTGTGTTAGTTATTTTAAAGATGGTGATACTGAAAAGTGATATATACATAAATGTACATATAAGTTGCGTCATTATTTCATGCAGTGTACATGCAGGTTAAAATAAGTTGTTCCAGTACCTTTATTACTCCCCTTTTAGAATTTTTTTGGTCTATATTATCAAACATTGAATTTTAATTGCAAATTGTCTTTTGTCCTACCATAAACTTTGCAGTTGAAAAACCACAATGACTCAAATTTATGAGAATGTTTACATGGATTCAAGTCTTGGGCCACGTCTTGTAAGGGATCCTCTAAAATTGAGTTCTCTACTACTGGCTCTGGGACGTTGAATGGGACGTCAACAACTATAGATTTTTCGGGTTCATCCGTCTCCATTTGGCATAGGCAACAAATCCAATCCAGTTGCAGGGTACCCTTTACTGCCTGTCTGTATTGGTCTCTTGTAATGCCACTGTTACTCGCCGATGCTGCCATCGTTGGCACTGCTCACACTGAAGAGCTTCCTGGCGAGGACGGACTTGTTGGTCACTATGTGTACAGCTGTCTGACATCTTTCGAATGATACATGATTTTACATCGCTTTCATTTTATTTCAAATATTAGCTTGTGTTTGGATAGATTGATTCTATTTCGTCTTTACCAAAATACATCAAAAGTACAATGAGTAAACGTTGTAAAAACAAACACAATGGTAAGTAATCTTTATTATGCGGTGTTTTTGATATCTCTGGTGGATTCATCACCTACTTTTTGAAGACCATTGATTAAAGCTGATTAAAACTAATTATACTTCATACAATGGTTATGATTACCATACTGATTATTAATTATACTTTATACATTTGTTAAAATTACCATAATTACATAAATTATAATGTCATTTGCACTTCAAATTTTGTATTTAGTGAACATGACACTTAATCTTTAGGAGGGCCGAAATGACCAAGTGCCGAACTTTCACGGTTCCGCAGTGTCCAAATGTATAGGTGCCAAACTGTCCAGGTGCAGAAGTTTCCTGATACAAGTCAATCCTAGTTTTACTTGTTTGTTGCTGTGCATAGTCTAGCTGTTTCTTGACATGTTCATTTTTTAAAGCTTATGAATCTATTTTATCTTGCATGTCATTTATTATTGCATAAAATATTTCTTCTATTTTTTTCCAAAGTACTTAACAGTTTTTCAACTATAATAGTCACCATGCAGTGATTCTAACTCACTTCTTTCAGGAACCTATAAATCCCATACTAGTCCCAGCATCTTTTAACGAGATCCTTAAAGTGTTGCTTACTTTAGGTCGTCTACTTTAGTTATTCCATGTAGGTGTAATTTAATATGATCATTCAAGTCCTTTTGAATATTTTTGTGAATTAGAACATGGTCAGACCTTATATTTGTCTTTAATTTTTAAGTCGCCACTACTTTGTATAAAATTTTGACGTGTTTTAACTCGTGTGTTACTAAAACTCGGAAACGGAACGTGGAACGGAAACGGAAAACGGAATAAGTGTTTTATGAGGGTTTTTAGGGCATATTGGGATATGGGATATTCACCTATTTTATTCATGGTATACAGGATATTTGAGGCAAAACTTACTGAGATATGGGATATTTAAATTCATTTTACTTACATGGATATTGGATATTGGAAAACACTATTTCCGATACGGGATATTTGATGAGAAATGTTAAGGAGATATGGGATACTGGTACCCCCCTCCAAACAAGCCCCTTTTGTGGATCTGCTAGTGGTCAGAACTTATCAACAACATGTTTAATACAAACTTTTTAACGTAGGTGTATTAAAATAGACGGTTAAATGCACATTTCCTTGTTTCCATCAATAGCAAATCTTGATTTTTAAATTATAAATGTTTCGGCGTATTGTACATTGCAGTGCAAATAAGATATACGGTAGCAGTAATGTTTTCTCAGACTTCTCTTTTGCAAATATAATTAGATCAATACGTTGCGTCTTTTTGCATATTTACATTAAGTGCAACCCTTAGCTGCATTCAATGTTTAAATAGCCTTTAATTATTTGTGATCATTTTCAAAAGCCTGAGCTAAAAAAATTTGAAAACATTTACTGCTTACTACAAATACTTGTATTTTCATTTTGATAACCAATAAGTGACTAAAATAAATGCCTTCAAAATTCAGTAGAGAAAAAAAAATTAAAAAGGCAGGCACGCGGGAGTTGACAAACCAAATGACTAAAAATTGAAAAGCAAGCTAAAAAACTTGGAAAATTCTGAAGATAGCCGAAGACTTGGGGTCAGTTTTCATAGACATGTTATAAGAACGCAAATAATTTTACATTTCTGTAGGCGTAGACAAAATGTGCATTTGATGGATTTCATTGGACCAGACTCAACATAGTTATATGTCAGAACTTATTATAAAGACAGAGAACTAAAACTCACACTGCAGCGCAAAATGTGTATTACCACTGTAAAGTTGGGTGCATTTTATAGAAACATGAGGATTTGACAAGAAAGTCATTTCACACAAGAACATTACAGAACGATTCTCCTATTCATCGCGCGACTTGGCAGCTCATTTACATTTGAAATGACTTATCTTTAACTGATTATAACAACGACTGGATGTTAAAACGCGAAGAAACACTTTTTTATTTGCATAAACATACATGTACTCTGTTAAGCTTTGTGACATTAAGGTGTTTTATTATTTTTCAGTTTCAGTTAACACATAGTTGATATTTTTTAGAATATCTTCCTTTCTCATTTCTTATTGTCTTTTGTATTGTCGTCCTGTACCGGATTTTACATATTAAACTTATATGGTCGGGTGTGTTGCAACAAGCATAAAGTGGTCACCTATCTGTGGCATCTCCATTTGGCCAGAGTTGCGTTGCGGATTGCAATTATTCTTTAATTTTTTGTTCGTTTCTTTGTATGCCTGTTGTCTTGACTCCATTGCTTTTTTTAATGTCAGTGATTAATAACATTTGATATGAGATAAAACATTTAACGCATGATGTGATGCATTTATGTACTAGTTGCTTAACCTTTCCCAGGCATGGCCTAATCATTCTGCCCAAAGTTAATTTTTATGTTGTGCTACCAAGCGGTTACAGTAAGTACTTGGTATATTAATACACACATTACTTCATTCGGTGTCTTCTGGCTATTCCAACATTTTAAAATTACCTGTTCTGGCTATTCCAACATGCTCAGAACAATAGATGTTGTTATTGTGTAATGTGTTGTTTTAGTTAAAAATCCTTAAAAATTTTTCCAGGTAAATTTTTTAAATGTAATTTTATCTGTTCAAATAAGATAGAATTTTAGTATTAAAATATATAAAAGTTGTAAAAAAAATAAGTTTTCCAACAAAAATAGGTGGGAACCACAATCATACACGAGACATAATGCAGCTCACAGTTAAAGATGTTCTTCAGTTTAGAGCCAGAAAATAACTTACTAATATCCTAACAATTTATGAAGATGAATTTGTCAAACTTCGCAACAGAGAATGGAATGATGAAAAGCAACAACTTGTAGAAAACTACCAACCTTCTACTCGCGCAAAGACCAGCTATACAACGAAAGAAAAAAGACATTAACAGGACTACCTATGTCAGTAGAAGAAATCTTGGTAAATGGTAAATGGGCAGAAACATTTCCTACCCGGAAAGAATCAACACATATATACCAGACTGTTAACTGTACTACAAGAAATTTGCCAGAGATACAACATTTTACTTCAACCAACTGCTATGTTTCTTGACTAAGAGTTTGCTTCTAGAAACAAAGTTGCTGAAATATTTCCAGACATCAACATCAAATGCTGTTTTTTTCATTATGCGCAGTATATTTGTTGAAACGCACATAAGCATGTATACGTGTTGTGGGCTATTTATTTTATTTTGTTTAGTGCTAATGCAAATAAATATATTTTCCTTAATGTATCTTATCTTTCAATTCCAACACATTTTACCTGTAATTTTGCTCATAAAATAATACAAGATGTTTTTACAGTATACACAAACATAATCTCTTGTTTATATAAGTATTCTGGCTACTCCAACATGAATTTTTAACATTTTACCGTTAAAATTTAAAATGTTGGAATAGCCAGAATAAACCCTTCATTCTACGACCAGATGACATGTTGTACAAGTTTCTGTCCTTAAACTTTATCTGTATGTCTATCTGTCCTTCCTTCTTACCGTCCGTTCGGCAGTCCGTCCACAAATTTTTGTGAACTCTTTAACTTGATAACTATAAAGGTTACCAATGATTTGAAGTTTTAGACAATGATTTTGTATCATGCCAATTTATCAAATGATTTATAATCTGCAAAAAAGAAATAAATAAACAAACAAGCGAACAAAAACAAACTAAAAAAACAACAAAAATAAAACTCATTACTATCCTTCGTCAGAGGAGCAATGCATTATCATTGCTTAAATGGGCAGTATAGGAATTGGTTTCCGGGTCGTAACTTGTGATAGCGAGATCAATACATGTAAGTCAAAATTCAAAATAACAACGAAACACGCTCCAGTTTAATAGTATATATGATTACTAACTTACCATGCATTCCATTCATAAAACTGAACAAGTCATACGTTCAAGCATGCATAAACATGGCACCAAACTTGTTTTGATAATGTTACCTAGCGGTTTTATTGAAGTGACAATTAATATCACATACCAATATAAAAATATCAGACATTCATGTTATTAGGTCAATATATCTATTTATTCATTTTTTCCGTTTTTCCGTTTTAGAAGTTTAAAATCGTGTAGGTCCAGCAGAAACTGTATAAGACTCACTTAAAAGCTAGTTGTGCCAGTCTCATGACTAATCGGCAAAAAATTGTTTTAATATGACATTAAAGAACTGACATTTGAACGTGGTATAAGGGAGATAACTCAATAAAAAATTTGAAAAAAAAATTCTGTGTATATGCCCGTTGTCTTTACTCCATTGCTTTTTTCAATGTCAGTGATCAATAACATTTGATATGAGAGAAAACAGTTAACGCATGATGTGATGCATTTATGCATTAGTTGCTTAACCTTTCACAAGCATGGCCGTATCATTCTGTCCAAAAGTTAATTTTAATGATGTGCTATCAAGTGGTTACAGTAAGTACTTGGTATATTAATAAACACATTATTTCATTCTAAGACCAGTTGTACATGTCGTACAAGTTCCTGTCCTTAAACTTTATCTGTATGTCTGTCTGTGTGTTTTTTCTTCTTGCTGGTTTTCCGGGTCGTAACATGTGATATCGGAAACAATACATGTAAGTCAAAATTCAAAACAAAAACAAAACATGCTCCAGTTGAATTTGCATCAAATGAAAATACAATATTTATTTTAATAGTATATATGATTACTAACTTACCATTCATTCCAGTCATAAAACTGAACAAGTCATACGTTCAAGCATGCATAAACATGGCACCAAACTTGTTTTGATAATGTTACCTAGCGGTTTTATTGAAGCTACAATTAATATCACATACCTATATAAAAATGTCATACAGTCATGTTTATTAGGTCGATATATCTATATATTTATTCATTTTTCCGTTTCCTTCCGTTCCGTGTTCCATTTCCGCGTTTTATAACACCCGTCCAGCGACTATGTTAAAGTTTTTGGGTTACGATAGTTCCTCTGTAACTACGCATGGTAGGATGACAATATTTGGTGTAAAGGTTGCTGATGAATAGTACATGACTGTCTGGTAGGTTCCACCTGACCTTGACCTCAATTTCACGGTCCAGCAACTACGTTAAAGTTTTTGGGTTACGGCTGTTCCCCTGTAACTATGCAGGGTATGGTGACAATATTTTGTATACAGGCCGCTGCTGATATTAAATGCTATTTACGTAATGCTTATGACGAAATTTATTTTCGTTACTGATGCGGAATACAGGCGAGACGTTTTTCTGTGTCCACACTTGTTAAGAAATTTAAGTTGGATCTTTTCTATACAATGAGAATTTTCAAATCCCCAGACTTCACAAGAGTATAATAAAATATTCTCAATGAGAGATTCGAAAAGTTTCAATTGAAGATCGATCGGTATATTAATATTCCTAATTTTCCCGTACAGAGCATAAACAGCTTTTTGACCTTGATCACACAGTTTCTTTTTCGCTAAAGAAAATTTTCCATTATAGTTAAAAATAGTTCCTAGATATGAGAAATTATCAACAATTTCTACAATTTGTCCACATAATTTAAATTCATGCTTTTTTCTACATTTTCCTTTAGAAAAAATAACAGATTTGGTTTTATCAACATTTACAGATAGTTTCCATTGTATACAATAGTTTTCAAAAACAATTAACGAATCCTGCAAGTCCTTTGCACTCTCAGCTAAAATAATAGTGTCATCTGCATATAACAGTACACATATTAATACATATATTCTCAAATCGTCACTGATTAATGAAGTTATATTTGATAAACCAGTAATATTGTTTGCACTAAAATAGTTCTCCAGATCTGATAGAAATATAGAAAACAAAAAAAGGGGATAAGTTTTCTCCTTGCCTAACACCAATATCACATGAGAAAAATCCGGAGATTTCATTACCTTGTTTGACGCATGATTTGATATTATCATACATGTTATAAATCACTTTCAAGATTTTACCAGAAATATTATTTTTCATCAGTTTTTGCCAAAGACCCTCCCTCCAAACAGTGTCAAACGCTTTTCTAAAGTCAATGAAAGTGCAGTACAATTTTTTCCCCATAGCCAAGTATATTTCAATCAAAACATGGAGACAAAAAATATTATCGACAGTAGAATAACCCTTACGAAACCCAGCTTGAGCTTCTGGTATAATATTACATAAATCTGCATATTTCGAGAGTCTGTTGTTCAGAACTGAAGTAAATAATTTTCCCATTGAAGACACTAAGGTGATTCCCCTGTATGAATCCGGGCTATTCGGATCACCTTTCTGTTTATAAATAGGCATTATAATACCTTCAGTCCATACATCTGGAATTATGCCACTATCTAAAATTTTATTGAACAGTAGCAAATATAAAGGCATAAGAATATGGATTGTGGTTTTTATGTATTCATTTAATACCTTATCACAACCTGGAGCTTTTCCATTCTTTAAACCTTTTACAGCAGAAATTATTTCATTTTCAGTAATCTCGCTATTTAAAATAGAATTTGCCAATTCATCATTCAGTGGGGGATATCAAATTCAACATCTGAATCATCAGTATCTTCAGAAGTGTTTAATTTCTTTTAATACTCGTACAAATTTTCAATAGTCAATTTTGCAATATCACAAGACTTGGACTTATCAAAGTTGTTCAATATCTTCCATAATTCACGTGGATCATTTTTTGATTGTTTTCGAATTTTGTTTTCCAAATTAAATTGATAATTTTGGTAACTGCGATTCATTTCTGCCTTGTAAGTTTTACAGGCATTTTTCAGATTTCTTTTGTTAGCATCTGACTTATTTGAAGAGTATTTTTTGTTTGCAGTATGAAATAAATTTCTCTTTTCTCTGCAGGACTTTGTAAACCAAGGTTGGTCATTTATTGGGCGACCTTTCGTTATAACTGTTTTCTTTCCAATCGTACAATCAGCAGTGTCAATGAAAACATGATTTAAGCTGCCAACGAATTCATTTAGCTTTGTTCTTGATTCTAAATTATTTGTATTTATCGATTCCAATTCATTACATAATTCACTCACTGACAGTCTATCACGTATATTGTCAATAAACTGTTGTGATTTTTTACCTATCCAACGAACCGGTTTAACATTCCGATTCGTCAATTGTTGATTATTATGTAAATTAGATGTGTAAATAGATACACGTAATCGACAGTGAATATCTGAGATAAGTGGGCCAAAATCAAGGACTTCAAATTCGCGAATAAGGGGGAACAAATCCGATGCCACAATGAAATAGTCTATAAGACTTGAATCTTTGCATGTTAATTTACCACTTAAATCTGGCCATTTTCTGCCATTTACAATATACATATTATTATTACTACAAAAATCAATGAGTTTATGACCATATGAGTTAATTCTACCATTGTCCATAGAGCTTCTATCTAAGGGTACATTATATAAGTTAAGTTTATGATAATCATACAATTCTTTAGCTAGAATATCGTTGGTATCATAATCTAAAATATTCAACAGGTCTTCATCAGGGATAATAAAATCTGACATTTTACCACTTCTTGCATTGAAATCGCCAATAACAGCACAAATAGTACCCTTTTTACATAATGATAACATTTCTTTTTCTATCTCATCAAAAGCTTCAGGTGATGTATATTTTGACCCTTCAGGAGGAATATAAATACAGCCAAAAAGCAGGTTTTCATAGTCCATATGATAAAGAGGCATAATTACCCATATAACGAAATCTGATTCATTTAACGGAAATTTTAAATATGGTTGTAAATCTGTTTTATAAATAAACAAAATTCCGCCAGATTTTTTAAGACATGTTTTTCTGTTTTTAAAGTTATAACGATACCCATGTGGAAGATTTAAAACGTCCAAAATCATCTAATTTTGACTCTGTACATACAATAATATCATGTTGTTTAATTATTTCAACAAATTCTGGTAATATAAGCTTACTTTTAACACCACATACATTAATATAAGTGATTCTAAGTTGACTGTTAAATACAGATACAAATTTGTTTGAGGATACATTTAAGTGGGGTGGATTAGATCGGCCTCTTGTTGGCCTGTCCTACACAGGGGTTCTGTCTCTTGGGTGATGTGGTCCATAATACAATGTAGGTTCAAATGGAGGTGCACTTGGAGTGCTAATCTGTTCATTAAATCCAGGAACTGGGAATTTTTGTCTGAGTGTTGACGGATAGATACGTCTACCATTAACAATGAGTTTGTCAGCCGTAAATTTCACTTGGATTTTGAGCCTTAGCTCTCTTTGGAAAATAGGGAAAAGTTCACTACGGCGATCTCCAATTTCCTTTGGTAGCTGTTCGTAAACACCTCGTTGGAGATTTTTCAGCATTTCTCGTTTTGTCTGAGTGTTGACGGATAGATAGGTCTACCATTAACAATGAGTTTGTCAGCCGTAAATTTCACTTGGTTTTTGAGCCTTAGCTCTCTTTGGAAAATAGGGAAAAGTTCACTACGGCGATCTCCAATTTCCTTTGGTAGCTGTTCGTAAACACCTCGTTGAAGATTTTTCAGCATTTCTCGTTTTTCATTGGTGACTTGTAACACACGATTACGATCTTTCTGCTTTTCGAATTTTGCGACTATGCTGCGGGGTTTGTTGTCTGGTCTTCTTTTAAGGCGATGAACTATGTGAAATGGCATATTTTCAGTGATTTCCAGCTGTTCGACGATACATTCTTTTACTAATGCTTCCGTTTGTTCTGGTAATTCATTTTGACTTAATTCAGGCATGTTTGTAAAAATTAGATTGTCTCTCATTGATCTGGTTTGCATTTCCAGTAGAGTTTCTTTAAGGTCAATATTTTCATTATATAATTGTTTATTTTGAAATTCGATACGATTAATTGTGTGTTCGAGGTGCTGGGTACGACGTTCACTATCGTTTACCCTTTCACAAGTTTGGTTTAATTGGTTTTTAATGTCAGATACATCGGCTTCCAAGCTCAAAATTCTATTTTCCATCCTTTGAAGTCGCTCATCAATCACAGGTAAAATGTCTAATTTATTTGGGACTGAGTCAAGTTTCTGCAATCGAGCGTAAATATCCTGGATAACAGAGACTAGTTGAGGGCGTTGCTGAAGATTTGGTGATTGACCTAAGTCCCCACCTTGTACTAGTACTACCATCGGTACATGTGGCATGATGTATGGTGTGTTGTAGTGCATTGTAGAGGTTATTGGTGTGGCTAATTGTTGACCATATAAAACTTCATATGATTTGTTTAATTGATCAGCAATAGGTGTACCTGGACAATCGATCCTTTTGTTTACATTGGTGGCCATCTTTGTTGTTGTCGGAGGGGTAGAACTATCACTTCGTTTACGTTTGGTAGATTTTCTGTTAGATTTTCTACCCATAAAATCCGTCAAAGGCACTACTGATCAATCATAGCAGAATATAGACTGTTTTTTGGCAACGACACACTCCATTTTACACTGTTCATAACAAATTTATGGTACAGATATAACTACCACCCTGTCTTCCGCCATGAACACAGCTCACCTATAACAAAAGTGAGAAGGACTTTGGAAAGCAAGCGTCATATTGGAAAAAGTAAACCTTAATAATAATAATAATAATAATAATAATAATAATAATAATAATAATATTCACATCAATATTCTTGATCTAGTTCTAAAAATGCATGTAAAATATAGCAAGAATACACATCTTCTTAGTAGGTGAACATATTTATATCAAACCCCTTCATGAAATGTCTCCGTTTAAGAATGGCATTAAAAATGTAGTTGATATCCACTTAAAATTTATTAATAACAATTGTTCCTAAGAATATATGAATAAAATGAATTATTTCATTTATGATTACTTTAATGTGACAATTTTAATGTTAGATCAATTGTTGCTCTATTCAAATTAAGACGGCAGGTAGACAGATTAACTTGGACATAAATTAGTATGATTTTATATTGAACACTAAAACAAATGTAACTGAATTAAATCTCTTAATGAATGCAAAGTATCCTCTAGAGGTAGATGTGTAAGAATTTATCTACATGTTTATAGCAGTAAACAAATAAAATTGACATTATTAGTTTCAGTGTGCAACAGCCTACAAGTAATTAATGCAGAAAACATTCAGATAACATCTTGACCCTCTTCAAGATATTGTATATGACCGCCTTCAGATTTCATCACTGTTGGATAATTTGCTAGAACTATATCTATATGAGTCGTCAGAGAGGTACCTAGAGTCCAGTGAAATCTTGAACTTCTGGTAGATAGAATTGGCCACGTTAAGAAATTAGAATAAAGTACCATTATATTTCATACATGTACCGGTATGTTAAACCGAGCAGTCCATTTGAAAACTATAGTAACTATGGACTTACTTATTACATCAAAGTGATACAGAGTAGAATCACTAAAATGGAACAACATGAATTAAGCCCCATGCCATTTGAAAAAAGGGGGGGGGAGGGTGACATGGCCCTTTTTACATGTAGTAAAATTCCTGTGAATAAATTTAACCGACAAGCTATTTAGGCTGATGTCGGCGAACGAAAAACTCACCCTGACTTATAATAGTTATGTAAGCTTAAATTACGTTGTTTTTCTTGCAAAGTTGTTTTAGATGCTAGTTAAAAGCAATTCGAAGAAAAGATGGAGATGGTTTTCCTTGAAAACAAACATTTTATAAACATTTGTATTAATTTCTGCACATAATTTATCAGCATTTTCTGAAAAAAGATGGTATAGGTTCTAATTAATTTATAGTTTGCCCCGATCTTTACCTAACAATAGATAACTTTTGATCGTTTTAGTATCTTTCCCCTAGCCCACTTTCTTCTAATCATGTTAAAAAGTATGACATATATATTGATGCGATCATTATACTGGATGCAGGATGGAAATTTGCCTTCGGATATTTTTTAGTTCCGCCGCGAACCTTAAGTGTTAATATCAAATTCAAATTATTTAATTGGATAAAGCATAGTCATATTTACAATATTGCGTAATCTAATACAAAAAAGATAGTACGTTTATCGACTTAAAAGTATACTGGTATGTATTCAATAATTATAATGAAATAATCGTGAAAATATATAATGTCTCTGTATAGTATGACAATGTACACTAAGTGGCATGTTGCTGTACAATATGATGAGAATTATTTTTGAATAATTATACACATATATTTTTTCTTAAGATGTAAATCTCTTAATGTATAAGATTCTTTTAAATATAAACAAATATTCTTTAGTTCTTGTGTTGTATTTGGGTTAAGGAGACGATTGATAGTCTCCATAGGAGTCTCATATATATCTTTATAAAATAAATTAAAAACTTATCTCTAATTTTGTTATATAAGGGACAATCAATTAAAAATGAAAGACATTGGCAGAAGTTGTATTATTATTATTATAACTACCTGTTTCAATAGCTAAGCAATGTGCACTTAGAATAAGTTTTGTCAAATATGATCTTAGATATTTATTAATATTAAACTTAAGATACTGTTGAAGTTCAAAATTTTAGATAATTTTGTTATAGAATCTCAGTTCTCGTGAGTCACTATTTTTATGTGATTTAAATGATTCCTAAGTCTACATGAAGAGTTAGTTTTATATCTTTCTCGAATTGTAAATGAGAAAGTTCTATCGTTTTCAGATTAAATAATGTTTTTAAGTCTTCTACAGATTTCCCCCAATATTGAGAATTTTCAATTTTTAGTTTTTCATCTTCAACGGCTGATCTTTGTGAGTCGTAAACATACTCATTAGAGGATTCTATCACCTTAAGTCTTTAATAGTATTTAAACATATTTATAAACCTTAAAACATAAAATGGATATTGTTCTAGCTCTTTTTGAATTGCAAGGTTGGAAGCTTTGTTATGCACTCGTAGTATATGGTTCATGATCATATTCTGTTTTTTTTTTCAAATGAAAAATTGTTTAAATAATCTAGGCTTAATTTTTGGTCAGCTAACCATATTTCTGAACCATAAGTTAGAATAGGAGAAATCATAGATTAATATAATTTAATCCAACTCTGTACAGATAAGTTTTCTGAAGATGGGATAAGCCAAAGAAAGCTTTCCTTGCCTTTTGGGCAAGAATTTCTGGTGCATATTTTAATTGGGCGTTATCAGTTAAGGTTATACCAAGATATTTATATTGAGTAACAGATTCTAGTTGTTTACCATTAAATGTAAATAAATTAATTTGCTTTGTAAGCTGAAATCTGATTGGCCAATTCAAATGTAGCAACACACATTATACCATATAACTTGCGTTGGTCACGCGCTCTATTCTTACGAGGAGCCTTTACTATAGATGATGTTTGAATGTCAAAACTGAAATTGCGGGTTCGAGTCTCACTGCGGGCAAAGAGTACTCGACTCCTATCTTATTTTACAATTTACCAGGACTGCCAGGATTACTACCAACGGTCGGGGTTTTCTCCGGATACTCCGGCTTCCTTCCCTAATAAAAAAATCTGGACGCCTTGATATAGCTGTTAAATTGATGAAAGTGCAAGCGTTAAACACCATTCAAACAAGCAAACAAATACGAGGTCATGTCATTGCATGATTATTGCCTATCATGTATCATTAGATTAATATTGTATACCATATATCTAAGGTAACTGTTTTTAGAAATTTTATTGTTCTTGCAAACTGTATATGTTCATGAACATAAAAAATCGAGGGTCTCTGAAGGTAATAACAAAATACCGAACAAAAGAAACTCAAAAAAAAACAATCCACTAATCAAACGATTTCCGAAACAGGGGCCACATATCTTCATAAGTCAGAATTCATCTCTGCCACACAAGAAATTGAGACATGCCCATATTTAATTGATTTATTAACCTCTATAAAATATGATTAAACAAAACAAACTGATAGACCAATTTCACAAGCTAAATAGTCTGTCATTCTTATTTAATACTTTAATACACGTATAAAGTTAACTAAACTGATTTAAATTATAAACATAGATAATCGTTTTCATGGCTGCCGAAAAATTTTCTATCAACGTTTAAATGTGCAAAATGTATGGTATGACGACAAACCATTACGAAAGACAAAACTACTCTGATGAAGAAGAGAAATATAACTTTCTACGATAAAATTCCACATTCTCGCCAATTCTAAATTGAAAGCCGCCCGTCAAATTTAAGGATAACCACACGACAAGATAAAATCTTTTTAAAAGCGTCAACTCAAGCAACATTTTCGCTAAACCGCGACAGTATATTAATATAGAGAAGAGTAATATTGAGGAGATACTTTGTTAAACTGGGCGATAACCCATTTTATTGCGAAATGGTATTATTTTAAGGGCAAAACGGTTATTATAGTCAATGATGAAAAGGGGGCCTCGGTGGCCGAGTGGTCAAGGTAGTTCGTCTACTATTGATCAGGTCGTCTGTCAACACTGAGATTGCGGGTTCGATTCTCACTGCAGGCAGGGTGTACTCGACTCCAATCTTAATTGATAAGGATTGCCAGTTTTCCTACCGCAGGTCGGGGGTTTTCTCCGGGTACTCTGGCTTCCTCCCCCAATAAAAACTGGACGCCATGATATAGCTGAAAAATTGCTGAAAGTGGCGTTAAACACCATCAAACAAACAAACATCAATGATGAAAAGTCGATGTTTCAATGGAAGACCCCCCCCCCCCACCCACCTACGAAGAATTAGACAAATAATTTTGAAAATTTTCTGTTGCAAATAAAAATCCACACAGGAGGACCACCAGTTTAACATACTTTTTAAATCAATATCCCAATAAAATTGAATTTCTTTATAACGTTGCCCAAAACTACGTTTTGGCGACATATTGTTTTTGCACCGTTTCTTCTGATATTATTCCGCTTTCCACTTTTCTACCTGTCCAAAAAAATTTCTCAGAGACGCCTTAATAGAACCAAACGCTCCCTTTGAAACATTTGAAAATAAAATGTTATGTACTTCAACACTTTTTGAATCATTTTTTCATTTTTGTAGTGTGTAGCACGTAATAGTTTTATACATCTTTAATATAATCTATGGAAAGTTGCTTTTTTCAAGGAGAATAGTTCTTGTTCCCCCATAATACAATACAGAGATATAAGGTATCTTATTTTCATGGGTTATCTTTCTAATTCCTCTTTTGTACAATATATAGATGTACGGTAGCTGATTGTTCATTGTAATAGTTTATTCTTGTTTAATATAATCTACAGAGTAAAGTTGCTTTTTTTCAAGGAGTATAGTTCTTGTTCCCCCATAATACAATACAGAGATATAAGGTATCTTATTTTCATGGATCATCGTTCTGATTCCTCTTTTGTACAATGTATAGATGTAAGGTAGCTGTTTGATCATGGGTAATAGTTTTATGTTTAATAAAAAATACAATACAGAAATTTCAGGTAATTAATTTTCATGGGACATACTGCTGATTCCTCTGTTATACAATGCAAAGATGTAAGGTAGCTGATTTTTCACGGGTAATAATTTTATTTATCTTTAATATAATCTACATTGTAGCTTGCTTTTTCAAGGATTATATTTCTTATTCCTCTATCATACAGTACAGAAATTTTAGGTATCTTATTTTTTATGGGTCATATTTCTGATTGCTATGTTGCACAATGTATAGATGTAAAGTAGCTGGTATTTCATTGGTAATAGTTTTATTTAGCTTTAATATAATCTAGCGGGTAGCTTGCTTTTTCAAGGATTATATTTCGTATTCCTTTATCATACAATACAGAAATTTCAGGTATCTTATTTTCATGGGTCATCTTTCTGATTCCTCTTTTGTACAATTTATAGATGTAATGTAGCTGATTTTTCATTGGTAATAGTTTTATACATGTTTAAAATAATCTACAGGGTAAGGTTGCTTTTTTCAAGGAGTATAGTTCTTGGTCCCCCATAATACAATACAGAGATATAAGGTATCTTATTTTCATGGGTCATCTTTCTAATTCCCTTTTGTACAATATATAGATGTAAGGTAGCTGATTGTTCGTGGGAAATAGTTTTATGTTAAATATAATCTATAGGGTAAGGTTGCTTTTTTTTATACCTCTATCATGCAAGACATAGATATAAGGTATCTTATTTTCATGGGTCATCTTTCTGATTCCTATTTTGTACAATTTATAGATTTAAGGCAGCTGATATTTCATGGGTAATAGTTTTATACATCTTGATTATATAATCTACAGGGTAAGCTTGCTTTTTTCAACGATTTTAATTCTTATTCCTCTATCATACATTACAGAAATTTCAGGTATCTTATTTTCATGGGACATACTGCTGATTCATCTGTTATACAATGCAAAGATGTAAGGTAGCTGATTTTTCATGGGTAATAATTTTATTTATCTTTAATATAATCTACAGGAAAGCTTGTTTTTTCAAGGATTATATTTCTTATTCCTCTTTCATACAGTACAGAAATTTCAGGTATTTTATTTCCATGGGTATTCTTTCTGATTCTTCTTTTGTACATTGTGTAGATGTAAGGTAGCTGTTTGTTCATGGGTAATAGTTTTATACATGTTTAATATAATCTACAGGGTAAGGTCGCTTTTTTCAAGGATTATAGTTCTTGGTCCCCTATATAATACAATACAGAGATTCTTTGTTTAGGATAATAGTTTTATACCTCTATCATACAATACATAGATATAAGGTATCTTATTTTCATGGGTCATCTTTATGATTACTCACTTTTTTGTAATGCATAGATGAAATATTGCCGATTTTTCATAGGTAATAGTTTTATAGATGTTTATTAAAATCTACAGGGTAAGGTTACTTTTATTCGAGGATTATAATTCTTATTTACCCATCATGCAATACATAGCTGTAAGGTATCCTATTTTAATGGGTCATATTTCTGACATTTGTCATGCAGAAATATACCGGTATATTGTTAGGTAAATAATAACAATAAAGGTGACAGTGAAGTCATAGGAGATAGTGAAAGGTAGCAAAAGTAAGAAAAGAGAATGTAAAGCGGAACTATGGAATAAATAAAAAAAAAACTAATGAAATAATCAATCTATTACTTTCACATTGACTTCATCTTCTTGAGGGCAACACTCAAATGTCTAAACCCGAACCAGAGGCAAACAACTTTAACTTAGTTTACAAATATGAATGTCTCCCTCAATAAGAGAGGGTCGTACTTGTTTTATTATATTGTACGCCAACACTAAAAATGTACATGTACATTTTAATTTACTGAAATTTGTGTTGTTCTCATCTTAACTTCAGCATTGTTGACCTTTTTTATTTGTTTTTACCTTAAAGGTTATTTACCGGTGAACAATAGAGTTGTTTCCCTTTTGTTTTATTTCCCCGGGAACAATAGGGTTGTTTCCTATTCTTTCATTCCATTTCATTATTATGTCATAAAAGACAATATAACGAAAAAGTATAAAGTTGTTTTAGTTCCTTTATTATTTTGTAATAAACAACTTTGTCAGGATCGCATAATACGCCCACCCGATAAATAAGGAAGAGAGCTACACACTTAAGAAAATTTATGAAAGCTTTCCACAAACAAGTCCCATTAACTACCATTAAAAAGGAAGCGCTTATCTATCAAATTAAAAATTCCCCAAAGATTCAATTTATACTGGGGATAGGGGGTGCTAGAGGGGGTCCATTAACAGGTTAACACTTTTTAATTTTTCTCAAAACAGATAACAGTAGATTTAAAATAATGATAATAGATAACAGCAATTTACATGAGAAAACAGAAAACAGCGAGTTCAAAAATCGAAAAAAAAACAGATAACAGCAATATACATGAGAAAACAGAAACAAGCGAGTTAAAAAATCGAAAAAAAACAGACAACAGCAGTATCTCATCGAAGGGCAATAGTGTTATGATTATTTACAGTAAACAGTGTTATTTTGAGCAGGTTATGAAAACAACCCCACCCCCTTTTCATGCACCAAGTCCAATAAATCAGGATTACCAACAAGTATACAGACTATGACACTAATACAATAAACAAACATGTGCACTTTGTAAAACAATATCTGTGAATCTTATTTGCACGATAGGAAGGATGGACATTTGTATACCATAATACGCACGCATGGGGAGGGGGTTCTGTCGTTGACAGGCATATAAAAATGAAAAAATGTTTAATTCCATTTGAAACTACATTTACATCAAATTTAGGTGTAGCTAGCATTTAAAATTTAGGTTTTTTTTATTTCTTTGATCAATTAAAATGAATTAGTTGCTAAATTTATCTTTTGTAATTATGCGATAATTAGGAGATAGTAAAAAACATACCTGAAGACACAATTCCAACAATCATTTCGCTCACAAATGTTTTCAGAGCAAATCTACGGACTGTAGAACAAACGTTTAGTAAATTATTTAGTAACAGAACCGAACCCACTTTATACCGTTATGGCATTGTAGATAGTAAATAACATTATAAAAATAACAGTTTGTTTATTAAAATAAGTATTTTAATAGCTCACGCCTAATGAATTTTTGAAACATGCAGCTGGTAAATTTTTGCCAATATTTCTGAAAATATTTAATATTGTTTTTGAAAGTGGTATTATACCTGAATCATGGTCGAAAGGTTTTATCTGTCCTATATTTAAAAAGAAAGGTGACCCTGCAGACGTAGATAATTATAGAGGTATTACAATATTGAGCTGTTATGGTAAACTGTTCACTTGTATTTTGAACAATAGACTTTTTAATTATCTTGAAAGCCTGGGTTTGTTATGTGAAGAACAGGCAGGTTTTAGAAAGGGGTATAGCACTGTTGATCATATTTTTAATCTCAAGTGTCTTATTGATTTGTATTTATTTAGAAGAACAAAGCTATATTGTGCCTTTATTGACTATAAGAAGGCTTTTGACTCTGTAAACAGAGTTTTATTATGACCGAAGCTATTACGTTCTGGTATAGATGGTAAAGTATTGATTGTATTGCAAAATTTGTATAAAAATGCAAAATCCTGTGTAAGAGATGGCTCTAGTTGAATATTTTGCTTCCAACATTGGTGTTAGGCAAGGTGAAAATTTGTCACCCTTATTATTTTCTATTTTTCTCAATGACTTGACTGATTTTATGTCTCATGCTTATAATGGTTTGAAATATGTTTATAATATGTCACATTTATTATTTGACAATGATGATATTGAAGTATACTTCAAATTGTACCTTTTATTGTATGCAGACGACACTATAATTTTTGCTGAGTCTGCTGCAGAGTTGCAATCAGCATTAAATGCAATGTACTTATACTGTGAAACTTGGAATCTTAAGGTAAATACTACTAAAACCAATGTTGTTATATTTTCAAAAAGTCGTCGGACTGAAAATTGTCATTTTCTGTACAATAATGAACGTCTCTCTGTTATTAACGAATTTCAATACTTAGGCATTGTATTTTCTAGAAAGGGTACATTTCATGTTAATAAAGCCAGACTTGTGCAACAGGCTCGTAAAGCAATGTTTTATGTATTACGTAAAGCTAGAAAATTGTTTTTGCCAATTGATATATTATTGCAACTATTTGATGCTATGGTTACCCCTATATTGCTATATGGTGCTGAAGTATGGGGTTATGAAAATAATAATATTGTCGAAACCCTACAATTAGAATTCTGTAAATATATATTAAAAGTTAAAAAATGTACACCTAATTGCATTGTATATGGTGAACATGGTAGAGTACCAATGTCTGTTAATATCAAGGCAAGAATGGTTGGTTTTTGGAAAAGTATTGTTACTGGAAAACAAGAAAAAATATCTCGTACATTGTATGACATGTTGTACAAACTAGACTCTGGTGATATATATCATTCAAAATGGTTAAATTTTGTTAAAAATGTATTGACTGAATGTGGCTTTATTGATATTTGGAATAATCAATATGTTGATACTGATAGTAATTTATCTAAAAATGTTAAACAGTATATCATACTTTATTTGTTAATGATTGGAAACTTCAGATATTTAACTCAACTAAATGTTTAAACTATAGGATGTTTAAAGCAGAATTCGGATTTGAGAACAATCTAACTGTGTTACCTTTAGATTTAAGAATTAACCTATGTAAATTTAGATGTGGCAGTCATAGATTGCCTATTTAATGTGGCAGATTTTATAGAATAGATAGATCAGAAAGACTATGTTATTTATTATGCAACAGAGAAGAGCTAGGTGATGAATTCCATTACATTTTCAATTGTACCTTCTTTACTAATGAACGTCAGAAATTTTTACCTTTTAACCTATGTAATACAAAAAATACAAATAGTTTCTTTGAGCTAATGAATACATGTGATCATTATGTTTTTATTGGCTTAGCTAAATTCTGTAAAATTGTAATGTCAATTTTCAAATAATATTTACCTTCCCACTAAATATTGTATCTTGTTATTGTTACATGTACTATCATGCCTCATGTGAGGCCTTTAGTGAACTAAAATGTTTCAAATGTTTCAAATGTACATGGGTAGTCAATTTTTAATAGCTCCGCGGTATTAAAATTTACTTCCGTAGCTAATTTTCATAGGTAGCTCGATATTAATACGACACGGGCAGCATATTTCTACAAAATAAATAAATGTTTGAAGTGTGGGCAGCGTAGTTCTACATATAAATAATATTGTGACGTGCAGGCAGCATATTTCTACATATAAATAATGTTGTGACGTGCAGGCAGCATACTTTTTATATATAAATAATCAACATGACGTGCAGACAGCATATGTCTACATATATATAATATATATATATATTGCTTCTAAAACTGAACTTGGTTGGTTGCCTCTGGATTCATTTATAAAAACTCAAGTAACTAACTATTTTGCAAGAATAAATTCAAAGGACATCAATCTCCTAGTTAGAGAAGCTTTTTTGACTAGCAAAGAACTACACGAAGAGGGTTTATATACATGGTACAGTTTTTCCACCTCCATTATGAATGAGTATCAGTTTGAACAAAATGATTTTGAACATCCTGATAAATCATTCAAAGAAATAAGATTACAAGTTAAAAGACATAGTGAACAGTGTATTAAAGAAAAATATAATGAGCTCTTGACTGATAAAATTTCAACTTTTGATAACACCTCTAAACTTTACCTTTTTAGCAAATTAAATTTTGATAATAAACCAGCACAATACTTAAAAATCTCAAACTTTAATAGTCGCAAAATACTTACAAAGTTCCGCATAAGTGATCATAATTTGGAAATGGAGCTTGGTAGATATAAAAATATCCCCAGGGAACAAAGACTTTGCAGGTTATGTAAAGTCTTAGATGATGAAAATCATTTCTTTTTTAATTGTCAAATTAATAATGATATAAGGACTAGTTTTCTTTGTAAATTATCCAATATAAACTTAGATTTTAACCAGCTTGACTCTTTTAATAAACTTATAACTATATTAAATTATGATATGAATGTTTTGCCCATTATTATAGATTTTATAAAGCAATCTTTGGAGTTGCGAAAATAAGATCCATACTGGTCAAATCCATACATACTTGTAATTTGTTATCTTATGTCAATATTTGCTACATATGAATATATGCATGTATGTTATATGTTTTGTTAAAATGTTGTATTGCTAAAGCCTATTTAGGTTATTTTGTTTGTAATAAAATAAATAAATAAATAAATATAATGGTGCGAAGGTGCAGACAGCATATTTTCTACATAATATCAATAAATTCAAACAGTACCATGACCATGACGTCATTTCTATTTGGACTCTGAAAATTGTCAGGATTTAAAATTAAATTATTTCAAATTTCTGATACTCTATAACATGGTTTGGTTCTGTTTACATAATTCATAAACAGCTTCGAGGTTTTATTATGGGTAAACAGACCAAAACTATGTTATATCGTATAACATGTATAAACTGCTCAAAAATTTGAACTATTTCTTAAGTAAATTGCAGAAACACATCTTTATATAAATATAGGCACATTTTTGTAATCAATATAAAAAAAATGAGCGCTTACCATGTCGGGAAAAATGCTTAAAGAGCTAGAAAGGGCAAACTGTAAAGCACGTGGTGTTTAAATTCCACACCATTTTATGAGATGCATAATTTTTGTTGACACGGAGTCTAATTTATTATGAAGTTGCGGACATTCTCTTGAATCACGACAGGAATCTTACAATAAAATAATATGTAGGTACACACTGGAGATAAGCATATGACAACAACCTGATACTACACATGCTAAGCTATAAAATCAATATAAGTTTAAGAGTAATAATTGCGCCATGGTTCGAGTGTTAAAACACAAGTGGCCTTAAGTTGTCTTGTAAATACAATCAGTATAGTTGCAGACTATGGAAAGCCGTAGTTATGGAAAGCCGTAGTGAACCCCCGGAGTTACTAATTATTTTACATTGAATTTGCATTACAACAAAATAATCTCCGGATTGTACAAATCCGGAGATTATAAAAAGAATCTTCCGCCGAAGTTTGTAATATTATCTTCGGCTTACAAAATAATTCCGAAGATTATTTTTACATAACAATTATAATCTCCGGCAAATAATCTTCGGCATGAAAATCTCCGGAGATGTTATAAAAATCTTCGGCCGAAGTTTCTAATATTATCTTCGGCTTCCAAAATAATTCCGACGATTATTTTTCAATAGAAATTAAAAATGTGTGGAAAATAATCTCCGGCATAAAAATCACCGGAGATATTTTTAGTGATTTTTCAAAACAACTGCAGATATTTTCGCCGGAAGAAATATTTCTTCGTGTACCATTTCCAAGGGTTGAACATTACAATCTTCGGAATAGGTCAAGCCGGCCGAAGATAATATGAACATCAAAATCTCCGGAAACATCGTAATCTGCGGATGAACTTCATAATCTCCGGAGTAGGTCAGGGGACCACAAGGGGTGTTTCTTCTAACCAATGAAATAATTCGTTTCAGTTACTAACCAATGAAATAATTCGTTTCAGTTACATCTTGTCGGTTCTCTGGTGTGTAATATTCACGTGGTTATGTTGACGAATTAGTCTATATAGTAGGTAAATATTGCATTTGTTTTTTTAATATTAAACACGCTATTTGTTGATCATTTGCATAAAAATTTTGCGTTCAATTAGGTATGTTTTGACTCTACTTTTTTTTTTGTCTCTAGATCATACATCATTCAAGTGTTGAAGACTGAATTGAACTTGTCTGCTGTGCTCAGTTAAAGTAGGTGTATCTGTTTATTTAAATAACACTTTATTTTCACATCAAACGCATAACAAACAATAAATTGACGACTTTCCAATTCAAAAATGCCACCAAGTGTCCACTTCCGATACTACAAACTGCGTCTACAGCCGCATGTTGCCGAAATTTCTCCTGCTGAAAACTTTGAAATGAACATTGTCGTTGATAAATTTTACGCTTCAGGTTAATGACCGGTCTCAATACCTGAGTTAGGATGTTGTTAAAACCCCCCTGCTGTGTTAGCATTATCGTTAAGTAACTTATGTTAATCTGAGGTACAACCCTAACTGTTTTATTGCTTGATTATATATATATATATATATATATATATATATATATATATATATATATATATATATATATATATATATATATATATATATATATATATATATCAATATTTAAATACACTATTTGTTGTTCATTTGCATACAATTTTGCATTCAATTTGGTATGTGATGACTCTACTTCCAATTTTTTTCTCCAGATCATACAACATCTCAAGTGTTGAAGACTGAAGAGCGAGATGTACTAGAACTTGCTTGTTTGCAGTGCTCAGTTTAAGACAAGTATGTGTTTATTTTTATAATACTTTATTTTCTTATCAAACACATAACAAACAATAAATGACGACTTTCTAATTTTAAAAACGTCACCAAGTGTCCACTTCAGATACTAAAACACTGCATCTACCATGTCTACAGCCACATGTAGCCGCAGTTTGTCCTGTTGAAAACTTTAAAATAAACAATTGTCGTTGATAAATTGCATTTGGAATAACATTAGAAACTTTTGACATTCGTAATTTAAAGCTCTAAAAAGCATAGATCACTAAGAATTCAGAGCTATATTCAAAAACAGTTATAAATTTGAGGTTTTCTCCTTGTTGATGCTGTATCAAATTACTCCTAATCTGCCATATTTTGTGAAATGTTTACTTGCAAAATGTTGTTTAGTTTAAAGACTTATTTTTAAAAAGACCAAAATGTAGCCCATTAGCAAAATAAAAAGCACTGCAAAAACATGGCAAATGTAGAGGAAATTAATATACTTTTTTCAGTACTAATTGGTGTTTTGTGTAGAGTGGGGCATTTCAGTAAGCATCAGCTTAAAGTAACTTTTTAATAATTTCGTTCACAAGAATGTTAAAAATTTACTTAGGCCATGACAAATTACTACAGTTACATGTATATATGTATAAATGTGTGCATGTACCACTACCTTCCTTTCTAATGTGTCATACATCATTAAGTAATTACGAAGTATCAATAAAACATGTACTCTATTTGTACATATATGTTAGAAAGTAGACAAAAAATCATTGACAGCTATTTAAATATTGCAGATGTTTTGTACGGAGTGTGGTGGCTCTCTGCCAGCTGAAGCAAAATTTTGTTGTTTTTGTGGAAAACCAGGTATTTTATTCATTTAATTTTTACTTTGTATTAGCTATGCTTTTTTGAGTGTGCTTTTATCATTGCTTTGCATCCATCATCGCCTTATTTGAATCTCTTTTTTTTAACCACTAGGCCAATTGAAACTGAACTTGGTCATAATTTCAATTATATGTAATGGATATTAACAAGTTGAATGTTTTTTATGCATAGTACATTAAAAATGGCTCTCACTGCAGGAGAACTCTGTGAAAATGTTCAAATGCCAAACTGCTGAGATGATTGAAGCCATTAAACTATGTTTTAATGTTTATTGGATGGTCATCTACACAAGTTAATATTTGTATTGCAAGTTAAAAATTAAAAAGAGACATTAGTGCAGTATTTAGTTTAACATGTAACCCTATGGGAGAATGTGTTGGGTATTATGTGATGCCCTTTGTTTGTCCGTCTGTCTGAGCCCCAGTGGTATCCTACAAATACAATCTTAGGTTCATTAAATAAAAAAATTGTTATAAGAATAAAAACGCTTCTTACCTTACACTTTGTAAAAATTGAAATTGTTGTTTATTGATATCGACGGGCTTAAAAAATTATATTGATCAGTTCTAAGGGTGAAAATATGTTGTGCAACATGGCAGGTGTCATTTAATGTCCCATTAATAAGATGCCTTATTTATTTCATTTATTAATTAGGTGAGGATACATAATTTAGTCCAGAATCTGTTGGTATAATTAGCAATATTATCAAAAGGATTGTTTCAATGCACAGTGATTAATCTTCATAAAAATTTGGGGGGGGGGGGGGGCCACCAAAGATAACCAGTGGGTCCATGGCAGCACCGGTAGCCACCCAAGAAAGAGTTTTGGGCTTTTGACATTGTAATTTGACTGCAAACTTTTGACTTTCAATGTTTGACAATACCTCAAAAAAATTTTAAAAAAGGACCAGCTTAAAATTTGCAGGAGAGAACAAATTGTACAGATCCAAAACATTTATATTTAAATCATCATTTATTAAACAGACAGAATAATATATTTTTGAAAGAACTTGAATGTGTTTTTATAAATCGGTTATGGTATTTCAGTAACATCCGTTATACTTTACTTCTAAGTTTTATATAATTTGTGACTGCTGGTAATTAGATGTATCCATTAACTGGTGTGTAATCCGTTTTGAAAAAATCATCTGTATATGTGGTACAAGATGTACTTTTGTCGGAACTACTTCTTGACATCACAATGAATGGTTTAACCAATGATTCGGGGAATCACTTTCATTTTATGAATGAGATATGAGATATGACGTCATAATACGTGTGACGTTAGGGACTATATTTTTTGTAAACAAATGCTTCGTTGAATGTTAAATTTAAAATTTTAATTCAGTTTTGTTCGGCCCTTTTTTTACTTCCTAATTTTAGATAAACTTATTACATACATTTAAGTGTAGGTACAACTACCTGTATCATGTCTCGACAGTTGCATACATTCCGCATCACAACTCGACGCTACGTGTCTCGTAGTGATACGAATGTACACAACTGTCTCGACACGATACAGGTAGTTGTACCTACACATAATGTATGTAATGTGTATTTATGAGTTGAAGTAAATTCAGTCATGTATGCAGTACTCATTGTAACTTAGTAATTTCATAACATCATAACTTTCAGATTTAATATAATTTTGGATATATTCATAATCATGTTTTATGTTTTTGGAAAATTTTTAAAGAGTCCTTAAATAATTAGTTCACCTTTGATGGACTGACATCTGTAAAAAATTAATCGGTTTTTAATTGATTCTTATACTTGTCATATTCTTTATTTGATTCTGATGATTTTCTTCCTAATTTCCCATTTCAAACACACTGAAATGTATCAGATTAGATAAAAACCATACAGAAAAAGTAGGCAAGTACAATTGAAGCTATATGTTTTATGGTTAATTGAATTTTACCATGGAAAAGACAATGAATATATATTGAATGCCTTTTATTTCTCTTTGTTTTGGTATAGTAAATAAAATGTGAGTAACATATTTATGTGGAAGAGTGGTGATATATATAAGCTGTTAGCTTACTGCAGAGATTCAGTATTTTTTTACTTTCAGGTTTTGTATGTGCAAATAGAAGACAAATGTGGAAAATTTTTGAAAAAACATTTTCCATTAGATGGACAATTATCAAGAAAGATAAACGTGTCTGAAGCCAAGCACTAATGGCAATGATTGGATAAATAAAACAAATGTCAAGACACAGCTGCTAGTAGTGGACTATGGTATGGAAGCAGTTAAAGAGCCGAGTAACCTAGACATAAATTTTATGAAAGAAGAGAAGAAGAGAAAAAAAGTAATTAAGATCTGACAATTTATGTCAAATTTCTGGAAAAAGGTATGTTATTTTGTTTTTTGCAAACTTTTTTGGGGTGTATACAGGAATCGCCTGTCTGTCCACATCCCTTGTAAGTGCAACTCCTAAACCGCTTGATGAAATTAAATGTAACTTAGCATAAAGGTTCTATCTAGAATTTGGCCTAAGGGGGTCATGATGGCCCTAATAACTTACCATAGGGGGCCAGAATTTATAGCTAGGGGTCAATAAAACCAATATAGAGACATGACAACCGGACAAAAAGTGAAGGCTTATGATAAAATATGAAGAAATACGCTTCATCTTGAAGCATGAACAACACGTTATAAAAAAAAATAATATATTGTCTACGTGATTTAGACGCTTGCTAAATTGTAATTTTACATGATGAAAAGCGCACTTAGGATCGAGAATACAGTTAAATTTCTGGTATATTTTAAAGGGACTTTCTCAAAGCTGTTGACTATGGGGGAATTTCTCAAAGCAATGAAAAATTACATTGCGCCAGTAATGACCTAGGAGTTTTTTTAAGCGTGTAAATTCAACAAAAAATGCGGGAATGGAGCAATGGCGCGCTCTAGATTGAACGCTGATTTTCAACAATTTGCTTCTTGCAAAGCTACTGAGCTAAATTGACAAACTTAGGAAATGAAATATAGTTATACAAATTTTATTTGAAAATGCCATTTATTTCATAGGAATAAAGAGTAGTAGGTTCTCATAATATAATATTGTTTTGTTTGTCCCTGATGAAGGCTACATGTTCTGTAGAGCCTATAGTTAACAGTGTAACTGGACTTGCTTGGATTTGGGGAATAGTTATTTATTCTCACATGATTAATCATAAAATATTCTTGTTGGATTGCTCACAAAGGTAAATGGATAAATTATTTATATTTGTTTGTATAAATTGTTCTTTACATTAGACAGGAATGGTATTAAAAAAATGTTGGAAAAGAAATTTCAATTGGGAAAGAAGGTTATTAACATTTCTAGTTAATAGATTTTTTTGGTTTTTTATATATTTGTTAAACTAAAGGTTTCCCCACTTTCTATTTTTTATAATTGCAAGAAATCTCCAATACCAGTAATAGAAAGAATGTTGGATTAGTTTTACTCTATTGCATTAACTTAGCATTAAAAATGATTTATTTGTTACTAAGTATTTACACTTTATATCATCTAAAGTAAATTGAAACATTTTCTTATATGTGGTATTAATGTAATGCTGTAGTAGCATTGATGTTAAATTGTACAAAAATTAAGGTTTTCTGGTATCATGAATTAAAACGAAGTGGATAGACCTTCACTTTATTGTTATTTTAATAGTTTAATTTGTAAAATGTTTTGCATGTTTTTAGCTCGAACGACCCAAATGGCCAAGCAAGCTATTCTGTTTACAATCCACATGGCAGAATGGTTTGTGATATTGTGGAAATGTTCCTTAGATGATCACTTACCAGTTTTTTGAGTAAATGTCCCAATCCCAAATTAAAGATGGCCACCACCCTTGACCCTATTGATAAAACGTGCAAACAGCTTTTTAGCTCACCTGACCCAAAGCCAAAGGGTCAGTGTGAGCTATTCTCATCACTTTGCGTCCGTCGTCGTCGTCGGCCGTAAACTTTTCACATTTCAATCTTCTACTCCAAAAACCCTTGTCCAATTAGAACCAAACTTGGCAGGAATGTTTATTGGGTGGTTCTTTACAAAGTTTGAGTTTTTGGTACTGATCAAATATTAAACATGGCTGCCAGAGCCATTAATGTATTCTGATTGGCTGAATTTCAAAATCTTCTTCTCATAAACTGCTTAGCAGATCGATTTGAAATTTTGCAGAAATGTACCTTAGATGATCCTCTACAAAGTTTGAGTTTTTTGTGCCGATCCAAAATCCAAGATGACCACCATCGCAGGACATAGTTTAACATAGGATCCTATGGGAAAAACATATAAACATCTTCTTCTCTGAAACTGTTCCACACAATGAAGCCAAATTATAAGGAAATGAAGGTTGGATAATTTATCTTATTATTTTGGGTTTTTCGAGCCAATTGCAAATGTAACATTGCCTCCAGGGCCATTAATGCGTTCTGATTGGCTGAAATTAAAAAATCTTCTTTTTACAAACCCCTTAGCAGATTGATTTGAAATATTGCACAAATGTACCTTAGATGGTCCTCTACAAAATTTGAGTTTTTTGTGGCGATCCAAATTCCAATATGGCCGCCACGGTGGAACACAGCTTAACATTGGTCTCTATGGGAAAACCATACAAACAGCTTTTTCTCTGAAACTTAGTTTAACAATTTAACTAAATAATGCAGAAGTGAATCTTTGATAGTAATGTTTCGACCCAATAGTAATTTCAACATTGCTACCAGAGTTGCAAATGCGTTCTGACTGGCTGAGCAGATTTTAGGATATGTGATATGTATTGTATGGTCAGGTGAGCGATACAGGCTCTTAAGAGCCTCTAGTTCAGAGAAACTGTTCCACACAATTAACCTAATTATGAAGTAACCAAAAAATGAAGTCGGAATAGTTTTTTTTTATTTGGAATTTTTTCAAGCCAATCAAAATATAAGCAAGGCTGCCCATACATTATGATTGGCTGAAATTTTTGTTTTTGTTTTTAGACAAACTGCTCCTCAGAGGGAATTTTTGTGATATTTTAGAAATGTACTCCAGATGGTCTTCTACTAATTTTGAATTGTTGATGCCAGTTCGTAATTAAAGGATTGCCACTGCAAAGAAACATAAATTAACAAAGTTCCATAATGCAAATAAATAGAAACAACTTATTTTCAATAGAAACTATTTAAAGTCTGTAAATTGCAAAAATTAAAACATAGTTGAAGTTCTTTGTGTAACAGGCTTTCTTGTTTAAGGATGGTTGGGAATAAGCCTTTGTTCAATACAACTCAATCATGAAGTGTTTGCATGGCTTTTTTCAAGGATTGTCAGTTTTTGTACCAAAGGTCGGGGGTTCTCTGGTTTCCTCCCCCAATAAAAACTGGACACTATGATATTGCTGAAAGTTTCATTAAACATCATTAAAACAAACATATAAGCATTGCTTTTTAGCTCACCTGACCCAAAGGGTCATTTGAGCTATTGTTATCACTTTGCGTCCGTCGGCGTCGTCGTCGGCGTCTGTAAACTTTTTACATTTTAATCTTCTTCTCTGAAATCACTTGGCCAATTGAAACCAAACTTGGCCATAATGTTCATTGGATGGACCTTTACAAAGTTTGTGTTTTTTATTTTGATTGGTAAACCAATATGGCCGCCACCTCAAGACTTAATTTAACATAGGACCCTATGGGAAAAAAGTTTAAAAGGGCTTCTTCTGTGAAACCGTTTAACCAATCAAAACAAAACTTACTAGCAATATTGTTTGGATGGTCCTCTATAAAGTTTGTGTTTTTGATGGGAATTGGAAATTTAAAATGGCCGCCACCGCAGGACTTAGTTTAACATAGAACCCTATGAGAAAAAGTTTTAAAAGGCTTCTTCTCTGAAACCGGTTAATCAGTGGAAACAAAAACTTACTAGCAATATTGTTTGGATGGTCCTCTATAAAGTTTGTGTTTTTTATGGCAATTGGAAATTCAAAATGGCTGCCACCGCAGGACTTAATTTAACATAGGACACTATGGGAAAAATTTGAAAGGCTTCTTTTCTGAAACCGGTCAACCAATCGAAACAAAACTTTTACCAGCAATATTGTTTGGATGGTCCTCTATAAAGTTTGTGTTTTTTATGGCTATTGGAAATTCAAAATGGCCGCCACCGCAGAACTTGGTTTAACATTCGACCCTATGAGAAAAAAAGTTTAAAAGGGCTTCTTCTCTGAAACCGTTTAACCAAGCAAAACAAAACTTACTAGCAATATTGTTTGGATGGTCCTCTATAAAGTTTGTGTTTTTTATGGCAATTGGAAATTCAAAATGGCTGCCACCGCAGGACTTAATTTAACATAGGACCCTATGGGAAAAATTTGAAAGGCTTCTTTTCTGAAACCGGTCAACCAATCGAAACAAAACTTACCAGCAATATTGTTTGGATGGTCCTCTATAAAGTTAATGTTTTTTATCCCAATCGGAAATTCAAAATGGCCGCCACCGCAGAACTTGGTTTAACATTCGACCCTATGAGAAAAAAGTTTAAAAGGGCTTCTTCTCTGAAACCGTTTAACCAAGCAAAACAAAACTTACTAGCAATATTGTTTGGATGGTCCTCTATAAAGTTTGTGTTTTTTATGGCAATTGGAAATTCAAAATGGCTGCCACCGCAGGACTTAATTTAACATAGGACCCTATGGGAAAAATTTGAAAGGCTTCTTTTCTGAAACCGGTCAACCAATCGAAACAAAACTTACCAGCAATATTGTTTAGATGGTCCTCTATAAAGTTAATGTTTTTTATCCCAATCGGAAATTCAAAATGGCCGCCACCGCAGAACTTGGTTTAACATTCGACCCTATGAGAAAAAAGTTTAAAAGGGCTTCTTCTCTGAAACCGTTTAACCAAGCAAATCAAAACTTACTAGCAATATTGTTTGGATGGTCCTTTATAAAGTTTATGTTTTTTATGGCAATTGGAAATTCAAAATGGCCACCACCGCAGCAGGACTTAGTTTAACATAGGACCCTATGGGCAAATAAAAAAAATCTTCTCTATACAACCGGTTAACCAATGAAACAAAGCTTTCTAGTAATATTGTTTGGATGGTCCTATTTAAAGTTTATTGAAAATAACAGGACTTACTTAAACATCAGGGAAATGCCATCTTCATTGCCTATAAAATCAGGTGAGCGATACAGGCTCTTAAGAGCCTCTGGTTTTGTTACAGATGATTTATTTCAAGGATTCTTGGTGACTTTCATCTTTTGTATTTTTCAGGGTAATGATTTGAACAGTACTCTCACCTGCTATGACATGCTCTGAACCATGAATTGATTAATATGGAAAATGTTTGTTTGTTTTGCTTTGTATGATGTTTAACGCCACTTTAAGCAATTTTTCAGCTATGTTATGGCGTCCAGTTTTTATTGGGGGAGGAAGCCTGAGTACCCGGAGAGAACCCCCAAACTTCGGTAGGAAAACTGGCAATCGATGTCAATTAAGATTGGAGTTGAGTACACCCTGTCGCAAATAGACTCGAACCCGTAACCTCAGTGTTGACAGACTACGTGATCAATAGTAGATGACCTACCTTAACCACTCGGCCTACGAGGCCCCCAAAAAATAGGAACACTATTGAAAGAATGTTGCTTAAAAGAAGTTTCACTATGAGTTTGATATGAAAATAAAGTATTATTTAAATAAACAGATTAAATGTACACCTACTTACCGAGCACTGCAGACAAGTTCAAGTTCAGTCTTCAACACTTGGATTGTTGTATGATCTAGAGACAAAAAATGAAAGTAGAGTCAACAAGTCAAGTAAATTTTTAAAGTCGGTGACATATGTAACAACAAACATAAGCTCTATAGAGCTTTTAAAACCGACATAAATAACAACTACATGTAACAGACATAATAAGCAAACAGTACAATACAATACATAAGCTGACACTGGTTACATGATAAACATACAGTACAATACAGAGACATAGACTGACACAGACATAGGTACAAGACATGCATTATAGTTAAATAAAAACTATCAAAACACATAAGACAATTGCTGTTCATGTAAGCAGCACATACCAAATTGAACGAACAAATTTTTATGCAAATGAACAACAAATAGCGTGTTTAAATATTAAAATAAACAAATACTATATTTACCGTCAAGAAGCGACAAGATGTAACTGAAACGAATTATTTCATTGGTTAGTAACTGAAACGAATTATTCCATTGGTTAGTAGAAACACCCCTTGTGGTCCCTTGACCTACTCCGGAGATTATGAAGTTCGTCGCACATTATGATGTTCCCGGTGATTTTGAGTGTTTTTATTATCTTCGGCCGGTACTCCGAAGATTGTAATGTTCAACCCTTGGAAATGGTACACGATGAAATATTTCCTCCGGCGAAAATATCTGCAGTTGTTTTGAAAAATCACTAAAATATGGAAAGCCGTAGTGAACCCCCGGAGTTACTAATTATTTTACATTGAATTTGCATTACAACAAAATAATCTCCGGATTGTACAAATCCGGCGATTATAAACAAAATCTTCGGCCGAAGTTTGTAATATTATCTTCGGCTTACAAAATAATTCCGAAGATTACTTTTACATAACAATTATAATCTCCGGCAAATAATCTTCGGCATGAAAATCTCCGGAGATGTTATAAAAATCTTCGGTCGAAGTTTCTAATATTATCTTTGGCTTCCAAAATAATTCCGACGATTATTTTTCAATAGAAATTATAATGTGTGGAAAATAATCTCCGCCACAAAAATCACCGGAGATATTTTTAGTATGGAAAGCCGTAGTGAACCCCCGGAGTTACTAATTATTTTACATTGAATTTGCATTACATCAAAATAATCTCCGGATTGTACAAATTCCGGAGATTATTAAAAAAAACTTCGGCCGAAGTTTTTAATATTATCTTCGGCTTCCAAAATAATTCCGAAGATTATTTTTCCATAACAATTATAATCTCCGGCAAATAATCTTCGGCATGAAAATCTCCGGAGATGTTAAAAAAAAAATCTTCGCCGAAGTTTCTAATATTATCTTCGGCTTCCAAAATAATTCCGACGATTATTTTTCAATAGAAATTAAAAATGTGTGGAAAATAACCTCCGGCATAAAAATCACCGGAGATATTGTTAGTGATTTTTCAAAACTACTACAGATATTTTCGCCGGAGGAAATATTTCTTCGTGTACCATTTCAAAGGGTTGAACATTACAATCTTCGGAGTAGGTCAAGCCGGCCGAAGATAATATGAACATCAAAATCTCCGGGAACATCGTAATCTGCGGATGAACTTCCTAATCTCCGGAGTAAGTCAAGGGACCACAAGGGGTGTTTCTACTAACCAATGAAATAATTTGTTTCAGTTACTAACCAATGAAATAATTCGTTTCAGTTACATCTTGTCGGTTCTCTAGTGTGTAATATTCACGTTGTAATATTGATACATCTTCATCTTGCCTCTTTTCTCGAGTGTAGGCTAATATTGACGAATTAGTCTATAAAGTAGGTAAATAATATTGTATTTGTTTATTTTTAATATTTAAACACGCTATTTGTTGTTCATTTGCATAAAAATTTTGCGCTCAATTTGGTATGTGTTGACTCTACTTTCATTTTTTTCTCCAGATCATACAACAGCTCAAGTGTTGAAGACTGAAGAGTGAAGTAAACTAGAACTTGTTTGTTTGCAGTACTGAGTTTAATACAAGTAGGTGAATATTTTATCTGTTTATTTTTATAATACTTTATTTTCTTATGAAACACATAACAAACAATAAATTGACGACTTTCTAATTAAAAAAACGCCACCAGTGTCCAATTCCTAAAACACTGAATCTACCATGTCTACTGCCGGTCAGAGAGTAGTTCTCGCCATAAAAAAAGACAAAAGCAATTCCCGCCATTTTTGTGACTGTGTCGTTATTTTTCCATGTAATTCAATGGAAACGGCTTCATTTAATAGATTTCACTGTCTTCCATCCAAAACAAATTACGCTGGTCACTTCTAAAAATGCCAATTTTCACACAGTCAAATATCAGGTGGCAAGAATTACTTGCAGGCGAGAACTACTCCGTGACCAGTACAGCCACGGGTGACGGCACATGTAACCTCAGTTTGTCCTGTTGAAAACTTTAAAAGCTCTACAAAACACTGTTGTTGATATACATGTATTTCGCGCTTCAGGTTAATTACAGGTGTCAATATCTGAGTGAGGATGTAATTAAAACCCCCTACTGTGTTAGAATTATCGTTACTTATTTAACTGATGTTTATTCTCCCTTTCCCAGCTGTTTTATAGCTTGATTTTATTTGTTTATTTTAATATTTCAGCATGCTATTTGTTGTACATTTGCATAAAATTTTGCATTCAATTTGGTATGTGTTAACTCTACTTTCAATTTTTTTTCTCCAGATCATACAACATCTCAAGTGTTGAAGACTGAAGAGCGAGGTGTACTAGAACTTGCTTGTTTGCAGTACTCAGCTTAAGACAAGTATGTGAATATTTTATCTGTTTATTCTTATAATACTTTATTTTCTGATCAAACACATAACAAACAATAAATGACGACTATCTTATTTAAAAAATGCCACCAAGTGTCCACTTCAGATACTAAAACACTCCATCTACCATGTCTACAGCCACATGTGGCCGCAGTTTGTCCTGTTGAAAACTTTTAAATAGGCAATTGTCATTGATAAATTGCTTTTGGAATAACATTAGAAACTTTTGACATTCCTAATTTTCTTTAAAGCTCTAAAAAGCATAGAGCAATAAGAATTTCGAGCTATATTCAAAAAACAGGTATAAATTTGAGGTTTTCTCCTTGTTGATGCTGTATCAAATTACTCCTAATCTGCCATATTTTGTGCAATGTTTACTTGCAAAATGTTGTTTAGTTTAAAGACTAATTTTTAAAAAGACCAAAATGTAGCCCACTAGCAAATCAAAAAAGCACTGCAAAAACATGGTAAATGTAGAGGAAATTAATATACTTTTTTCAGTACTAATTGGTGTTTTGTGTAGAGTGGGGCATTTCAGTAGGATCAGCTTAAAGTAACTTTTTAATAATATTGTTCACAAGAATGTTAAAAAGTTACTTAAGCCATGACAAATTACTACAGTTACATGTATGTATGTGTAAATCTGTGCATGTACCACTACCTTCCTTTCTAATGTGTCATAAATCATTAAGTAATTACGAAGTAATAAAACATGTACTCTATTTGTACATATACATGTATGTTAGAAAGTAGACAAAAAATCATTGACAGCTATTTTTTAATATTGCAGATGTTTTGTACGGAGTGTGGTGGCTCTCTGCCAGCTGAAGCAAAATTTTGTTGTTTTTGTGGAAAACCAGGTATTTTCATGAATTAATTTAATTTTTACTTTGTATTAGTTTGCTATGCTTTTATGAGTATGCTTTTATCATAGTGCTTTGCATACATCATGTACATTGTCGCCTTATAATTTGAATTTTTTTTTAACCACAGCCAAATTGAAACTGAACTTGGTCATAATTTCAATTATATGTACATGGATCTTAACAAGTTGAATGTTTTTACTCATAGTACATGTACATTAAAAATGGCTCTCACTGCAGGAGAAAATGTTCAAATGCCAAACTGCTGAGATGATTGAGGCTATTAAACTATGTTTTAATGTTTATTGGATTGTCATCTACACAAGTTAATATTTTTATTGCAAGTTAAAAATTAAAAAGAGACATTAGTGCAGTATTTAGTTTAACATGTAACCCTATGGGAGAATGTGTTGGGTATTATGTGATGCCCTTTGTTTGTCCCTCTGTCTGAGCCCCAGTGGTATCCTACAAATACAACCTTTGGTTCATTAAATAAAAAAATTGTTATAAGAATAAATACGCTTCTTACCTTACACTTTGTAAAAATTGAAATTGTTGTTTATTGATATCGACAGGCTTAAAAAATTATATTGTTTGGTTCTAAGGGTGAAAATATGTTGTGCAACATGGCAGGTGTCATTTAATGTCCCATTAATAAGATGCCTTATTTATTTCATTTATTAATTAGGTGAGGATACATAATTTAGTCCAGAATTTGTTTATATAATTAGCAATATTATCAAAAGGATTGTTTCAATGCACAGTGATAAATCTTCATAAAAATGTGCTGGGGCGGGGGGGGGGGGAGGGAGGGCACCTAAGATAACCAGTGGGTCCAAGGCAGCACTGGTAGCCACCCAGGGGGGTTGGGAATAGTAAAGCTCCTCAGAAGAGTTTTGGGCTTTTGACATTGTAATTTGACTGCAAACTTTTGACTTTCAATGTTTGACAATACCTCAAAATTTTTTTTAAAAAGTACCAGCTTAAAATTTACAGGAGAGAACAAATTGTACAGGTCCAAAACATTTATATTTAAATCATCCTTTATTAGACAGACAAATATCTTTATAAATTATCAGCAGCTTATATTTATCAAGACAATATAAAATAATATATTTTTTAAAGAACTTTGTGTTTTTATAAATTGGTTATGGTATTTCAGTAACATCCATTATACTTTACTTCTAAGTTCTATATAATTTGTGACTGCTTGTAATTAGATGTATCCATTAACTGGTGTGCAATCTGTTTTGAAAAAAAAATGAATTAAATACAGTACACATGAATACCTGTGACACTTTATAAAGTCCAGATCAAGTAATGAAATGTAAGAACAGGTTCAGGGTTGTAACTGGTCAGTTGGGCCAATGGATCTGACTAAAGTACCAGTGCTACAGTATATTGTATCCATTGTGGACTATTTGACCAGTGCTGACATGGGTGGAAAAATGTGTTAGTCTGACGCCCAGGGCAGTGCAATTGTATCTACAGGCACGTTTGCCTTTAATTTTGTAATTTCGATTCAAGAGCTTGTTGTTGCTTTGTTAAATGTTGTTAATAGGGTCGTGAATGATAAATGTCGCTCTTCAATTTCAAGTTTACTTCAAGTAAATAGAACGTGACCACGGGATTGGAACAGAATAAAAGAAAGGCCACTGATGACGATGATGATTATCGTGAATCTAAAGATAAAAGTATGATCGTGAAAAATGAGTCTGAACTTTCAAAACATCGTAAAGACTAAAAATCTACAAACTCTGAACCAATACTTTATTACATGCAATAAATAAAACATCTTGATAACATAAACTGTTTTTATTACAGACGAAATTGCTAATACAACAATGTCAAATATCAATAATATTTTACATTAATAGAATTAGTCCATTGGCATATCACACACCTAAAAATAATATGCACACATTTTATTGTTATATTCAAGTTACAAAATATCTTGGTATGAATTCGGCTTTGAATGAAAATAGCTGGGCTTGGGCATTAAAAATCTTTAAAAGCCCGGGCATTAAAAATCTTTAAAAGCCCTGGGCTTGACCTAAAGGAGCAAATTTTTCCACCACTGCTGCTGATTTCTAATATTGGTCAATTTTTGTCAACATGAACATGCTGCATTCTCTTTACCCCATAACCTTGTACTTTTTGTTTGGCATTCACATGTAGCAATGTTTTGTTTTGCGGTGTGTATGTTGTTTTCTTTTCAGTTTCAGTACCATTAAATGTATATCAAGTACAGTTACTACAAGTACATGTGGTAGCAGTGATCAACACCATTCACCTGTTCAGGAATGTGCTGCTTTATCCCTTGGTAAGTAGTACATGTATAACTACATTACACAGAGAATTTTTAACAGACATTATGGCCTGCAAGGTAGATAGTTTTGCCAGTCCAGATAACTTTTTACAAAACCAGGGGTTACCATACTGTAAAAAGTAGGGGAAATACTTCTGCCTGGCAACTAAACAGAGAGATCTGTGGCCCTGATAAGAAAAATTCAGGAAGAAGAGGGGAAGACAAATAACATACTTTATTATGCATTCTTGACATAGTATTTTTTACATGATATTGTTAATAATTGTGATTTTTTAGGCTGATTTTTCTTGTATTTGTAAACCATAGTCACCATAACACACTCAGAATAAGGTTTTACTTTTTAGCTCACCTGACCCGAAGGGTCAGGTGAGCTATTGCCATCACTTGGCGTCCGTCATCGTCATCGTTAACTTTTCTTCAAAAATCTTCTCCTCTAAAACCACTGTAGGGATTGCTTTAAAACTTTGCACACATCATCAGTAAAATGTCCTCTACCAAGTTTGCACAAATCATGGCCTCAGACCAACCAACATGGCTGCCATGGCTAAAAATAGAACAGGGGGGTCAAAATACAGTTTTTTGCTTATAGTTCAAAAAGTATACCAGATACAGGAAAACCGAAGAGACCTGCCTGCTTCAGCATCTAAAGCTCTACAAAACACTCCATTGGGTCAAAGTTGTATGATGACTCCTTGTAGGAGTTATTGCCCTTTAATTGTCAAATTTGATGATTTTTGCCATTTTTGCCTCAAAATCTTGAAAATTATTAGAACTAGAGAAAAAGTTAGCATTGGTTAATTGCTCTGCTCTATGAGGTCTACAAAAATGACTTAGAGTCAAGATTGTCTGATGAACCGTTTAAGAATTATTCTCCTTGAACATTTTTTTAATCAATTTTACTTGATTTTAAGAAATCTTCTCCGCTTTAACCAATGAAAGGACTGCTTTGAAACATTGCACACATCTTTAGGACGTCCTGTTCCAAAATTGTGCAAATCATGACACCTGACTACCTACATAGCTACATTGGCTTAAAATAGAAAAAATAAAAAGGGGGGGGGGGAGTCGGGAAAGTTTTCGACTGATAGTTAAAAAAGTATAACAGGTACAGAAAATTTGAAGTGAACCTCCCTTCTCCCTCTAAGCATCAAAAGCTCCTCCTTATAGGAGTTATTTCCCTTAATAGGTCAAAATTAATGATTTTTGCGGAAGTGTTGGGCAATTCCTTATAGCAAAGAAAAGCTGGATAAAAATGGGTTGTTTGGTTTCAGGTTCAGGTGAGCGATACAGGGTCCTGGGAGCCTCTAGTTACAGTTACCTTTACCATTCATCATGGTAAAAAAGACAGTCAAGATATAGCAACTATTTTTCTACCTAATATTGCTGCTCGGGCGTTAAACACCATTAATCAATCAATCAATCTACCTAATAGTAACCATGCAAGGCAATAAACAAACTACAAAACAGATGTACATGTAGACATAAACATGGAGGTAATGTTCCTAACAGTTTGTTAGGAAAATGTGGCCATCATGTTTATTTGGGCAAAGAATTTCAGGATATTTTTAATGGAGACAAAACATTTAAACTGTTCTTTAGTTTTTACCGCTACTATTTTAACAAATTCTCCTGTTTTTATGTCATTTAATTGCTAAAGTCTACTAGTATATTGTAATTCAATGAGTCATTGATTGGGCACACTGTGTGTTAGTGTTTATAGTAGGACCTCACGGTATCGATCTATTCATTGTATCGATCTATTTATTAATCCACTTATTTTCGTCAACTATAAACTACATAAATAAACAAACTTATCTCCTTCTTTGTTATATCCACTGATATTGCTAGTCTCTCCATCTCGCCAATTCTGATTGTTATCATATTTTGTCATGTTTTTAAAATTCAAATTTTTTCGGCCATGCTAAAATTAAGTAGATTGATACAACGGGGTTCCTATATAAATGTAAATGCACATCTACATGTTCATTAAAGTATACTAGTGCTATTTCTACAATGTTTATGTATCCAAATTAAGGCCTTGGAATTATATTTTTAATGGACAAAAGTTTTACAAGGAAACTAAATTTTGTTATCAAATGCATATGCAACTGGGTATGTTATTCAACTGTTCGTTTAAGGAATTTCGGTGTCTTGAACAAATATATTCTGTTAGATTAGTCTATAGAAAATTAAATGTAACTGGAATTTAATTTTTCTTATAAAAATGTTACTGTATCTTAGATGCTAAACAGAGTCTAGAGATTTTGAAGAAAAAATACCAAACAACAAAGTTAAATCTACATGTACAGCCAACGAAGAGAAAACTCCTTAGTAATACATCAGACAGTTCTGAAACTGTATGTTAGTTTTACAATTCATACTGAAAACACATTTGAAATATCAGAATTTACAGTTATTTTACTTTAAGAGTTAAAGTAAATTCAGTAATATATGCAGTACTCATTGTAATTTAGTAATTTGATAACATCATAACTTGGATTTAATATAATTTTGGATATATTTGTAATCATTTTTTATATTTTTGGAAAATGATTAAAGAGTCCTATAATAATTACTTCACCTACGATGGACTGACATCAGTAATAAATTAATCTGTTTTTAATTGATTCTTATACTTGTCAAAATTGTTTATTTAATTCTGATGATTTTCTTCCTAATTTCTCATTTCAAACACACTGAAATGTATCAGATTAAATAAAAAACCATCCAGAAAAAGTATGCAAGTAAAACTGAAGCTATATTTTTTATGGTTAGTTGAATTTTACAATGAACGACAATAAATATATATTGAATGCCTTTTATTTCTCTTTGCTTTGGTATAGTAACTAAAACATGTAACATATTTATGTGGAAGAGTGGTGATAAATATAAGCTGTTAGCTTACTGCAAAGATTCAGTATTTTTTTACTTTTAGGATTTGTATGTCCAAATAGTGGACAAATATGGAAAAGTTTTGAAAAAACTTTTTCCATTAGATGGACAGATGTCAGGAAAAATAAAAGTGTCGGTGAAGCCAGACACTAATGGCAACGATTGGATTAATCAAATTAATGAATTTTTCCAAGAAAATGTCAAAACACAACTGTTAGTTGTGGGGGAATGTGGAATGGAACCAGTGAAAGAGCCAGGTAACATGGACATCAATTTTTTGAAAGAAGAGAGGAAGAGAAAAAAAAGTAAAGATATGACAATTTATGTCAAATTTCAGGAAAAAGGTATGTTGTTTTGTTTTTTATACCTCCTGCAAAAACTTGTTTGCATGTATATAGGAATCACCTGTCCGTCTGTCCACATCCCTTGTAAGCGCAACTCCTCCTAAACTGCTTGATGAAATTTAATGTAACTTAGCATAAAGGAAGTACATTATATGTGGATGTGCATGAAGGATTTTTATTCACCTCGGATATCCAAGGATATAATTGGACTTGAAAGCTAAGAGGGGGTATCCCTTTGAGAGCGTGCTCACAGTCCACACTTGCTTAATTTTTGAATTATTGTTGCTAACAATGAAATACATTTAGTTTGTTCACTTGCTGGAAGCAAAATTATTTGTAAAAATTGATGGTTACATGAATGTTATGCTTCTTTCTGATTGGCTGAAATTTTCAACAATTTGTTTCTTGCAAAGCTACTGAGCTAAATTGACTAACTTAGGAAATGAAATATAGTTGTACAAATTTTATTTGAAAATGTCATTTATTTCATAGGAATAAAGAGTAGTAGGTTCTCATATAAATATGTAATATTGTTTTGATAGACTCTGATGAAGGCTACATGTTCTTTAGAGCCTATAGTTAACAGTGTAACTGGACTTGATTCTTGGATTGTTTACTTCTCAGAAATATGCATGACATTGGTGTCTCAGATAGCTAGTTTGTTGCCTATTAAAGATGAAAAGCATGGTTGTATAATATTTTTGGTATTAGATTTGTAGTTATTTATTCTCACATGATTAATCATAAATATTGTCACAAAGGTAAATGGATAAATTATTATACCCCCCTCCCCCCCCAAAAAAAATAGTTTAGGAATCACCCTGTCTGTCTTTCCGTCTGTCCTCATCCCTTTTAAACACTTCTCCTAAACCGCTGCACAGATTTTGATGAAACTTTACCTGAAGGAAGGTCATCATATGTTGATGTGCATGAAGAATTTTCATCGCTGTCGGATATTATTCAGGGGAGATAATTGGACTTGAAGCAAAAAAGGGGGGGGGGGGTATCCCTATGTGAGCTTGCTCACAGTCCACACTTGTTTATATTTGTTTGTATAAATTGTTCTTTACATTAGACAGGAATGGTATTAAAAAAATGTTGGAAAAGAAAATTCAATTGGGAAAGAAGGTTATTGACATTTCTAGTTAATAGATTTTTTTGTTTTATTATATATTTATTAAACTAAAGGTTTCCCCACTTTCTATTTTTAATAATTGCAAGAAATCTCCAGTAAAAGAAAGAATGTTGGATTTGTTAACTCTATTGTATTAACTTGGCATAAAAATATTTATTTGTTACTAAGTATTTACACTTTAATTTATATCATCTAAAGTAAATTTTATGTGGTGTTAATGTAATGCTGTAGTAGCATTGATGTTAAATTAGACAAAAGTTAAGGTTTTCTGGTATCATGAATTAAAAAGAAGTGGATAGACCTTCACTTTATTGTTATTTTAATAGTTTAATTTGTAAAATGTTTTGCATGTTTTTAGCTCGTACAACCCAAATGGGTTTACAATCCACATGGCAGAATGGTTTGTGATATTGTGGACATGTTCCTCAGATGGTCACTTACCAGTTTTTTTAATAAATGTCCCAATCCCAAATTTAAAGATGGCCAACACCTTTGACCCTATTGATATAACATGCAAACAGCTTTTTCAGAGAAACTGTTCCACACAATTAACCTAATTATAAAGTAACCAAAAAGGAAGTCGGAATAGTTTTTTTTTTATTTGGAATTTTTTCAAGCCAATCAAAATATAAACAATGCTGCCCATGCATTATGATTTGCTGAAATTTTTTGTTGTTTTTAGACAAACTGCTTGTAAGCGGGAACTTTTGTGATATTGTAGAAATGTATTCCAGATGGTCCTCTACTAATTTTGAATTGTTGATGCCAGTCCGTAATTAGGCCAAACAAAAAAATATGTGTGTTTCCAGTTACATAGAATTATAAATAGGTAGGTAGGTAGGTCAATTTTTTTTTTTAAATTTTTTTTTTTTTTTGGAATCGTGAATTGTGTTGGTTAAATTAGTAATTTAAATCTTGACCTTTATCTTTTATACCTTTGTAGGTGTAAAGCTTGTAAGTTTCAAGAATTTACCATAAAGCCTTTAAAAGTCTAGACTAATACAGTCATTAAATGAACTATCAATATCGTTACAAGCGTTAATATGTAAACATTAGCCGCCATGTTAGGGCGGAAGTATGAAAATAGAACTAAAACCAGGAACAATACCGGGAGTTTTTCGGTTCGAAGTAACCTCCATTAAAAACGCAAAAAAAACTTTAGGGTCGGCTTAAAAAAAAATAGGTAGGGTCTGTTAACCGGAAACACACATATTTTTTGTTTTGGCCTGAAAGGATGGTCACTGCAAAGAAACATAAATTAACAAAGTTCCATAATGCAAATACATAGAAACAACTTATTTTCAATAGGAACTGTTTAAAGTCAAATTTTGTAAGTCAGTTGAGTATTACAGGCTCTTGATAGCCTCAGGTTTTAAGATAACAATATAATTGCATAAATATTTCAACTAAAATGCATTTTTATCATTAAATTTTTTTTCTAATACATTTATGTTAAACTTTGTTTGGTTACCTTTTGTTTTTGTTTTCTGTTAGACCTTTCACAATACATTAGCATTCTTAAAAAATTAATGTCGCCTTTATTTGTTCTACATTACGGAATTTAAATTTCACATGAAAGCTCATACTTATTCATTGCTATATTGAGTAGCGTTTCTGAAGTATGCGTGACCACATGAAATGACGGGCTGTTTTTATGTTGATTTACAGCTTTATGTCTGGCACAAAAATTTTAAAATGGTTGTACTAAGAGGGTATGCATGGACACTATGCTTTGGTATTAACAAATTTACAATCCTAATGTATTAAATCAAAATTAAGATGCTATGATTTGTATGATATCAGTGTTTTATTTTTTTTGCCATGAAGTTTGTTTTAATGTGTAATTCTAAAATGGCGTCCTAAATGTGCTTGTAAAAGTCACCAGAAGACATTAGGTTTCTAATAAGCATAGAGTCACATGTGATTTCACAAAAGGCTGAGGAAATTTCTATTATCTTGACTAGAATTTTTTTTAAATATCCCTCCAAGGACAATATATCGGTTTAATAATTGATATATTTATGTTAAGAGTGTTAAGTAATTAAAAAAAAATTTCTTGTCAACTTTAAATAGAAAGAAACAGAACAGTGGTATTAAAGATATATGTAACTTTCTCCTTCATCCCTACACACATCTCTCTGCTCTTTTCAATCTTCTCCCTGGAATTTTAACTTGCAATTTAACCAAAGAAATTGTTATTATACATTGTATGTAACAATTGTATTTGTTTACATTTAACATAAAAGTGTCACTTCCATTGGTTCTATATTATGCTGTTTTAGATTATTGTTAGTATGAAACATTTTGGCAGGTTTTGTAATAGGGTGGGTTCAACCTAGCCACATATTTATGTGTGCTTGTTCAAAGCCAAAGTATTTATGCCCTTGTTCTTGTTCATGTGTCTGCTTACTAAAATATATTCTGAAGAAATCATCTTTCAGAAAGAAGAAAAGAAAATTCAGGAAATGTCAATTTCTGTTGATGATTGTGAGGTCAGTATCATGATTTTAAATAATATCACATAATGTTCTATCAGTTTAAATATAACGAAGGCTGTGTTAAATAGGGTTAGGATTCCCATAAACTTGTTAAACACCACCACATGTCATGTCATTATTTAAAGTCAATCGTTATGTATTTGTCGTTTGTTTTTTATTTTGGTCATTTATTGGTCTGGTGGTTTATTTGGAGGGTCTTTTTCCTCTCATTAAGTATTATGATTCAAGTTTCTGCAAAGCTATTCTTCAGCAGTTTGTCATTTTGCAAAACTAAAGAAGACGTGAAGTTTTATGTTAAGTTATCATATCTTTCAGAAAAAAGAAAAGAAAATTCAGGAAATGTCAATTTCTGTTGTTGATGATGATGAGGTGAGGATCATGATTGGAAAAAATATCACATAATGTTCTATCAGTTTAAATAAGATGAAGGCTGGAGTGGTTCTGCTTGCCTCTATTAATGAATTAAATAGGGTTAGGATTCCCATATACTGGTTCAACACCTCCACATCACGTGTCATGTCACTATTTCAAGTCATTCATTATATTTTTGTATTTGTCGTTTCCGTTTTATATTTTGGTAATTTATCGGGTTTTTTTGGAGGGGTGGGTGGGGGAATTAATTGGGAGGGTTTCTTTTTCCCCATGTTACGTATTATGATTCAAGTTTCTGCAAAGCAATTCTTCAGCAGTTTGTCATTTTGTAAAACTAAAGAAGACGTGAAGTTTTATTTTAAGTTATCATATCTTTCAGAAAAAAGAAAAGAAAATTCAGGATATGTCAATTTTTGTTGATGATGTTAAGGTGAGTATCACAATTATAAATAATATCACATAATGTTCTATCAGTTTAAATAAGATGAAGGCTGGAGTGATTCTGCTTGTCTCTATTAATGAATTAAATAGGGTTAGGATTCCCATATACTGGTTCAACACCTCCATGTGTCATGTCACGATTTCAAGCCATTCGATATATTTTTGTATTTGTCATTTCGATTTTATATTATTAAGGTAATTTATTGGGTTTTTTTGGAAGGGGTTATTAAGTGGGAGGGTTTCTTTTTCCACATGTTATGTATTATGATTCAAGTTTCTGCAAAGCTATTCTTCAGCAGTTTGTCATTTTGTAAAACTAAAGAAGACGTGAAGTTTTATTTTAAGTTATCATATCTTTCAGAAAAAAAGAAAAGAAAATTCAGGAAATGTCAATTTCTGTTGTTGATGATGAGGAGGTGAGGATCATGATTGGAAATAATATCACATAATGTTCTATCAGTTTAAATAAGATGAAGGCTGGAGTGGTTCTGCTTGTCTCTATTAATGAATTAAATAGGGCTAGGATTCCCATATACTGGTTCAACACCTCCACATCACGTGTCATGTCACTATTTCAAGCCATTCATTATATTTTTGTATTTGTCATTTCCGTTTTATATTTTGGTAATTTATCGGGTTTTTTTGGAGGGGTGGGTGGGGGAACTAATTGGGAGGGTTTCTTTTTCCCCATGTTACGTATTATGATTCAAGTTTCTGCAAAGCTATTCTTCAGCAGTGTGTCATTTTGTAAAACTAAAGAAGACGTGAAGTTTTATTTTAAGTTATTATATCTTTCAGAAAAAAGAAAAGAAAATTCAGGAAATGTCAATTTCTGTTGATGATGATGAGGTGAGTATCATGATTTTAAATAATATCACATAATGTTCTATCAGTTTAAATAAGATGAAGTCTTGGGCGGTTCTGCTTGTCTCTATTAATGAATTAAATAGGGTTAGGATTCCCATATACTGGTTCAACACCACCACGTTTTTTATTTTGGTAATTTATTTGGCTTTTTTTTTGGGGGGGGGGGGTTAAATTCGGAGGGTTTCTTTTTCCCCCTATTACACACTATGATTCAAGCTTCTGCAAAGCTATTCTTCAGCAGTTTGTCATTTTGTTAAACTAAATTAGACATGATATTTTATGTTAAGTTATCATATCTTTCAGAAAAAAGAAAAGAAAAGTCAGGACATATCGATTTCTGATGATGATGTGGAGGTCAGTATTATTATGATTTAAATATTGTTTGTTGTAGATATACATACTATGTTTGTTTGTTTGTTTGAATGGTGTTTTAACTCCACTTTCAGCAATTTTTCAGCTATTTCATGGTGTCCAGTTTTTATAGGGGGGGAGCCGGATTAGCTGGAGAGAACCCCCGACCTGCCATAGGAAAACTGGCAATCCTTGTCAATTAAGATTGGAGTCAAGTACATACTATGATTCAAGCTTCTGCAAAGCTATTTTTCATCAATTTATCATTTTGTAAAACTAAAGAAGACTTGAAATGTTATGTTAAGTTATGATATCTCTCAGAAAAAAGAAAATAAAAGTCAGGGAATTTCAATTTCCGTTGATGATGGTGAGGTGAGTATCATGATTTTAAATAATATCACATAATGTTCTATCAGTTTAAATAAGATGAAGGCTGGAGTGGTTCTGCTTGTCTCTGTTAATGAATTAAATAGGGTTAGGATTCCCATATACTGGTTCAACACCTCCACGTGTCATGTCACGATTTCAACTCGGTCGTTATGTTTTCCTATTTGTTGATTCACTTTTTTATTTTGGTGATTTATTGGGGTTTTTTTGGGGGGGGGGGATTAGGTGGGAGGGATTCTTTTTCCCAAAGTTACGTATTATATGATGCAAGTTTCTGCACATCTATTCTTCTGCAATTTGTCATTTTGTGAAACCAAAAAAGTCTTGAAATTTTATGTTAAGTTATCATATCTTTCAGAAAAAAGAAAAGAAAATTCAGGAAATGTCAATTTCTGTTGATGATGAGGAGGTGAGGATCATGATTGGAAATAATATCACATAATGTTCTATCAGTTTAAATAAGATGAAGGCTGGAGTGGTTCTGCTTGTCTCTATTAATGAATTAAATCGGGTTAGGATTCCCATATACTGGTTCAACACCTCCACGTGTCATGTCACGATTTCAATTCAGTCATTATGTTTTCGTATTGTAGGGGTTTTTTTTTTAATTTTTAAAAATTTATTTGTCTCTTTTTTTTTTGGGGGGGGGGGGGATAAATTGGGAGGGTTTCTTTTTCCCCTTAATACATACTATGATTCAAGCTTCTGCAAAGTTATTCTTCAGCAGTTTGTCATTTTGTTAAACTAAAGTAGACTTAAAATTTTATGTTAAGTCATATCTTTCAGAAAAAAGAAAAGAAAAGTCAGGAAATATCGATTTCTGATGATGATGATGTGGAGGTCAGTATCATTATGATTTAAATATCGTATGTTATAGATATGCATTTTACATTTTAGTTTTTACATTATCTATGTCATTCATCAAGATCCTACATTCTTATATGATGTGTTTCGAACTATTTGAGACCACAATTATGGAAAAAACTATTTATGAGGGGGGCATATCATGAAGGGCTGTTCGAATGACAAAACTGCAACTCACTGGAAAGCTATTGCGCATGACATAAATCTTATAAGTATATATATATTGTGTGTTACATTTGCTGAGCAGACAGTTAATGGCATAAAGATACTCAATGTACCAAAATTGTCCAGTTAGAATAGAAATAATTCACAGGCTTTGTTTTATCATTGTTTTACAATGAGAAGGCCTTTTATGTCGTTATTTTATCCCTCGCTGTTGCTCCTGATAAAATAATGTGACATAAATGTAAATGTAAAACAATGATAAACCACAGCTCTGTGAATTATTTCTATATTCTTTCAAAGCATTACAGATGACATACAATTGTTCTTTTTGCATTTCTTAATGAATCTGCCTAAAAGATGATGTCCACAGTACACAATCCAGAGTAATTTTAGCAACTGTGCATGATAAAATATTGGGCCCCAAATTTTTTTATGCCTCTCGAAAAACATAGATTGTTGGTCTGTTGGTTTGTCCATCCATCCGTCTGACCTCAGGTTTATATTTGCATTGATTTTTGTCCACATTTCACAGAGAAAAATCTAGGTTATAATATGGTGAATGTTAGGAAGGGGGGGGGGAATAAAATTTTGGTAACAGTTTTCTCAGCAACTACTAATCACATTCTCTTGACATTTCGTATGCATCATCATCATGGCCTCCCATAATGTGGGATTCCATTTTAGGTCTGGCGCTCACCTACTTCCTGTTTAACGAAATCCAGCCATTTCTGTCTTTGAAGGATTTTTTATTGTTTATAAAGCCGCTTCACATCCTAATAAAATTTGATAGACTGTTACAATCGGTTGAGATCTCTCTATTGACCAACCACTGCTAAATAAACTTCTACTATGTAATTTTTGGCAGTTGTCATTAAGTTAATAAACTTAGAACACTGAAACCTTTTAATATTGTAAGAAAGATCTTGGGCAGTTTTAACAACAGCAAGGAAGTCTTGGGGGGATAGCATCTTTAGTAATGCAACTTTTTAAAGAAAAATAACCTTGAAGGGGCCTATGAAATATATTGTCACATATTTTTCATCTTTATTTGCAGATACCCCGATTACTGTATAAAAAACCTAAAACCCAGAGAATCGATAAAGGTTAGTTAAAATATACTATCTTGTGAGAGCAAATAGACATTTAAAAGTAATTGTGTACCTTTTAATCTCCAGACCTTCAACAACATTAGGTAATTTAATCTCTTGATAATATTAAATCTTTTACGTGCTCCCCCTTTTTTATTGTGGATAAATGCAAGATCAAATGTAATCCCCCATTCTGGGGACATTAAATCATGTTAAATTAACAACCAACCAAATAGGGACTTCGAGAGTCATTTTCCTATAATTAGTTATTCAAAATTTAATGGTGCATGTCAGTTTATCATAGGGGATTATAATTTAGCTGCAGTTTGATTGGTTTGTTTTAATATTTTTATATTCATTTGTATTTCTGTGAAATACTTTTTATTTGTGGGGTATCTATTTTCGGGGTTGTGTCCGACCACAAGGTTATAAATCCAACGAAAAATACAACCTCATTAAGAGATCAGAATTTTGGATGAATAACCCGAATGAAGTTGAGAGTCATACATTTTTGCATGTTATATTGATTTAAGTGGGTCTATACCACTTTTTAGCTTTCAAAAAAAATATCAATGCAAGTATCCTGTTCCAGTTGCGTTTTTAATAAAAAATGAAACATTGACTTCCAGTCATGTTCATTTTCCATGTTAAAAAGAAACAGTTACTATAAGAGTTATTGGTTTGGTTGCTCCTCTGAACATAATTAATAAAATATTTTTAAAAGGGGCTTTTTATTTGATTTTCATTCATGCATATCAAAGAGATGTTGTAAATACTTGATTTTGATCATAGCACAAGTTTAATTACAGGACATTAATTAGTTACACATTTTAACACTTGGTTATATTGCTATTTAACACCTGTAGTGATGTAATGACATTTCGGCTAGGATTGCTTTGATTGATAACAATTAGGAAATTATATAGACTCTTTACGTGTTCTTTTTCATAATTAAACAATTAATACATACCCCAGTTTATAGTTAACTATTGATTTCCTCGTTAAGGCTATTAATAAAATCATATAATTAAAAGTCAATAATTCTGTTAGGTTTATTTTAAGAACTTTTGAAAATATTATGTATTTTTATTACAACATAAACACTTTCATGACAATGATGAACAATTAAGTATACAGTCGTAACCACGTGTGCAAAAAAAGCAGGTTATGTAACTGTCTGCTTTTTAAGTTGATTGCATTATAAACAGTGCAAAGGAATTTGTCTTAATCATTTATTTTGTTGCAGTTCTTTGCTCCTTCGGAAACATCAGTCTATGAATTTAAGAACCCACAAACATGTCGTTTTCTAACAAACCATGAAATTTGATGCCCATGAAGAAAATTACATTCACAGTAAACTATCGTTGGGGCATTAAGTTTTACTCATGTCTGTCCGTATGTACATATGTCCATACAAATTTCCGTCAAGCTTTTCTCGAAAACCATACATGAGAACATTTGAAAGTTGGCAGAGTGGCTCAGTATCACAACTTGTATGTCCTAAGCGACTTTCATACCTGTCGGACAACTACTTCCTGTTTGGGACTTCAGTTAGTGGGGGCATCTATGTCCCATGGAAACATTCTTCGATTTTTTAAATCAAGACATAAAAGTGGTTATGTTACGTCTTCCATGTGATAGAAAAAAGGAAACAATTAAAAGATTTAATTTTATTTTAGTAAATTGTATTTTTGTTAAGTGAAGGTTGAAGCATTCAGTAAAAAGTATATTGCTAAGTCATGTTGTAGCTAAAGGACATATTATTGTGTGGTTAAGGACCATTAAATAACGATTATCCTTTTATTTTTCAGAAAAGATGGAGAAGGAGTTATTAGAGAAGAAAAATTTAAAACGCAAAGTAAGCATTCCAATGAAATGTGATGTGTCTATTATATCCCAATATAAGTTATAGATTAGTCATGATTATTTAAAATTGTCATTTTTAATTCTGTCTAAAAAAATATCAGCTTTGCCTATGATTTGTATATCAAGACTGCATTCTTACTTTCAGTTTTATTTTAAGCAGTCTCAGTTTGGGGGGGGGGGGGGGGAGTGGATAGGCAATCTCAGGTTATAAAAAGGAAAGTCTGACTGCAGACCATGGTTGGTGACAGGTTTGAACAATCCCACAATCCTTGCATTCTTAAGACACATTTATAGATGTTGACACTACGAAAACCTAAATTTTCTGCCCAATACAGCATACTTTTACAGTGGAATTAAAAATTGTATGCCCATTCATCCTCATATTTCCAAGTTCATTTATTCACTCGTCTGAATATAGTTGAAGCACTGCTTACTAGATGTAATGAAAATCAATTGAATTTTCCCAGTTCTATGAATACCAACTTCATCTTTGACATATTCCATACTGTTTTTGAATTTTCTTTAAGCTTTTTTTATATAAGTTATAGTTCAAAATAAACTAGAGGCTCCCAGAAGACTGTAATTGCTCACCTTGAACACAAATTACTTCAACTATATTTAAATTTTGCAATTTACAGTTTCATTCTAGTTGTTATAGCTTTGAAGTTACTAAGCAAAAACTAAGCATTACTTCAAAAACTTCTAAAAGATACCATCAGACAATTTCTGAAAATTAAATGATTTGTAGGCCTTATTCTTAAGTTAATTTAGTAATTTAGTTTTTTAGTTTTTAGTTTTAGTTTCAGACTTTAATTTATAACACAAAATCTGATTATTGGCCTTACTTTGCTGATCATTTGTGCAATTTACAGTTTAAATCTATATAGCAATAACTCATATAAGGATTCATATGACAATTTCAGACAAATTCATTATTTGCCCTAAAATTTGACTTGTTGGCCTATGGTATCATGAAACGTGATTATTTTGCAAAAAAAACCCACATTGTTTATAATTCTGTAGAGTACAGAAAGGTAGAACCCAAGGTGACAAGAAATAAAAATGTATCATTGGAATTAAATACTCCCTTTCAGACAGAAAATTTATTTAAAAAAAGGTAAACACTGATGGCAATTAAGTACTAGTATGCCGACACGTATTGCAGGACAGAATCATGCATCATACCTATTCATTTTGATGCTTAAAAGAAGGTTATACAGCAGTATTTTAATCAATATTTAGCGTATATTCTTTCCTCTGGCCTCTAAGTAATTATTTAGAATGGGTAGGCATCATATGTTTTCTACTTTTCAGTGACTTGGCATGTAAAAAGAACTGAAAAGATGCCAATGAGTCTTAATGCATAGAAATTTTATGGCAGTTTTAAGAAAACAAGTCATATTTCTACCTTGTGCTGTTCATAGTTTAATTATAGTTTAAGCTATAGAAAAAAACCTCTGCTTCTCAAACTGAATTCAAATGTGGTATATTTCTACTTAATATTAAGGTACATACTTATTACAGCTAAGAAAAGAATTTTTAGTTTGTTTTTTTTCTAAAATAAAAATAAAATAGAAAAAAATGTTGATTTTTATATTTTATATTTTTATAGCTTACTGTTATAGCAATCGAATTGACTGTTTAACCCCCCCCCCCCCCCCCCCCCCCCACACACACACACACACTCAAAACGAACTCTCAACTGATAAAATGTTGCTTATATCAGATGTATTTCTGCTTTAATATTTGGTAACTATTTCACATAAAAAGATGATTAATTGACTGGTGTGCCAAAGCTGAAGAACAGAAGAAAAAAAAATACCTTAACTGTCAGCATCAGTTAATAATGGCTAAAACAAGGATTCATCACATTTTTGGAAACAGCATTTTTATTTTTATAGCAATATATTTAAACCGCATGCCACTTTTATTTACACAATCATTAAAGAGCATAAAAAAATATAGTGCCAATCTGGAATTGTTTGCTTTGCTTAAAGGGGTCATTATCCTATTTGAGGAATGAATTTCAAGTGCATTAAAAAAAATAGTCCCAAATTTCTATTTTTTTTCTGCTTTTGCCTATAACTGCTATTGCTTAAGAGTTGGATATTTGAGAGGTATGGCATTACTGTAGAACAAAAAATTCTTAGAATAATTGTTTTCCAGTCAATGTATTTACAGTGGCAGCACTTGTTAAATTATGTAGAAGTGTGTAATGTGGTACAGTGTGACCACAACATTGAAATGAAAGAAGAAAAACCATTCTTAAACTTTAAGATAAAATTCCCACACAAAAGTTCGTGGACACTTATACTTTTTTCTCCATTTTTATGAAATTTAGTATTATATGTGTAATGCCCCATATATAAAAAATAACAAAGGTGACAAAAAAAGGCCAACTGATGGTCAGACGAAAACAACAATCGGGCCGCATGAAATTTATTTGCTAGTCATTTGGTCAAAATATATATATAGATTGCTGGTCCAATTCAATGGCAATTTTAACATATGGGTCCAGCAGACCTGCATATTTCATGAAGACTATAAATGTGACGTATCACATTTTTTTTTTAATTACAAAAAAAATTGTGAATGGCATCCTTCATCCCTTTAAAATATATATATAGCAAACAATACTAATCTATCAATAATTGAAATTAAATTTTTACTTGTTCCTTCACCTTGCCCGCCCCTTCCTACTTTTGTCAGCTTTTCCTTAACAGGCTGTCAGGTACAAAGTACATCTATATATATTATATAGTTTATATATATATATATACAAACGTCCAAGTATTGGGACAACAGTATAATATATCTATCCAGCTGATTTCTGAAGGATCAGAAATACAGGGTTAATATAAAATATTTATATATATATATGTCTACAAATTAAGCCCAACACTGTTAGAATTAGATTTTTATACTTTCAAATTTTATGCTCAGTCTTTTGTAATATTTTAGTAACTGCAGCAGACACAATATTGCTACCTTTCTTAACAAAGAGTGTCAAAATCAGCTAAATAATAAAAATAGCAACATGCATGTACAGTTTTACCCACAGATATTGAATTCTTTTTTAACAACAAAACAAAACAATTTTGAACATTTCTTGTTGTTAAAATACATAAAATAAATATTTAAAAACATACTATAGAAATTGTATTCATTTAAATACACCGATAGTTTCCTGGAAATCCTTACAAGGACCCTATATCTACCTGTTAACCTTTTTCAGGGAAAAACAAAGCCCTTATTGGTATTTTTTAAATAACTTTCACACAATATAACAAAATTCAAATTCAAATTCTTTATTGGCACACAATCTAAAATAAATGAATTATTACTAACATAAACAAAAACATAAAGAGATCAACATACAATAACAATGTTTTCCCACATTATAACATGTGCATTACATGTATTAGTTTGAGAATTCTCTGCTATCCAACACTTTTTTTTGCATGGAAAAAAACATTGGACAGCAGAGGATTATCAGCCTACACATGTTTACTTGACTGAAAAATGTGCTGGGTATATAGGCTACTGGGAGGGTTACCTATGCTTAACCAAAATATTAAAGCTATCTGCAAATGACAGGGAGGTTTTTAGGTTATTATAAGGAAAACCTGACTACAAGTATAAGTGGAGGTTTTGGAAGAGAGAAGGTGGACTGAACATAGGAAGCTCCTACCTGTATGATAAAGAGGCTGCCACCTTCTTTTTTACCTTAAGTTCATTATAATTGACACATTTCCAGTTTTTGATTGTTTCTCCATTTATACTTCCGGTTAAACAAATATTGATATCATCACTCAAAGACTATTATATCGAAATAAAGATTTTGCATATTTTTTGTATTGTTTGTCCATGCCAATTTAATTATAATCTACTAGTATGTAACCTCATTAGTAGGAAAATAGCAAAGAAAACTGACAGAACAACTTTAGAGCCAAAAGCCAAGGGACAGTTACAAATATGATTTTTAATAAGCAGAAAGAAAATTATCAAAAGATATTTTTAAGCTAGGAGAGGACGTGATTGAATATTGTGACGAATATATATATTTGGGAATAATTTCAAAACCATGTGGAGTCTTTACAAATGGCATTAACCATCTATGTAAAAAGGCAACAAAAGCTATGTTCTGTATTAGAAAACTCTTATCATCAGACTCTTCCAATATTGTTCCTCATTTAAAACTGCTTGATGCTTGCATTACTTACTTTATTGTAGTGAAATATGGTCATTAAATGATGTCAATAATAAACATGAACTAGAATCTAAATATCTATCAATGCCAATAGTTAAAACTCAAATTAAATTAGCGAAATCACTTCTAGGAGTAAATAGAGCTGCATTGAATTTGGCTGTACTTGCATAACTTGGAATGTACCCAATATCTATTTTAGCATTGAAATCAGTTGCTGAATATTGGTTACATATTATTAAATCAGAAAATTTACTAGTACATGATGCCTACAAATCTAATCTTAATCTTCAAGATAACTTTGCCTCAAAGGGTTAAGATATTACCGGGTATCAAAAAAACTTAATTTTGATCATGTTTGGGATAACCAATGTACTTTTTCACAACCCAAATTGCTTGTAGCTTTTACAAACAAGTTAAAAGAAAATTATTTAAAATATTGGAAGAACACTATTTTTGAAAAATGAAAGAAAACTATGAAATTGATACATATTTGAAATTAGATATAGACAGAGATATAGTTAAAACATTTACAAAAATTTAAATAAGCAATAGTAAACTTGCAATAGAAGTTGGGCGACACACTAAAACCCCACTAGCAAAGGGAATGTCCATTATGTAAATTAGGAGTAGAAGATGAGTTTCATTTTTTAATTAGTTGTTCTTCACTCAATAATATTAGAGAAAAACTTTCTACAGATATTTGTGATATTTTTCCCGCCTTTGTTAATTTTGAATCAGATGTTAAATTTAACTTTTTATTCAATTATTACTATTAAACTGAGAACGGCAGGCAACTGCCGAAACTAGTCGAACAAAATAAACATAGACTGTTGCATCCTATGAAGTGTTGTTGTCAATTCTTTAATAGTTTTACTTGTGACAACCCTGCATACCTACAGGTATCCACTTCTAAGGAGCGTCAACTAAAAATTAACTTACACAATGTTGGTTCACCTCTTCCTCTTTATTTTTATTTAATTGTAAAGACTATGATATTGTAAGTTATTGTCATAGGTGTTAATCAAATGTATAAAAGGAGATTTGAGTTACCTAATAATTGTGATTAGTGTATTGTAGTTATCAATATTAATGTGAAGTATTAACGCATTTATTCTGTGCAACCTCCTCCAATAATGCTGTGCCACCTCCAATATATAATCAATATATTATATAATATATACTTAATTCCCTACTTGCGGTAAACAAGATTTATCTCCCATTTGCAGAGTTATCTGTTCTTTAGAGCAGGTACTTTTTAGTACCTACTGTGGGTACAAAGTAGTTTTTATACAATATATTTTTATTCACATATAGCAAAGCATCCGGTAAAATTTATTATGATATGCCAACTAATTCTGCAGTTTTTATAGTTGTACTGGAAGAGTCACTTCACAGAAAAATTAAAACGTGATTTTCCCTATCTGTTCAATACTTAATACCTGCTGTTATGAAAGACAACTCTTGCAAATGGGAAGTAACTCTTGTATTTCCGAAAATAGGGAATATTAATAGGCAAGCTAAGTTCAACCTGGTAAATTATATCTTTTTGTTATATATGATAACGAGGCAGTGTAGACCTATTCTTTTATATATGTTTGTATGTGTATATAATTGTAATTGTATTGGTAACAATCCTGTACACTGTATTTGGATTGTATCTACCAAAGAAAAATTCTGTTCTGCTCTGTTGAAAATGAAACACAGAGAGTAGCCCGAACCCAATAAAAACCATGGAGGCACTCAAGTGCTCCTTCCTCTAATTAGACACCTGTCGAGTTACTTATTGTCATGTCTAGGGAAAAGTAAATCCAGGAATAGGAAACACTACCCATGACACAGAGAAAATGTCAGATCGTATTTGAGACACTGATTTCCCATAACTATCAATTAAGTCATGGTGAAGACCATTGAATATCTGGGGAGATAACATCAACCTAGGTACATCAAACCCTTGTTTGAATTTATATGTTACTACAGCCATAAACAGGTGAGTTCGAATATATAATATGGATGTCACTGATAAGCATGTTTAATCAAGCTAGAAAACAGGGATTCTACCTCAGATTAACATCAGGTAAAGAGGAGAATACACATTAGTTAATTAACGATCATGTTTACGCAGCAGGGGGTTTTAACAACATCCTCAGATATTGACACCTGTCATTAACCTGAAACGTGTATTTATCAACCACAATTTCATCATCACAAGTCAGGGTTTCAGTGTCCACATAACACTGACAAACTTAGCTAGGAAATTCCCGGGCTAGAAGTCACTAATTTGATTGGCTACATCATACCTTTATGTAGCCAATCAAAAACTCGCTTTCATTCATCCGATGTCGATTGTCATTAAACCAAACGGATGTGTTGCATGGACCATGTGAAAATCAGTGTATTTTATACAGTAGGGTTAATAGTTTGTTATTACCCCATTATTTATTATTTGCATTATGTTTTCTTCTAAACTCAAGAATGAGTAAGAATGACTACTGCCAAACACTTGATTCTTTCAAGCAATATCTTTGGTTGATATTTTGAAGGTCAGTTTATTGTTTGTTATGCGTTTGATATTAAATAAAGTATTATAAAAATAAACAGATAAAATATATATACACCTACTTGTATTAAACTGAGTACTGCAAATAAACAAGTTCTAGTTTACTTCACTCTTCTGTCTTCAACACTTGAGCTGTTGTATGATCTGGAGAAACAAAATTGAAAGTAGAGTCAACACATACCAAATTGAATGAAAAATTTTATGCAAATGTACAACAAATAGCGTGTTTAAATATTAAAACAAACAAATATAATCAAGCTTTAAAACAGCTGAGGTTCAACCTCAGATCAACATCAGGTAAAGGGGGAATAAACATCTGTTACTTAACGATCAAGTTTATACAGCAAGGGGTTTTAATAACATCCTCACTCAGATATTGACACCTGTCATTAACCTGAAGTAGGAAATTTATCAACGACCATTGTTTCTTCTAAGTTTTCAACAGGACAAATTGCAGCTGAGGATGCAGTTATTTAGTATCGAAAGTGGACACTTGGTGGCGTTTCATAAATTGGAAAGTCGCCAATTTAATTTTTGTTATGTGTTTGATATGAAAATAAAGTATAACAAGAGAAGATATGGTTGAACCATATCGGGGAAACTCAATTAAAGTAAATGGAGGATTAAAACAGGAACCCATTTTGTATTGTAATATGAGAGATTATTACAATACAAATACAAATATAAATAATTTTATTGGCTCAAACTCATCTACAATAAATAGTGTAATGGAAAATAATATATAACATCACATGTAATGTAACGTAAATTACCGTTACATACATTAACATTACGTACATTGTATGTTACGTACAATAAAGGCACTGCATTTTAAATTATTTTGCCTTTAGGTGCTAAATATAAGTAATATATTAATGATGTTCTGAAGTGCTTTTCAATGTATTTTACAGTTATGACACATTATTTAAATGTCCTTAGTGTTTCAGCGCTCACAAACGGTGTTACGGATCTTAATTTCTTAAACGTGACGCAATAAATTTCGCTGTTTTATTCGTTGCTGACAACAATTTAAATGAAACATAGATAAGCATTTGTTATGATGATAATTGGATTCAACTTGATCTAAAACCAATAAAAGAACGTCAATAAACGATTATTGGTCATGCTTTATAGAGAAAATAGATTGATTGTTTGGATGGATGTTTGCTTTATGTCCAGCGAGCAGTATTTCAGTTATGTTCAGGAGTTTTGTTACATACATTAATAGGTTTTTGGCGACATACAATCAAGGCCACATATTTTGTAACAAATAACAACTTTTATCGAGACTATATTTCTGTCTTCATACAATACAACAATTTATTAATAAGAAAAATCATCAAAAGAATATTTTCCGGGTGTGTTTAATGATTATTTATAAACTAAAAAGTACTTGATGCAAGAAAGCGACATGGTAAATTTGAGCAGTACTGTACACAACTATTAAAAGTAATGTATGCAAGGTCAAAACTCAAATGTCAAGTTTGGGTGAACCTTCCGTCTCCAAAACATCGACATTGATACATTTTCTGTATAAGAAATAATTTATTGAGACTTTCAGTGTTCACTGAATAATTATTCGACTTGAAAGTTTGACGACATGTTTTTCTTTCAAATTCAACATTTACGATGGAATGAGACCTCGTCAACGCCATCTTTGTCCCAAATTATTTACATTTGTACCGTTTGTTAAATCTGCAATCCGAATTGGGATAAAGGACTGGTTTCGTTTGTTTTAAAAATATTCGAAATTCTGAATACATTGATTTATGTATTATTTTATTTTGCAAAGAAGTACATGTGTAAATCGTGTTTACTGTTAGGACATCATGATGATCAGCTGCAGCAGCACAGGCAGCCATGGAATATTAACTGTTTACATCACGAAAATTGTTTAATACACCATTAAAACAGTAGCAAGAAGTTTATTATTGTTGGACATACTTACAATCCGTTAATTCTACATTAACAATTCAGATGAAAGCAGATTGAATGTGCATTTATGTTATAATATTGGACATATTTACAATGCGTTAATCATATGTTATCTCTTCTTATTATCTCTTAATGATATATAATTGTTTTCATATGTTATCTCTTCTTATTATCTCTTAATGATATATAATTGTTTTCGGGTAAATTGAGCAAAAAGGTAAAAACCATACTCTACAATATAGTTCATGTTGTAAGTGATAAAATGGCAAATTTAATATTAAAGAAAACATTTCAATTACAGTTTTTCGTATTTGTTAAATCCTTCAAGCTTTAAAATACGTTTTTTTTTTTGTCCTGATCTGATAAGAAGAAATAAAGATGTACATAATTGCATATTAATGCGCGCTTTACCAGTATCTCGGTAATATGAACAGATCCGCCTCAAGTTTTATTTTTGGATTATTTTACTATCTATAGGTTAAGCCTAGTATTTTTATTAATGCATTCTATTCTTCACATAATAAAATGTATAAACTTGAGTTTTTTTATTAATTAGTTATTTAATTTGATAAGAAAAAGGCATTTAAAAATTTTGTTATGTTATATTACGTAATGTATTTCATCGCTTCAATTGTATTTCTTGGATTATTTCGTGATTTATATGTCAAGCTTCGTAATTTTTTATGCATTCTTATTTTAACATGATAAAGTGTAAATTTTTCGGTTTCTTTTATTAGTTAATTTGACAATAAAAGTGCATGTTTAGATTTTGTTTAACGCGCTTGTGACCACTCATCCAGAAAACTTATTTCTGGATTATTTCATAATTAATAAGGTAGAAAATGGAACTTTTACGCAGAAAATTAGTCATCTTGAACATTAAATTTAATTTCCCTGGGTTTTGTTTATTGACGGTTTCGAAATCCCAAACTCTCGTGAACGATTCGTGTGTGGTAGTGGTGGTTTTAGGGAGGGGGCAGAGATATTTCTGTGATGTAATTGTATATTAGATGTGCCTTGTTTATTTGCTAATTTATTATTTATTACCCGACACTGAACTTTGATGAAAGGTAAAAATGAATGACCAATCAGACTCGCATAATAAGCCGCTAAAATGGCTAAATTAGATTATGATTTTGATATATATTGTATATAACCCGTTGTTTTGTTTGTTTATTTGTTACTTTCTCTGTACCAATTGTATTATTGGCTGTGTGAGAAGAAACTATATATATACAAAATTAGATTTTCAAATAGGCATGTTATTTAAAAAAATTGATGTCTGAATCAGTGAAAAATGTGGTAGAAATTAGTAGGGAAACGAAATTTCTCAATAATAAAAAGACACAAAAGATAAAGATTTTTATTTAATTCAAGATTTTAAAAATTTTGATGTTAAGATATTTTAACGAAGCAAGTTATATATATAATAATACAACAGAAAAAAATTCAGTTACGTTCGAATAAAGGTCATCAACAGTTTATATTGTTGAAAATAATTGTAGAAGTTAATAATCTCATCAATTGTTTTGCAAAATAAGACTCTTCTTCTAATTGTTTTTTTTTTATTTTAAATTCTGAAAATTTTATAAAGTTCTTAGCAATGTTTATGCACATGAATGCTAGTTTGACGTTTAAAATACATTTAATTGCAAATCTGTTGAAACAATTTTAATTACAGTAAAATTAAATCAATAAAAATTGTAACTTGTCGGTATGTTTTCTTTGATTTTCCGAGGACGCGATAACTGCCGATCTTACATTCACATTTTCCCACACAGAACAACTTGACTATGGTCAATGTATTTTTATTGGTAAACATATGTCCTTCGAAAACTTTGCTTTTTTTATTACAGTACTCTTCTCAAAGTTGAGATATTATAATCAAGATGATTATTTCTTGCCTTTCACAATCGTCTATATTTGCATCCCTTTACAGCATATGATAAAATTTTAAATAAAACAAATTGAAAAAAAAACTATTAAACCAAATGGGATACACCTATAACATATAAATCGAACATCTCTGGATATGGGTTTAACGCATATCTTTCCTTGTTATATAATTAAATTCAGATGAGAGCAGATTTAATGTGCATTTATGATAATAGTACGAAATAGTACGAAATGTTTATTTGTTCAACACATTTACAACACGTGATTTACAATAAATGGTTATGACACATAATCACGTGCACATAATGTAATGAATACAACACCTAGCCAGCTTGATCGCGTACGAATATATGAACCGAATTATATTTTTATTCAAATGCAAAGAACAAAATTATTACATTTCGCACTACAAAACATACTGTTTTTCACCTGAAAAATAGTCAAAACAATATTACAGATAGAAAGTACTTACTTCGGTAAATGCAAACATCGAACTATATTATCGCGCAATAGCTCAGTAAACCGTACCTGAAATTAGTTATAACGCCACGTGTGATACAATGCAATGATTTGAGTTATGAAAATATACACCTACTTCTCTTAAACTAAGCACTGCAAACAAGGAAGTTCTAGTGCACCTCACACTTCAGTCTTTAACACTTGAGATGTAGTATGATCTAGAGAAACAAAAAGTAGAGTCAACACATTCCACATTTAATGCAAAATTTTATACAAATAAACAACAAGTAGTGTATTTAAATATATATTATCAAGGAGTTATGGTCATTTCGTACCCTGGCCATTTCGTACCCTCACAAATATGGTCAATTCATACCCGACGGATGGTCAATTCGTACCAGACTAAAATCGTTATGAAATTGTATGTATTTAAAATTAAAAATGATTAAAAAAAAATTTTATTGGTTATTTTACTCAAATTTATTTGTAATTAGTCGGCATATTGTCATCAGGTTCGGTTTCTTTGATAGTTATTTTGGATGTAGTGTGGTGATAATTAATTTTGTGTGAACTCATTAAAATTATGATTGTTAGCGTGAACATAAAGGTAAGTGTGTATATTATAAATCATTATTGTAACATACTTATTGTTGAAAAACAAACTAATTGGACAAGATACCTTTATGGTTTGATCCATGTATAATTAAATTTATAATTGTTATATTGTATTTATCTATTCGTGGATCGACAGCAGCATATGGGAACCAAAAGACTGGTCGGTCTATGGGATGCCTGTCCGCACCAATAACAACTGTGAGGACTGGCACCGTCGCTTGAACGTTCGAGAGTGTGTTCCGCCTTTCTATATGCTCATTAGCTTGTTGTACAAAGAAGCGGAGTTTGTCCGTACGCAAGTGAAGCTAGTCTCGGTCAACAAACTTAAGAAAAGTATGAAAAAAAGATCCGCCGAAAGTAATGAAGACATGGGAGGAATACGGACGTGGGTACATGTCTGCTGACAAATTACTGAGACTCCTATCCAGAGTGTACGGACATTACATTTCATAACTGTGCTGCGTTACTATGTTTTTGTCTTTAATGCATATTTTTATTTAGTGCTCCAGTTATTTATTTTTGTGTTCTTTTTTGTTACCATCATTATGTCATTTATCATAATAAAATTTGAAAAATACAAGTTTTCCTATTTCACATATTTCATTTTAAGTCCGTTTTCTTGACGCATTGTCGAACAAATCCTAGATGTATAAAGACAACAGCTGTTTAGTTCACTTAAAGTGCGCACACTTAGAATCACAAACTAATTATAAATTACATCATACAGGAAACTATAAATCAACTAGTTATACTAGTCCCAGCATCATACAACAGAAATTATCACAACACTTCATTCAATACAAAGAACCTGAACACAATATGCCGACTAATTAAAAAGAAATTTGAGTAAAATAATTTAAAAAAAACATTTAATTGATCACTTTTTACCTTTAATACATACAATTTCATTACGATTTCATAAAATTTTAGTCGGGTACGAATTGACCATCCGTCGGGTACGAATTGACTCAGCGATGGGTACGAATTGACCATATTTGAAAGGGTACAAAATGGTCAGGGTACGAAATGACCAGTTCCCATTATCAAGCAATAAAACAGTTAGGGTTCTACCTCAGATTAACATTAGGGGGAATAAACATCGGTTACTTTAATTTTAACACATCGGGGAGGGGGGGGGGTAAACAACATCCTCACTCAGGTATTGACACCCGGTCATTAACCTGAAGCGTAAATTTATCAACGACAATGTTCATTTCAAAGTATCAACAGGACAAATTGCGGCAACATGCGACTGTAGACGCAGTTCGTAGTATCGACAGTGGACACTTGGTGGCATTTTTGAATTGGAAAGTCGTCAATTTATTGTTTGTTATGCGTTTGATTTGATTTGAAAATAAATTATTATTTAAATAAACAGATACACCTACTTTAACTGAGTACAGCAGGCATGAGACAAGTTCAAAGTTCAGTCTTGACACTTGGATTGAATGATGTATGATCTAGAGACAAAAAATAAAAGTAGAGTCAAAACATACCTATTGAACGCAAAATGTTTATACAAATGATCAACAAATAGCGTGTTTAAATATTAAAAATAAACAAATACTATATTTACCTACTATATAGACTAATTCGTCAATATTACCACGTGAATATTACACACTAGAGAACCGACAAGATGTAACTGAAACGAATTATTTCATTGGTTAGTAACTGAAACGAATTATTTCATTGGTTAGTAACTGAAACGAATTATTTCATTGGTTAGTATAAACACCCCTTGTGGTCCCTTGACCTACTCCGGAGATTATGAAGTTCATCGCACATTACGATGTTCCCGGAGATTTTGCGTGTTCATATTATCTTCGACCGGCTTGACCTACTCCGAAGATTGTAATGTTCAACCCTTGGAAGTGGTACGCGAAGAAATATCTCCGGTGATTTTTATGGCGGAGATTACTTTCCACACATTTTTAATTTCTATTGAAAAATAATCGTCGGAATTATTTTGGAAGCCGAAGATAATATTAGAAACTTCGGCCGAAGATTTTTATAACATCTCCGGAGATTTTCATGCCGAAGATTATTTGCCGGAGATTATAATTGTTATGTAAAAATAATCTTCGGAATTATTTTGTAAGCCGAAGATAATATTACAAACTTCGGCCGAAGATTTTTTTTATAATCTCCGGAATTTGTACAATCCGGAGATTATTTTGTTGTAATGCTAATTCAATGTAAAATAATTAGTAACTCCGGGGGTTCACTACGGCTTTCCATAGCAGACAATATATGAAGTAAGATTAAGAACAGACGCGGATGCGAAAATAAGCGTTAGGGCACACAAAGACTGGAGTATTTAATGAAATCTTAAATGTTTTTATAATCAACTTTGAAAATCAAAAGTACCACACAACTTTTTTATTCAAATTTGTCATATTGTTTTATAATACTTGGTCAAAGTTCAGGAGAGGGCGTTTACCGGGTGTGCCCCTATGATCAGCCACTTCAGGGCCGTTTATTTACCTTATAAATAGAATTTAGTTGAATTTGACCAAGTGAAAAGTTTTTCTTTAATTTCAAATGCATGCTTTCAAATTTAAATCCATTTACCATAATTTTATTATTTCACCCCTTTTTTATATAAGAAACATATTCGACAGGGACATGTTCTGATTATGTGTGACCTACAGTCACCGTTTACCTTTTCTTTACCATGTTTACGTGGTGTGACATACAGTCACCCATATATTATATAAAACTGGCTGCTCGTGCATAAATTCCAAAAAGGAATAATAATGAATTGATAATAATCTAAGCTATATTTTAATACACTATCGATCGATATAATAAGGTTTATAATAGATTGGAAGTGTAAACTGTCAACAGAAACTTACGATGCATGTACACGTGCAAATTTTTTTTCAGTTTATTTATAAATCGCTTGAACTCTCAGATAAAATCAAAGAAATGGTTGTATTGTTGTAACAGTTCTCAGTATGTTTAAGAATCATAAAGGATAGGTAGCAGAGCTGTACACCAATCAATGTTTCTTTTCGGTAATGGACTCTATCTTTTATACAGGAACTATTTTGCAGATGCTCATATACTTGTGCGGTGCTGCGGTTTTGTATTGTGGTGACTGGCAGGCACCGCTCACATAAGCTTTTAGCTTCGTGTTCATGAGATGTAGTCACTTGGAAAGACAGCCATTTTCGTATTGATGCGAAGTTTTTGACTGGACTTGAAACATGTACACAGCTTATACACTTAAATTCAAGAATACAGAATACTATGATATTCTACGACGCAAATGCTTCCTCCGTCGAGCAATTACAGCAGAAAATTACAGTCCACCTAATAAAGTAGCTATAAACATTTTTCCATCGTCAAGGAACAACTTTAGAAAATGTTAGCAGACCTTTGAAAATTTTTAGAACACTGTTCCCGATGTAGTCACAAATCGGATCTTCTATGGGACAAAGGTAATTATATATAGATTTGATTTAAGTTTGTGTGAAGTAATTTTAACGTGGTGCAAAAAATCGCAGCACTTAAATGTGTCCGTTGTCAAGTAATTAAGGGAGACAAACTAAAAGTAATGTAACTGTCAATTGATTCACGTCCGTAATTGATTGTGGTATGGCGGGCCGTGTAGGCTAAAAATGTTTTCCAAAAAAATCCTATTTAGGCTATTGCTGATAACTTTAAAATAATTTGAATTCCGAAATTATACTCATATAAATATTTTTTTATTTTCAGATTCTTAAATTGTCCTTTACTGTTTGTTTCCTAATTGTAAATCTTAATTTTGTATTTTGTAGAGATAGCTCTGTATGTAGGTAACCTACAATTGTACTATCAAGGTCTGGAGATGGTTTATACTAGAAGGCGTCATCATGCGCAAGCCTAACTAGCCATTGTTGTATAGAAAACACTTGTACCACCTCTTCCAATCATCTTTAGTACTTTACTGACGTATTGAATGTGCTTGAGAATGCATGAGGCGGTCTTATGCAGGAAAATGATTGTGATTTCCAAAATTAAAATTTTGAACAGTTTTGCAAAGTTCTTAATAACTTTCTTCTTAAATGTGTGTTAATTAAGTTATTTCTCCAACCTGACTTTAATGTGCCATTGTCTTAGAGTATTGTTCATTCGCCTGGTCATTTTATGGTTCGATGAAAAACCTATAGGTTTCAGAACCCCCAGTTTATAAGGGTGTATTTAATTTTTGAATCAATTGACTATGTTTAAAATTCCTTCATGTGCTTTTGTTTAAAAAAATCTACCCGGAAACCCATTTTTGCCAACTTTAGGCAAAGTTGGTCTGAATTATCCTTATCTTATGGTGTCTAGTATAAAATCAGATAATATTTTGTAGCCACCAAATGTCAATGACTGAAGATAGAAAATAAAATATAAAATGCAAGTAATTGTTTCATTTTTTAACAACCTTGATTGATAAATTCTGAAAAAAGTGCAGGCACAAAATAATCTGATCAAATTAATTCAAGTAGAGCATAATTGTTAGATGACTTCTAAAATGTGTTGCTGGCATTTATGGCTGTGTGTGGGTTTTTTTGGTGTATTTGGCTATAACGAATAGGGAGAAACCGATCTACAGACAACAATTTTAGAGTACTTGCATAGTGGGAAAGTTTTCATAATACTCCATAGACACATATACTTGTGGAAGATTCATAATGGAAGGAGCAGCAGATTTTGGACTCATTTCATTCTTATTTTTAGCATCCCCCCACCCCGCCATAACCATGCAGATTCGGAATTTCAGAAATGTTAAATGTCGTGATTTAAACATAAACCTCGCATTTAAAACATTAAAAGTTGATTTGAACAAATATTGTATGCACAAATTACATATCTATATGTTTGTTGGCCGTTTATTTTCTGGTTTGTTTTACGAAGTGGGGGGGGGGGGTCAAATTTATTAAAGAAATATACAGCAAAGAGGGAGAGCAAATCACTTACGTCAAAGTAAATTGAATTTCTTAAAATTTATATCATTTTGAAATTTTGAAAGGTTTTGTCTTGCGAACTTGCGACTTATTAAGTCCGTGCCACGTTTTGCACATAAGATGTTGGTCTTCTGGTGTGAATTTTTCTGCCTTGGTGTCCCCACGTAAATGTAAAAATGTATCATTTGCATTAAAATAAGTTGTCCGAGAACCCTCTATCCAACGTTTGTTTTTGCCCATGTAAAAAAAAAGCGTTAGACGTCAGAGGAATAAAAATAAGTATTACTCATACAGGGATCGCTGTTCTGTGCCATTTGTGCGAACAATTATTTTATCGAACTATTTGAAGAATTTAAAAAAAAAATAAAAAATAATACACTTTCTACCAACATATTAGCTATATACACAAGAAATTGTTTATAATAAGTCTTACTTTGCCGCATTTAAGATACGTACAAGACACGGCAGATTAAAAAGTTCAATGAAATGTTCGGTTGTTATAGAAATTAAACTGCTAAAATATTTTCAACACAACCATCGTGTAATAGAAACCAATTTAGATCGAAAAAGAGGGAAAGATCCGTGGCTGATATTTCAATAAATTTTGGTGATATAGAACTAGAGCGAATAATCGTACCCTCGTGACGACTGCTACTGTGTTTTGCAAAAAACGCTTATTTTTATGTGTTACTTCATTTTTAAAAAATAGATATTGTTGTCATTTTTTTTACTCTATTTATTTTCAAATTTAAACACCTTTAACATAAAATGTACCGCACTAAAACGAGCCTTTGTAAATAACCTGATGGCAAATCACACGCACCTTGTACATCTGTAACATATACGAACACACCGAAAATTATCACACATGAATGAACAGCAACAGAAATAATGCTCGACTCTGATTTTTTTTTCTCGAAAACGAAAGGTCGTCACAAGTCAAAAATTGCACATGTCAAAGATGAATATTTCAGAAATCTGTCGATTTTTTTCATGGAAATTAAATTGGTGCATTTTTTTGCAGCGCTTGAGAATACACCCCCTGTTTTTCATGTTTTCTTATCAAAACAGAGGTACTAAATATCCGTTGTTCTTGTAACTTTGCAAAGTTGTCTTTAATGTTAAAACGAATAGATAGTTAACGAAAACTTTTGTCAGTCAATGCGCTAAATAACTATTAATTTGCATGGCAACCGAATAAACACGGGTGCATAACTTTTGTACCTTGTATAATAAATAGTTCTATAACATAAAACCTCCCATTTCACGTTTATATTTATCATTTTCATCTGACTTTTACATTTTTTTTTTATTATTTGAAATGTGAGGTTTTATCTGTCAGTGGATTTTTCTCGGAGCAAAATTTGTTCAGAAGTTCTGCATATTTTTACATATGAAATATCATGAAACTAACATAAACACAAAGACTATACCTGTTTTCAATGAATTAAACTATGTTCAATTAAGTAATCCATGTTTGAAATATCAAGACGAAATTTTTCTGCGAGCTGACATTTTGAATTGAACAGTTTATCAACATTACGGAATCAAGTTATATTTAATGGCGGAACGAATACAATTTGTCGCAATTGTAACACATGGAAAATTCGGTTCGTCAAAAACGGATCCATAAAATAGATTTAGTTGGGTCAGCCATTGAATGTAATGGGAGTTAAGGGACACCTCAAATAAAGCTTCAAACAGGACTTAAAAAATCCATGATATACTAAGGTAAGACAATTTTTAGAAAATTTAGATATTTTTCTTTAAGTTTAGCGCAGTTTGCATGGTTGTACAAACTTTTTTCATATCAAACTTAACTTTAACATTCCGCACGATTTTCTTGCGGAATTTGCGCACGGGAAAATGCGTTTAAAGATGAAACCTCGAGTTTTACTAAAAACATAAAATTTCAATATCCGATAAAAAATGTTGAAAATAAACATGAAATGAGAGGTTTTATTAATGGAACTAGTATAATAGAGAGCTCCGATTCTATTGTTATAGTTTCACCGGAAATCTGACTGTACAAGTCAAGATCGGAACACTTTAATATATGCGTCAATATTTTAAAAGTTTATCTATTACAAAATATATTTAAATTAGATTGTGTGCGTTTAATTATATCAACAGAAGTTTCACTTTTTGGAAATTAATTTTCTCCAATTTAACCAAGGGATGAAATGGTTTTTTTTATGAATATCAGTTGCTGAGTCGACAAGGGTGTCAATATTCAGTGCTAACAAAACTAACCCAATAGCGCCACCCGAAATATGGAAAGCCACATCAGCTGCAGCTCCACCAATGCTGAGTGATGCACGTCTAATTCTTAATGCTGCACATCTATCTGCAAATTCAACACTCACGGTCGCAGCAGTCAAATTATTTATTATTTCTGTAACTGTACTTCATTTTACATTTTTCTCTTGTTCTGATATCCCAACTACTGTTCCAAAAATGTAACACATACTAGAATGCACTCTTCAATTTCATCAAGCTCTTCTAAAGTCTCCCGATCGCAATATGTTTTTGACATTTTCCGCGGATAAAGTATATCCTCTGCTTCTTTGAGTTTATTGCTTGACAGAACTACATCAGCCGCCATTGATCCTCCAGCAAGAGTCCCACCTGCTGCAGCAAATGCTACACGTGTTTAAACATAATTGAAACTTATACATTAAATAATTAATCATTAGTACAGTTAATACGTTTATGTGTAATCGTCAAAGGTAAGAAATAGTTTTTTTTGCGTTTTACACCAATATGTACACTTTATGCTTACTTGATTGATGTTTTACGCCACATGTACAGTTTATTAACGTGTCCAGTTTTCAACCGATAAGGACATCCTAAGGAATTACAAATGGCATTTTCGCGTTAGGACAAAAAGTGCACTAAGTTGGGCTAGAACTTGCAATAGTAGTGTTAATATTCTGATTGTCGATCTAAGTAACAAGAACACTATGCAGGTTCAGAAATCCTTTATTATATAAACTAAGCGCAAACTGTTATTTTTATCAAAAGTATAAAAAATTCAATAGAATATTTTAATTTGAGGTTAACAAAATTTAGAAAATTAGGCATTATATATTTATAAGCAAGAAATTGAGTCGTTATTTGCTCTATATGTCTAATGTTAGTTACTTGAAGGGTGTGATTTGTATATATGTGTGAGGGTGTGTGTGTGTGCGCGCATCATCCATTTGCATATACCTGCAATAGAAAGGGCAAGTGATCCTCTAAAATTAACAGGTATCAAAGCAAGTCCAAATGCCATCAATATGCCGACAGCAATGGCACCGGCTGATCCAGAAACGTTTGCTATATTAATATTGCGGACATGTTTTTTTTAAAAATTGATTGCTAACTTGCGTAATTCCTTGAATACTCTGTTAGTGTTAGAAATCCATTCCAACATTTCTTTTTCAAAATCTTTTAGCAGTAAAACAATTGATTGGTATCAATAGGTAGTTAACATATAAATTACGTATTACTGAAAATTAAATGCAACCAATGATGCATATATAGTGCAAATAAATACATGCATGACGATGTCACAATAGATAGCAGGGGCGGATACAGGATTATCGAAAGGGGGGCGTAAAAAGGGGGATATCGGAAAAGGAAGGCCACGAACAAGGTTTTTATAGTGTTCAGTAACCTTTATTTGGTACAGTATATACAACAGAGATATCATAATAAACGAATTATAGTACCGTTAAGACATTAATTTATGGCGAGGACGAGGCCTTTGGCGCTGGTTTTTACCCTCCCTTTTCTCTTTTTTTTTCTTTTCTTTTTTTTTAAAAGGGGGGGGGGTGCGCCGCTACGCCCCCCCCCCTGGATCCGCCACTGGATAGAAAAAATACTAATATTACTATGACCAACCTCAGAATTCTAACATGAGATTGACTTACTCACTGAGAATACTTAAATGTTATAATTTATGCCTGCTCAGATTGCGTTGGTTCATCGTAGGCATAAGCTCCAGGAAAAAAAATCAATTTACCATTTTTCCTTTTGTAATATCAAGCTATGCGTATTGAGTGGCGATTTAAGCTAATAACAAAATACGAAGAACCAGAGAAACTCTCAAAAAGACAATCCGAAAATCAAAGTAAAAGATACCGGCATTTTTCGAGAAATATAGCAACTACATCAATGGTCCTGACTTAAAAAAATGACGGGTTAAGTAAGGTTTTAAGAAGCCTGAATATATGTGAACAAGTGACGAAAATTGATAATTGTGAAATAATTTTAATTCTCTAATTTTGACCTAATATTTTAACCGCTTGACAGGTGTGGAAGATATAGTTCTCGTCACTTGTGAATTAGTTGTTCTCAGCAGTTGATTGGTTTAAAATAATAACGTCATAATAAGAACTCATGACATCATAAACAAGATTGGAGAAATCCGATAATCCACTCGAACCAATGTAAGATCCTATATTTTTGTTTGTTTGTTTGTTTATAACGCCACTTATAGTAATTTTGTAGATGTATCAATGCGTTTTTTTATTTGTATTGGGGAGGAAGCCGGAGTACCCGGACAAAAACTCCGACCTTCGGTAGGAAAACTGTCAATCCTTGACAATCGAAATTGGAGTCAATCGCACCCTTCCCGCAATGAGACTCGAACCTGCAATCTGTTGACAGACCAATTGAGCAATAGTAGAAGAACTTAATCTAATTCGCTAGTCCACCGATGCCCTCGGTCATAAATTCTTGTTATGAGATTACCATTTTCGTCTTATTCTAGGTCTAAAAATAATGTAGATGAAGTTGTTTCTGTGTTTTATTTTTTTCCCGTTCTGAATGCTATACTAACAAAAGCCACTTAGCAAATCGAGAGTTGTTAATTGAAAGGATCAATCAGTGTATCTATACGTGAAATTTTAGGACCTAATTTCTACTGTCGACTTATATTTAACAAGATCAGTTTCATAGCAATAAAGGAACAAATCAGCCAGGAGAGGGCACAGTGTATATTATCTTTTAGTAGGGATTTTAGTTTATCTCGAGGCAAGGCGGTATAAAGAGATGAACAATCAAAGGTTCTAATTGATAAAATGTTAGAAAACGATCTTGATTTTAAATTATTCAAACGTTTTTTAAGATAGAAGAGTCATATTACTTCGCAAAAAATATTTCCAAAGTATTTTTGTGGTCGTTCCATCACTGCAGACAATATCTTTGTCAAATGTAATTACAATTCTTTGGTAGATCAGGTAGATGTACTTTTTCTTGTAAGAATTTGTATGTAAGTTACGATAATGATGCGCTCAACTCAACTTTAAATGGCAATAACTTGCAGAATATACTGGGTTTTATCCGGTACTTAGTTTCTAACGGGTATTTGATACAATATATTGTATCTCATGGTTTAAATTAGCATTTCTATACGAATGTATGATTAAATTTTATATAATTTATATCTACCTTGCAACACTTTATAAATAAATCTACTTATATTTTAAAGACATGAAAACATAATTATTCGAAAAATCACACAAATAAAGACTGCTCACCTGTTCTGTCTTTTGTACCTTTCCCGATTATATGAATCACAAGTATCTAAAATTTACATGACATCCTTTCGAAAAATCATATGATTACAGTCAAATATTTTTTACCTTTCTTATATCGACCATCGGAAAAAATAATTAAACATTTAATATGTCATGTATGTGGTAAAACATAGTTTAAGAAAAGAATCCAAACAGATGTACAGACAAAAAACAATTAGTCCTTTTTAAATGCACATCGCCCATAGCTCTACAAAACTTGTAAACAAATTGGTTGTTGTCTTCTAACATGTCTTATTATAATTTGGCATTTTAGTGATCGTTTTCTACAATACCATAAACGCTTTGCCTTTTTTTTCATGTTCAAAAAGTCCCTCAACTAAATGTAAAGCAGCAACTTCTGAATAATAAATACAATACGTAATTGTAAAAGATATTAAGTGGATTAATTTCAATTACTGTTATGGTTATTATTATAGACTTGGCACGTTACTTTTACCGGGACACGTGAGAAGGTTCCCAGAGCTCGATCAACTGATCTGCTCATCGCGACTTACGTCAGAGGGGTGCCATGTTTTGACATAGTATGCGTGAAAGTATACGAGAGAGCCCTTTTGTAGTTTTCCAAAAATGTTAGCCGCTTAAAAAGGCTACAGTTTACGTCCGTACCCTTTACTTCAAGCTTTTCCAGTGGCAACTACTTTGCTGTTAGTACAACTCTTTCTCCAAATAGATTGTTTCATTTCTTTTTCTCGTCCCTAATATATCTAAAATAATGCTCGCCAGAAAAGAAAATAAACCAACCAATCATTACTTTTAAATTAGGTTTGTTAAACTAAAAATGGTTGCCTTGTGACGTCTACATTGATTTTTGTTATTCGGAAAAATATGAACGAATGAAAGTAACACGCTTATAAATAAAACAAAAATTTGCACAGAGCCATGAGAATAGAGAATACGATTTTTTATCAATTGAGACGCGAACCTAGTATAATATTAAATTACCCACGTTGCTTTGGTGTAATCTGTGTGATAACTTACGGCATACATGTTTATCTTGATCAGTAGTCTTTAAATGTAGACAGTTGTGATACGACCTTTATGCAAGATTTGAAAGCCTACATTAAAACACTCGGACTGGATCTTCTCTATAATACCGATGGATTGACAGATGTACTGATGTGATAATAGACAGTTTTTGCCAGATTGGTTCTGCTATAATATAGTTTTTCAGCTATGTCTTGGCGTCCAGCTTTTATAGGCCGGAGTACCTTCTGAAAACTCTTAACATTTGTCCAAAACGTATTGTCATGCACATTTTCCCACTTTGAAATAACTGCTTGTCCAATTGTAACGCCCTTTTCAAGAATGATGTACAGAAGGTCCTATAAAAAGCATCGTTTGGTTCCAGTTAGATACAAGTTGGCTTCTAGAGCAATGTTTCTGATATTGACTGTGTTTTTAATGTCTGAAAATACAAATGTACTGAAATTTGGAAACACATGAGATTTTTGAAGTTATCTTTATCAGACAAAACTCCTGATCGCTGTGGACAGTCCATTTCATTCCTTATGTTTTCTGAAATTGTGAGTTCCTTAACAGACTCATCTATTCTTTGCAATATATGCAATATAACTTGTATGTATAAAAGTTGCAATGCTGACTTTTTCGCTTGTTGTTTTCAACAACATTTTAAGATGAATATGAGTGTTCTGCTTTATCGTCGAAAAATCTGATTGTTCTACATGTATTGGGGATTAGAGATCTTCTACAGAAAAACTAGCCGCACGTGTTTCTTTAGTCTAAACACACCGTGCCACAAGTCCGGATTCAGACAAAATTTAGAATCTGATCTACGAATGAATCCGTACTCGTTAATATCTGCAATTATTCAATGAGGAAATAAAACAAGTCTAGAATGATGAATGTTTCAATCTGTACAATTATTTCAGACATCTCATATATTTAGTTTAGATTGAAATGCCATAGCGGATACAATTTTATATATCGAAAGTTAAGTAGTATAGATATTGAAATCCACATTTTACTTCTGCGAGCCGGTACATCGACATACTCAAAATCTTCAACAATATAAAGGCGACGCTGACTGAAGAGGCACAAAAAGAAGAGACCAATTACAGATAAGAGAGGGAAGGTTTGGGACTCATTGTGTTATTAAATCATCTTAAATCATTTAAGACTAAAAACAGGGAGGAATACGTTATACGCGTTATTTTCCGTAGACATAGAGACTTTAATTTCTTCATGCGAAAAATAAATATATCTGCACTTATAGACGTATACAACTAAAAATGTAAATTTCGTTTGAAGAGGTAAACGGAAATAGTTTCATTTCCTAGCACTCTCACTGTTTCGTACCCATCTTTGGGTGTAAAGGAATTAACAGTACGTAGACGAAACAGTTATATACCGTTAATAAAAAAGGACTATTACAATGTCATGTAAAAAGATTTCCCATATGAAATGTAATACTTGAATTGAAAACACTAATAGGTTCTTTCATAAGTTTTAGGAAAGACGTGGTGAAGTAAGTCTTTTCGCAAGTGGAGTAGTCATTGAAGTAAGACATCAAATAACATTAAACGGATTGTTAAGATTGTTAACTAACATTTGATCCTTCTTTGTATTTATTAAATCTTTTTGTATATCCGTCTGTTAATAATAAACAATACGAATAAGAGAATTGTAGACAGTGCAAAGATTTCAAAGGTAAATCCTTCTTACAATAGTAAACTGTGCATAATTGGTTTGCTGCATCTGTAGCGTCATCAAAGTTCTCAGTTCTGTTTATGTTTCACAAAAATAAAACATTGTTCACAACAAGCAAATATAAGTGAATGTATTACGATTGCAGGTTTACTTGAAATATCAACTCTTCTAAGTAATTGCTCTCCCATATCTTGGGCCCTTAAAAAATGAGGTCACTTAATGAGTAAAGGGGTGAGAAACTTTCTTTATGTAACAGATCCTGAAAGTGCATTATCTTTGTTATTGTCACATTATTGCTACATTATGGAGATAGACATTATAAGAAAGGATTTAATAAGACTGATAAAATAAATACTAGTTAGTCATTGATCAACTCTGAAAGTTAGAAATTTTGGCATTTTGACCTGCAGAAGTTTTGAAAAAATAATGCTGCTCTTTTTATGTTCTATGTATTTCATCGTTTCTTAAAAGTGAATATGTCATTAATTGTAACGTTGGGTCTGGTATGAATAAACATGGTTTTCTTACAATGCAGAAACATGGTATAAAAATAATAGAATAATAAACAGGATGCTGAACAACTTGTGTTTTAAAAATAATGTTGCTTATGTTATTATAAGCTACTATAAAATGCTAATTTAAAACAAAAGTTGACGCAGAAAAATGTCTTGCGTACATTCCGCATCAGTAGCAAAAAAATTATGTCATACATGTTATCATTACTTAAATAGCATTAAATTGTTATCATTTAGAATATACAAGGAATGGTTACAGAGGAAGTGCCCTTATCCAAAAACATTCACGTAGTCGCTGGACCGGGAAATTAAGGTCAAGGTCATTTGACAGGCAACTGGCTGGCAAGTACTCATCATAAGCTACCATTGTACCCAATTTGATGGACCTAGGCCTAAAACTAAAAAAGATATAAGTTAAACGTCAAGGTGTTTATGCCGCCGCCGGAATTCTATATATATTGCCCGCCTCCATCGACTATCGTTGGAGACAAAAAGCAACAAATGAAGAGGAAATATTTCGTACATAAATATGCTAAGCTATGATTTTCCAGAGAAATTAATAGCAGTTTATGTAGCTTCCAGAAGCACTGATCATTAGGGTATGTTTTATTCAACTGACTTTATTGCTTTGCTCTGACTTTTAGATTTGTGTTTGCTTTTTTAAATGATGTTTAACGCCACTTTCAGCAATTTTTCAGCTATATCATGGCGTCCAGTTTTTATTCAGGAAGGACACCGGAGTACCCGGAGAGAACCCAGACTTTCGGAAGGAAAACTGGCAATCCTTGTCAATTACGATTGGAGTCGAATACACACAGCCCGCAGTGAGACTCGAACCGCAACCTCAGTGTTGACAGAGCTCGTGATCAACAGTAGACGAACTACCTTAACCACTCGGCCACCAAGGCGCCTGTTCGCAAATATAACAGAGGCATGAAAAGTATGCAATATTCGTTTTTTTGCCAGAAGTATTCGCATGTCTCCTAAGTAATTGTAAGTAATTCTGGAATGCAAGTAAGTATGAGAATACAATACTTTACCGCAGTCCTTCAACGTATGTACTTAAACATGAAACTTTCCTTTACGAATTTCAATTTAAGGCTCAGTAATACTACAATTATAATGTTTAGATCAGCGAAATCTAATTTCATTTATTTTTGAACTCCTTAAGTAATAACATACTTTACAGTGTTAGTCAATTTCTTGCTAAACTACACGAAGAAAATTAAACTTCACAGTATTACACGTCATTGTTGGACAAACGTCCAAAATAAGTTTACATACGGTACTCACACCCAGAAACGCAACACTGTGCTTACATACAGCTGACTGGGGACGAAATTATGATAGTTGACAAATTGTTAACAAATATATATCTGTGCACAAATCAGTCATCAGTCATTACCTTGGTAACCGTCAACAGTACGATAAGTTTAATCCAGGAACTCTCTTGTTTTAATTATATGTCGTTGTCTAAGATATTTTCTATATATAGTTTAATATTTGTCAGTGAACTAAGTGCATTGGTAGAACCAAACAAAATTATTCTTTTAGTGACCGGAAGTGCAATAGACCAATAAGATCAATCAGTGTAATCAATCGATGCTGTGTATGTTAATTGAAGGATGACTGATAACTCATTGTTGCGCATTCAAGTTTTTTTTCCGCCAAATGTAAACATTTTTTCGAATATCCTGCTGAGACTTTTCATAGAAAGATCATAGAATATATATGGTTCAAACTTTTATAAATAACATTTGGACAATGACTAAAGCACAGAATGAATGTATGTTATTTCAGTCTGCAACAAATGTGACGAATGGGCTAGATATACATTATGGACTAACAGTCCACTTTTAACATTCATCCTACTTACAACAGGCATCCATTCATTATAATTTTCTTTGGTATTGAGATTAGCATCCCCGCTGTTGTATTGCGAACCACAACTCTACCGGGAACTAACTCTTCAAGTATGACGAAGTCTTTCAATATGTCTCATTATGAGTGTGTTAATTTCCAAACCCAGTACAGTTATGAATGTTAAGAGAGTATTGTACCTTAATAAGCGATACGACCGTGTATAACTTGATTAGGATATTACTGTAGTTTCTTTAAAATTTATGTTATATAAAGTGCACACAATCCCTGAACAGCTATCATATTTGAAAATATCTGGATTACTATTCGTTTCATATTGAATATAATTGCTTGTCAAGAAAGCAACAAGATATTGAAACAACTACGACGGTAAAACTTCAATTATCAGCAGAAGCAATGATGTTCTCATTTATTCTTTCACATGATCACGAAAATCCATCTTTCACATCATTGATGGAATGTAAAATAAGATAGAAGTATTCTCTACGGGTATAATAATATCAAATTTTTCCTTGTCACACTGTGGCCAAAAAGAATCTGTTATGATAACAGTTTTTTTCAAGTTCAACCTAATCGTTTTTTTACTTTAATAGCCAAATTGGTCTTATGAGAAACAATGCAATTAAACGCATGAATGAAGGGTTTAATATAACAAATTCTTCCAAATACTTCTCACAAAAATATAATGTTGCCCAGTTCGTGTTGTTACCTAAGAAACAATTTATTATTATATAGATAGAGATGAAATATCGAATTTTCCGAGTGACAGAAATCACGGTAAATCACATGTGAAAATTATCGTTTATTTTCACTCTCGGGTTTTTTCCCGCCAAAACGTCACAATGGTTTTGTACTATACAAATATTCATCCGCAGTTCATAAAATTTAGAATTAGGCATTAAAATTTTACGAAAACAATTTTGATCTATATAATAAATAGGATAATCAATTGGGCATCGTGAATATCCAAAATATGGTCAGTCGTGCCGCATAAAGCATCAGATTAAACTCGTGCGCGGAACAAGTTCCGCGCACTCGTTTAATCAGATGCGTTATGCGGCACTCGTGATCCTATTTTGGATATTCACTCCGCCCAATTAATTATCCTATAAATCTCATCTTCATTGTCTATTCTCACAATATCATGTTTACCAGCCCTTTAAGAGAAGTGACAAACAAACAACATCTGTTTTAGTTCGTATTTGTTCGATAGCTTTTTCCAAAAGAATCCACCTTGTGGAAGTTTATCTCCCCAACCTTTCATTTTTCTGGCAACTGTTGAAATATGATATCGCAGATCTGCAAAACGTTCATCTGTGTCAGTTGTGTTCGATAGGTAAATTGAATTTCCTTCAATCTGCTTACCCTTGTCTTGACCACGTTCAAAACAAAATATTCATCTTTCCTTTTTCTTAGTGCCATACAACTCTACAATAGTGATACTGCGATAGAAACCGATACGAGGAATTGTATATAACGGTGTCTGATATTTTTGATGTAATATTTGAATTAAATAGCATACAGATAAACATTAAAAAAAACTAAGTTTGAGTTCAAACTGGATTAGTGATATCAGAAAAATATATTTTCTATTCACTTAGGATGATGTAAATCAATCCAAATCTATCATCGTCATTTAACCGTCATAGTGGCTTCAAGACAAAGCACGTACTTACCTCGTATTTGTCTGTGTGTTTACAAACAACAACTAGATGTGGTTCAATAGAAGGCTTGGTTATGTCCAAACATGATGAACTTTAGCAATGAATGCTATCAAACCAACGTTATATGTAATCTAGACAAAATATAAAAAGCTATAGATAAAATTTTTGTATTGTTTAGTTTATCATTGCTGCGAAAAAATGTGACGGAAAATTACAATACCAAGTTCAAAAGGTATACCAATTGACTACGTTAGTAAATAGAAAGAGGAGAGAGAGAAGTCTGAATATAAATCCTACAATATTGCATAATCATACAAAGCTACTGACAATTTCATCACTGAAGAAAAATGTGAGGGAAAGTTTTTACTCAATTACGTACATAAAGACCTATAACAGTATTCCCCAATCCCCTTTGGGGAGCGAAGTTATAACAAATACAAAATCTCATGTGAAGGTACTCAGCTGACTAGGTTTGCAATATTCTGCCAACCCCATGCACGATTGGTCAGTCATTTCCGATTGTATACATGTAGGACTCTAAAGTACGATGGGTACGCTAAAGTGCGATGGTGTCCCCAAAGTACGATGGTCACTCCAAAGTGCGATGGCGTTTTTATTGTACTTGCGCCAAAGTGCGATGGTCACACTGAATATGATAAAAAGACATAAAATTAAATCACATAAGGTTTAAAATAAATAAGATTCCAGAACATTGTTAACACCGCAAAAACGATCTCAAATAATTCGAAATAGAACTATTTCAAAATAAAGTCTATGACACAAAATACAAATTGTATTGAAAACAAAAATGTAATATTTGCCGGTATCTCCGCTATGCCGACCATTCTTGCCTTTTGATAATTGAAAATTACATTCTTGTGTGGTTTCTTTTTCAAATGACCCACTTAATTACTGCTAATTATATTGAGAACTACGAGTTTCGCTTAGAAAACGCACGAAAACGTCAAATAACGCAAAAAGATAAATGCATTTTAGCGCCACTGACGTTTAGATATTGTGACGTTAGCGTCCAAACGTTGCCGTTCAAAACGATATATCAACATGGAGGAGACGGAAGATGGAGGTTATCTCATAGAAAAGAAAAAGAGGAAAAGGGAGACCAACGACTGCAACCCAGAACAGTTTTGGGCAGTCATGTCTGATGTGCATTCCATTTGCAAATTGAAGTTCAAACAGAACAACTTGGGTGCCTATAAAATAAAGCAGGAGCTGAGTTTAAGTTTGGGAGAGACCACCATCAGGCAATTCATGGCAGGGAACATTTATGATGAGGAGACGGACAGTCTTTTCTACCGGAGCACCAAGGTCGGAGAGCCTCACAGAAAGGTACTGGGGAAAGAGCAAAAGATCGAAAAGATTGAGAAAAATCACAAAAGCGACCATCGGAAGTCAGACGCCATATACGAGTCTTTGAGAAAGTCTTTCTTTCCGGTGTTACGAGAAAACACTCGATTGATTTTTAAACAATATGTTGAATGCACACAGCGTCTCTCGGCTGTCGATCTGCCTAAGACTCAGATGCACGTAAGCCTATTCCAGCAACCTATCCCAACAGCAGGTGGCAAATGGATCTCAAGAAGATGCCTCCTTGCCGTGGTTACAACTACATTTGTAACACTGTAGACTGCCACAGCCGTTTCGCATTTGGAGGCTACTTAAAGCAGAAAACGTCAAAAGAGGTCGCCGATACTATAATCAAATTCATTTATCTGTTCGGTCCTCCCAGAATCCTCCAAACAGATAACGGGAAGGAATTCAATAACAGTGATTTGAGCGCCGTGATGGACGAATTTAAAACCAGACACATAAACGGGCGCCCGTATCACCCACAGTTTCAAGGTAAAGTTTATAACATTTACTTTTTTGAATATTTTTATTTACAATAGTACAAATACGCCTTTTTAAAAACATTACAAAATAATACCACGCGATATAACATCTAAACTGTATGTGGCTCTCTCGCTACAATCGCCCAACACCACATGCATGTATACTATATGCCAACCCCACTTCGAAAAATTTGTTTGCTATCATTTTTCATTATTCTATATTTTACCTTTTTATTACGAAAATTCAGTAGAAAAAATGTAGATACAATAACCTGTCCATGTTTTATAATAGCGAGCACAGCTCGCATTCGCTTCCCGCAAAGAGCGGTGAGCTCTGCGGCAATTACGTGTCACGTGATCAAAATGACATCACGTGATCAAAATCTGCTTAATGCTGATATTGATTTTTTTTCGTCCGGAAGTTGATATCGTCAAAAAACTGGAACAAAGTGAATGAAGAAGCACTAAATTTAATTTTAAAGAAAGACGTAAAAATAAATTTGACAACGATAAAAAGTTAATGTTATATTTAAAAATAACAACCAAAATTTCATACTATTTTTTGCACTCACTAAATCGATCAAATTACATTTCATGTGACGTCACCATTACAAAGAAAGACGTCACGTGACCACTGGAATGTAGTTGAGGCACTTTTAGGGTATTCGGAAGTAACGTCAATTATGAAATCGCATTATATATATATAATAAAGGACTATATTGTCTGTGCATGCATTATGGTAATGCCTACTCCTCTGGTTTTAAGTTGTTACAAATCGTCCTTGACTTTTGCTACGGGAATTTTACATAATAGGTCAGCCATTTTTGTTTCTAAAGGGACCTTACGATGTTTACAAATGTTCGTCTGCTTTCGTGACGTTCAATGGTATTCGGACAAACCACGAGACTTTTCCCGACATAACTGCAGACGATACCACCCGAATGATTTCGAGTAGATAACAATCGATTGTTCCTAAAGTACACTTCCGTTCTAATTAAGGTCAAATTTAAGCATGGAAAATCGCCCTTTCAAAATTTAAAAACTGCCATATTTCAAAACGCTGAATATCTCGAGGAAAAAACTAAATTTTCGTTCTTTTCGGTTACTTTGTATTTCAGGAAAGCAAATGATTTTATAACGTTATTTGTTTATGTATTTTTCAGTCGGATGTGAGCCCCTACTATCAAAATCTGTATGCTAAGCGATTTCTTCAACCTACAGAGCCAACACCAACACCATGCAAAAGACGTTACTCGGATTCAGATGTTTTCATGTCAGAGGTAACAAACAAATTTATTACTAGAAATAAGAACTTTTTTTCTTTAAAAAGACCTACAATGCAATGCAAATCTCTTTTTAGACCGTTAACAAGAAACAAACTTACCATCGAGAAAATTAAGGAAATTCTTCAATTCGAATGTTAACTTAGATAAAACATATGTGATGGCATGTTTCATGTGGAATATCTTTGTCCTTTACAATGAAATCGACACCAAAAATACAATAAAAAATCACGTGAATTATAATTAGGGACGCCCTATACTTGTACGTCTATCCGTCCGTCAACAATTTATTGTAAACACTAAAACTATGAAACTATTGACATTACAATTCTGAAATTTTGTGCAGTTGCTCTATAGCATATCATGATGTGCATATTAAAATGTGCAAATCACTAAAATATTTTTTGCAGAAACCTTATAACTTTTGTATGAACTGACAGATTTTAAGAATTGGACTATGTGAACGCTAATACTCAAAAACGATTAAAATTATAATTCAGAAATTTTGAACAATCGCTGGCTTTGTCAGTATTCTAGTATTAATCAATTGCATAATAAAAACTGAAAAGTGCATTTCATTTCTTATTTTTAATTTTCGCAGTGTCTATAGAAAGAGTAACATATGCACATATTTCACATTTCGTTATTATCTATATACAAGTATATAGAAAATTCATTTATTTACAGAATCGAGAGCAGGGGGACGGGACTATGTATCCCATGGAGTTATTTCCGCCAAAACCATCGGTCTGCACATCCATGAAGAACTTCAATCCGGCAGTTGGAGATTTTGTAGATTTCAATCCCAATTCAGCAATGTCAGCGGGTACTAACGTGTTTCTGTCGGGATATTGGAGAAAAGGCGTTATTATTGACATTAAAATGGACGACAGCAAAGGACGTGTTCGCAGTGGAAGACTGTCTCAACAGAATGTTCACCAATTATCAAAATACCTAATTAGACCCAATAATTTGTAAATAAAGTAAACGTGAACATAATTTGATTTTCAATTGTTTCAGTCGAAAGATGCATATTTCTGATAACATGTTTGTGTTCGCTTGAACAAAAAGAAATAAGATTGCACCGCAAACACCCCGAAAACGGAAACGACTTGTAAATTTAAGGAAATGCCAAAGGGGTGTTACTATAGTTTTATTATTATAAACTGGCACAAAACTGTATGAAATCTTTAAAGAAAAAAAACAAATTTTAGGACACATGGATAAACGTTTCTCTTTAGTTTATAATGTTGACAAAACTGAACGGAGCATTTTCGTAATCCGTTTATAAAGGTTTCGCCACAGGTAAACAAATATAAAAAAAATTTGAAAATGACACTATCAAGTGACTACCTAAATTATAAATAGACCTAGGAATAAAGTACACAACATCCAAAAGAAACAGATGTCAGAAAAACAGTAACTAATTAATCGGGGAATAAAAGTACATGACACAAGATCCATGAGAAACAGATGTCAGAAAAACAATAAAGAGTTAGTTCGTGAAATAAAATTGCATGACAACCACAAAAATGGATTTATTTCATGCAATCTTTCCTTCCTAGTGTTCCTCTCGATTGTCCTATAGTATCCATGTGCCACGTCCATTATCAGGTTAGCATCAGGGAGCCGCCTCGATGATCAGATCATCATCAGGGAGCCACCTCGACTATCAGTGAGGGTTAGCATTTCAATAGGGTTAGGGGTTAGGGTTAGGGTCAACCAACGCAATGTTTAAGATATTCTTCACTACTTTATCGATCCGATACTAAATAAGTGTACTGGTTTAGCAGAATTCTTTTAGACTCTTTATATAATATTTTGAACTGCCTGTATTGTGTATTTACACGATCCCAGTGGACTTATATTATTCCATCTCCCTATGAAAAAAAGATTATTCCATCTCCCAATGAAGAATATCTTAAACATTTAGAGTTAAACGCCACTGATGAGTCTTAAGTAGACGAAACGTACGTCTGGCGTAATGAATTTGTCACCTTGATAATTTTGAATACATCTGGTTGGAATATTTGAGCAAAGCCAAGTAACAGCACGGCACGTCCCCGGTTAGCGGTCTGAGAAGCAACTATAAAAAAAAGTTTTGGGTTCATTTAAAATGAGAAAGTTTAAGATTAATATGTTATGATTGTTTACGTTATTTATTTATATTGACACTCAATGACTAAGGCCATTCGTTGGTCAGTCTGTTTCTAAATTTATGACAAGAAACACCGTCATTTGTATCGTTGCATAATCTTCTAGACTTGTATATATATATATATATATATATATATATATATATATATATATATATATATATATATATATATATATATATATTTGTATCTAGATGTTGTACATATTTTTAAACGAATATATTATTATTTTAGTCTGTACAGCATCGTTATCTACCGTAATGATCCAACATCCCGTACGAACAATTGTTGACTATTTCTTTAGACGAATTATATATATATATATATATATATATATATATATATATATATATATATATATATATATATATATATATATATATATATATATTGTATTCCACATCCGCTACCAGTACAGACAGGGACATTACAGGTGATATTCCAGTACACGACATACAGAGCCTCAGAGCGCGTCTACCGGTGGTGAATGGACAGTGCCACACTCAATGCACGCTGGACCTCTTTTGTCGATGTCGAAAAGAGTACGATAAATGTAGCCGCTACAAAGGCTAACTTCTCCGCCCCAACCCCACCCATCAATTATAGTTTTCTTGTGGCATTCAAATTTTCTGCTCTTTGGTCCACCTTTCCGAAATGATTTATTATAAATTATTTTACTTGTTTTCGCCCCGAATAAAGCTTAAAAACTGCTCGCCGAACGAAAAGCATAAAATACAATAAGACGATCAATAAATCAATAAATCTGGTGACAAGTAAGTCCATATCTTAATATATCAACCTCCCATATTCTGAAAATCTTCATGATGGTTCAGACTATCTTTGTCTTATTTATGTCATCTTACAGATCTACTGTCAATAAATATATCACGGCGACTGTTAAGAAAACTTGATGGGTAGCATAGCACAGTGTTTCTGACAAGAAAAGTCCCGTAATTTACTAAACGCGTATCTTCTGTGATCTTGAGTGGCATATTAATAATCATGCTTTCAATCAGATTCAAAAAATAAGTTTCCGTTTCTTCAGGCGTATTATCGTTTTCGCTACGTTTGACAACATCATTTTTTATTTTAGTTGTATTTACAACAGGGATAGCATGTGTTTCATGTCAATGTTTTTATCGGCAAAAATTAAAACAAATCACCTAATTTAAAAATTTCTTTCCCCATGAAAGTAATTTTAGTAAGAGGCTCATGAATGTTCACAATCATTAGAACATAGAACTACGACCATGATTAAAGTTCAGTTTCAATTTAGAGTGCACGGCCTTCGTGGCCGAGTGTTTAATGTAGTTAGTCATCTATTATTAATCACGTGGTCTATTAACACTAAGGTTGCAGGTTCAAGTTCTGTTCCACATGTGACATATTACTTAATTCAGTAAAAATACTCAAGAAGTCATTTATTTTATGTCTAAATCTACGAGGTCAGACAATTTTAGAATAATCGGTATTTTAATCTCTTTCAACACTAAAACATAACAAAATATAATAATTTAAAATTAAACCTTAGTTTTCAATCATAGGATAATAATAAAGACAACATTGTTACCCATATAATCAACACATTCTTTGAAAATGATGTACCAGAAACATTCCTTTGTTGACAAATAATATCAATACAAGTGTTGTTGTTATTTCGAATTTTTTTAATTGTCTGATCAGTCTCGTAAGCAATTTTTATGCGATATGTTAAAAAGTGTCGGGATCTATCTGTACACCCAGACATGGATAGCCTTACTAAATGTTATTAACATTATCAACTATCCAATCTTTCTTCACACCTTCTCTACCTTTGATACGAATACGGGAAACTACGAACACCATCAGTACTGCTCATTTGTTTTCCATCCTCAGTGCTTATGTCATTGTTTGTTTTGAGTATGTCATCCTTAGTTTCGTTCATTAAACGTCTTCTTAAACATGCTTGAGTCCCAATTTCTCCAAAAATAACTGTCCTAAAATAAAATCGTTTTTCTGTCCTGAAACTGCGTTAAATTAGCTCTATAAACTGGTCCTTTTATTTTTTCTGGCATTTTTTTAATATTTCTGGTAACTCTGAAATGAAAAATGCATAACATTAAAAACAGGTTTCTGTAACGTAACATCATGGGTGAAAGTAAAAATTAGAGAAAATACAGAATATTTTGACGTGTCTTGAGATTTTAAGTTTTAGAAATCTTCAATTCATAGAATAGTTTACTGATAAACATTGTGTTCTTGGTTTCCGATGGGTCCAATAAATCATTTATTAGGAATTCATTTTACATATGTTATCCCAGCAATCAAGATCCTTTCTGCGAAAATCTTCCTTTTTACCACCCTCCTTCAGCTGAGAGCAATAGTTTGTGTTAGCTGTAATGGGAGTTTGTTTGGGAGGCATTTTGTGTTTGCATCCCAACACAGTTATTACTAGCATTGTGTTACTACAATACGATTTTTTTACTGAAGAAAAAACACCAGATGAAAACTCTAGCTAGTGAAACGTTCCATGTTGCTACCTTCTTATCTTATGTTATCTTGATACTAATGTCGTCAGAAAGTGGCATATTGTAAAAGGTGAGGGGATGTTTTTGAAAACCCATCGGAATAAAATGACACGGAGTTGTTCTTGGTAGAATCTATCTACTTAAATGTTGAATACAATTTTGCAGTAAATTGTAATTGTTGAAGAACGTAATGGAATATAATTCCCCAACTCAAACGTTTTAGATGCTTAATTGTTTATAAGGAAGATATATGTACATAGTTAGAAACAGATACGACTTTAATTCATAGAAATACATGTAGTAGTACATGTTAACATACTAAAAATGGCAATTTTGTTTATTTAAATACTTAACAGTGTAAGTACTGATGACAGTCTTCATTTCAGACGGTCATACATAACTATGAATACTCGATATACATGTAAGTATAATTAAGTAGTTTTATCATAGGTTTCAAATGTGATTTATAAATAACAGTTTGGTAAAAAGGTTGCAAACGCGTAACAAACCTTTTACTTGAAATGTTGATCGCATTCTATTGTTGATCATGACAGTGTATGTTCCACCCACCGTCTTTCAGGTCAGCTCTTACAATAGATAGCTTATACACCATTCCTATAGTTTATATGTTGTATTTAGCAGAATGCTCAACAACAACACAATTTCGCCTCCAACATAGAAAGTTCCACATTGTCGCCTACGACACAGTTAGTAGTTTTCTCCATATTTTGTGTAAAGTATTCTGTAAAAATTCATGAACTTTTGTTTTATCTACATTGTTATTTAGTTGGTAAATATACTACATATACGTCATGCAATTCGTTTAAATGTCATCTAGACTATAAATATTCAATAGTCTTTGCCACTCAAGTGCGAATAAAGAACTGTTTTGAATTGATATGAATGTTATCTGTCTTACAAAGACTGTTGAAATTAACACTGTTCCTTTGGGTTAGAGACAGGCACCGCTTACTTGTATAAAGCACCAGAGTGTACCCAAGGTTTTCATTGTTTTTGGTTACTCTGATTTGTTATTTCTTTTTTTTTGTTTTGCGTTGTGTGTATTTGTGTATATCCGAATTGTAATTGTGCCTTGACTTTCGGCCCTTATTATTTGGTGGGTTTCCTTACTATTTTGTATGTAACAATAACTAAAATTTAGTATGTTTATTCATGATACAGTGTGTTTTAATATAGTTTAAGATAATGTGACAATTAGGTATATTTTGTCAATGTAAATGCCAATGTATAGCGGACTAAAATTTGCAGAGAGAAGAAAAGAGAAATATAAAACAAACCTTTGACCCCGAGTGAAGTTGACCTTACCCTATTGATGACCACTACGGAGTAGATTCCAGCATAAACTGACATAACATACAGCTTAAGTGTAATTCCTGAATTTTAAATTTGCCAGACAGTTGAACAATGACATCAACCTTCTTCCAAACTGATTGATTGTTTTCCTCAAAAAACTTGATAGTTCAAAATTTTCCCCATCTATACAGTCAATATTTCTATCCATATTCTATGCAAAATATTCTGCAATAAAATCATAACCGAAGGTATAAACACTTGAAAACAATTACAGATAAGTCATCATCCCATAAAACAATTACAGATAAGTCATCATCCCATTAAATTTAAGATTGGTATCATATCACACCTGTACTTGAGCCTTCAAAAGTGTACGTTGCACACATATGCAGCAAATGTACATTAGGGATGAAACCCTTATGTACCAGGTAAAGGAATTATAGTGGGTATTCTTGGCACAAGCATGTTTTCGAGAGTTTAGAACATCATGTTCAAATATCAGTAATTCTTACACTCAATATTAATACTTAAGATTCTCACGCTCTCCACTTAAGTGATATAGGTATTAATGATTTGCCTCTATTTAGAGCTATGTATTAATAATTCGTATACTCTAGATATTTGCACTCATTACCGATCTCGTTATAAACGAGTTGTTTAAGATAATACAAGTGATCTAATCATTCTCACAGATTCAGCAGGCATTTACTTACATAGCTGACAGATGACAAAAACTATGATTTGGACGGATGTCAACATCCTTTTATTGTTACTCTAACAGAGTAATTTTCGGCATCTTGAATTTAGTTTGTAATATAAACAACATGCGACTTTTTCACATATATGGCAGACGTTTGAATAATGACACCATCCTTCTTCAAAACTGCTAGAATATTGTCTTCCTGGACTGCACATGATAGTTCCACATTGTATCCTTCTGTGCATTCAATAGTCTGTTTCGTATTCTTGGTATACTGTTCCTAAAAAAACTCAAATCAATTTTTGTCATTACAGAGGTAAGTTAACAGATAAACTCAAATTGTTATCCCCGGCGGTTCAGGGCATTATTATTGAGGTTAAACTATATATTCCCTTATTCCATACTTTAGTTTTTTTTAAGTTTGCGGAAACCCAAACATCTGCAATATTTTTTTAAAAGATTTACAAACCTGGAATGTGTTATACTGTTTTAATTTTATTCCTATATAGTTGCAATAAATAATCATAATAACGATTACCTTCAATGTTAAATGTTCAATTCATAATTCAGTACTTTTGCAATATCAATGCAAAGTTAAGATAAGTCGGTATTGATTATAAAAAGCTATACATCCAACATGACCGCAATAAACCTGCTAGATATTTCTATTATGTTGTCACCTTTAAACCATTCTACGCTTACATCACTCTCCGTAGTCCACACGTCTGGCATGCTAACCTGCTATGACTTTGATATCCTCAAGATCATTTGTTACATATTCTAAAATCATTGACAAAGATAAAAGAAATGTATATTCTACCATGCTTTCGACTAAAACAAACCGATATCGATATCATATCGGATAAACTAATGTTCAACGCTATCTTTTGTTTTGTTTTAATTTGTTTGAGTTTGGTGTAACCCTGTGCCATCAATTGTTCAGTTCAGTTATTATTTTATCATACATTGTTATTAATTAAGTTTTTATGTTTGCAAAACACACGTATAAATGTTTATATACTAACAATAGTTTTTTAGCACTAACGAGAAGTATATTCGCTTGTAGACTTTGATGCAGTGCTCAAAAATCACAGGAAAGATTAGATCTATTGTCGGATATCTTCTTATGTTTGAGAGGATGACCAGGAGAGGGGCAATTAAATACTATGACAGCACCCAAGTTCCTGAACTATTTAAACGGTTGGCCTACGCACATCCTTGACGATGTGACGTTTTGAGTGGGTGAAACAGGAGAAGCAGGAGATTACAAGTGTGTTTTTTGGTCAAATGTGACTTACTTCAGTATCCTCAGAAATCAGAGGTTACCGCTTTCACCTAAACATATGGACGTCAAAAAAGGTATCTAAACTCATAACGATATTACATCATTCCATCTACTATGATTAGATGCACACGTACAAACTGCAATCAGGACCCCATTTGAACTTTCCAGTCTTTCCGTACTACAACCTGACAACCACCTTATTGAGAAGGTCACCTGGGACGTGATGGGCAGATCTGTGAATCTAACACTGGGAACCTTGCAATATATTACTTTATTAGGAACATTTCAGACACTCTCTGCCTCAGCTTTATAGTAAAGAAATTTAATTTTGAGAATTCAATTTAGTGGGTGAAAACAAATCATTACACTAATAAAAAAAGTTAATACATTGTTACTAGAAGACTATCATGTCATTAGAACAGCCGAAAGATAAAATGACATTCATAATATCAATATTCTTGCCCCGATGTTATGCTTTTTAAAATGGCGTCCAGTTTTTTTTGGGGGGAAAGCAGTAGTACCCAGTGATTACCCCGAACTATGGCAAGAAACGAAGTCGTTTTTTTTAATTGAGGAATATCGTCGAGCACAGCCTGCTAGCAGGAAGGCTTGACCCGAAACAGTGTTGACAGCCACGTGTGCAACGGTAGATGAATAACAACGTTAACATTTCAGTTACATAGGCCCCGAGTCATCTTGAAAGAAAGATTAACTTAATGCAGGTGTCACATTGTAACCAATAGTCGGTTGTGGATTCCTGCTTTTCTTATTTCTTTGTTAGTGCAGATGGATAACTAGGTAGATTATTTGCTGATGAAACATAAAATGGTCAAAGACTATAAAGAGTAAATAGTACTCAGCAGATGTTTAACATTCATATAGAAAATATATTTAATTGGAAAAATTTGAGCTTTATGCTTCAATAAACAATATATAAAGCTTCTTGTTCTAGAAACGTGCAAATAAAACGGTTTTTACCTTTGATAATATCTAAAAAATGGTCTCATATTTTCTGCCATATTATGTAAAAAAATGTCTCACTTTTTACATTTTAATAAGTTATGCATTTCGGCTGATCATGAGTTCATCGAAAAAAGCACTGAATTCCATTTTTCCCATTTTTTATGCTGTAACAGAACAAACATTTATAACAACTTTTATAAAAAAAATGTATAAACTAAAATCGGCATTCCACTGCTTTACCCTACCCTTACCATAGCTACCAATCCCTTGACAGCAAATTATTTACTGAATTGGGTCACGCGTAATGCTGAAGAATAAACACATTATCGTTATGAATACAGCTATACTGCTCGCCAGGCGTAAAACAATCAATCAATAAATCCACGTTTTGCTTTTAGATATTTGCACAAACATGGGCGAACTATCATTACAAAGTGTATAGTCATATTTGTAGCGTAAATTGCTGATGAGGTCATAATATGGCTACCGATTATTCAAAGATTTATTGCTGCTATTATAAGAAGTTAATAATAGCTAGCAAATATCTGGGATGTAAACTTGTAGCGATTAAAACTTTATGTGTTTTGTATTTTTTTCATCCCTTTTGAATTGGGTCAACGCAAAAGGTTACACGTTGATTATTTATTAGTTGGTCATATAATTGATCAAACAAGTAGCGTATTTTAGCAATCCTAAAATGGGGACAACGTAAATAGTATAAAAATGAGCATTTCTCGCTATTTTGAAACTGCGATGCGAACTCTGCCTTGACAATGAGATTAAGCATGTTTTAATTCTTTTGCTTTGGCTCCAGCTTTCAGTTCCATAAGTTCAATTGAAACTAAAATATGTACGTACACTAATTGTGGACGATTCATGTATCTTTGTGAAAAGACGATTAAACATACGATATTTCTATACCAAATGCATTCAAACATAAAATTTGTCTGCGTTGAAAGCAATCAATCTTATGACTTCTGTATATTATGACCTTACCGTACTGCAAGCGATAGAAGCTAGAAGTTCACCGACAAACGGCGATGGAACCTCCTATGACTCCATATTACATTGGACGCAAGCAATCGGTCTATGTATACACCGGCCGTAATAATTGGCAATAGACCCTCCTACTTCTAAGTACTAGATAGTAACAAAAATCCTTCCTAACTTATAGTGATCCAACACACGCCTATCGGGAGTATAGAAATCAATGCTACGTTTTCAGCGGATTTGTGATGGATTTTCGTCGTACACTAGTGCCAATCTGTAAGAATTATGACTTCTCTGATTTAAACAAATTTCAACGCTTTTACAAACAAAACGAATGTTATGATTGTGTTGTTATAAACGAAATTGCATTATGGCTTTATTGATTTGTTCTGACCCGCATCTGACGCCACCGTTATCACACAAATCAATAGAGTCAATTTAGTTTTGTTTTTTCTCTCTATTACCCACTAATACGAGAATAATATAGGGTTATTGCATGGATATTTGGAAATATTGTCCCAAGCAAGTGTTATATTGCGCGAGCTTGCGAGTGCAATATAGCATCTTGCGAGGGACAAAATTACCCAATATTCATGCAATAACCCTTTTAATTTAGTAATACTTTTAAGGTGGTTTTACGTAATTATTTATTATCTTTACTATTTTTAATGTTTTACTAGGTTTTTACTTAGTCCATATTTACAGATATATATATTTTGTTGAAGATGTACATAAAATTAAAAAAAACCCATTTTTTATCAGCAATCGAATTAACTTCCCTTTGTTCATTTTCAAGCAGCTCTGCTAAATCTCCCATCGAGAGCAGAGCATGTATGTCACTTTCGGCCATTTTGTTAACATAACGACAATAAAATTATAAAAGGCGATGTTCATAACATATCTGTTCTTTTCCAAGAAATTTCATAGACAGAGTGTAAAATATGAAATTTTGCACTTTATTCCTATATAGAATAAAATGGGAGAAAATGTATCACGACATAATACGCATGAGTTTTTTTTTCACTTATATATTTTATTCTCTTTGTATGATAGTTTTGTGATTTGCTGACAAATAATTAATTGTGATAATGCAGTAATATGAGTAATATGTAGGAGTAGTGTCGTGAAATCCGACACAAAGTTATACACAATCACCAATGCTTTATGCAGCTTAACACTCTATAATTGATGCACTTGTTGACCTGTAGTTGTTGCTTAGCATCCAGCTAGCAAAATGTAATCTAGATTAAGAACGTAAGAGTTACGCATTAGGAAATATGTGTCTTCATAATTTTAAATACAACGTAATGTGTCGGGTATTCTTGAATAATATAACTAGGATATGTACGGATAACAAGAAACTAAAAGCATGAATAGAATGTCATTACAATTTGATAGAAATAGATTTTACATATTAAATCCACCAATTAACACATATAAACACACACCAAGAACATAATGCTATGAAAGATTTGTTAATCAGATAAAATTAATAAATATACTTTAAATATACTTAAAATTTAAAAAATGTGTCCATAAAGATTGTATATGTAACGCTTCTAAATATCTAATGAAAATAATACGGAGCTTGTCCTTTATTCTACACAGTTCATCTCCACTTTGAGATAGTAATTTAAAATTCCAGTGGTAGGCACAATGTTTTGTTTGACAACACAACCCAGTAGGTTTTGTAGAGTGTGAAACCTGTAATGTTCTCAAACATTAACATTTTCTTTTAACAGAAGATGAGAGGGTAGCAGGTCTTGTTTTAGGTATGAAGAAAATAACAAAAAAACCGACCGAACAACATTAGTCAAAAGCCAAGAGACAGTTACAAATAAGAATATAGACAAACACAACACAAAAACCAAAACATAAAACACAGAAGAAGAGTAACCTGAACCTATAAAAACGATATATGCACTCATGTGCTCCGGACGAGTAAGCAGTACCTGCCTGTAATAAGACACCAGTCGAGGTACTCATTGTCATGTCTAGGTAAAAGTCAAATCCAGGAATAGGAAACACTTCTTATGATTCAGTAAAAATGTCAGATCATATTTGAGACACTGATTTCCCATAACAATCAATTAAATCATGATGAAGACCATAGACCTTCTGGAGAGATAACATCAAACTAGTTACAACAAACCCTTGTTTAAGTAGTTTAGCAGTCAACAGCAGGGATCGGTCTAGAAAATCGAAATACCGATCGCAAGGTCTAGAATAACGTATTAGTTGTAGATGTACACACCATACGCTGGAGCTGCTGGAATTTACGGGAAGTTGACACTCGGAAAGTTGAAGTCATCAAGTTTGTCGTAGTGTCTAGTTTGTAACTTTTCTGAGTCTATATCTAGTAGTTCTAAGTAAGAGGCTGACCTAAGTGTATTGGTGGTGCTTTTAATTTCAAGCCCGCTAGGGTAAATTGAATGTAAATAGTCAACAAATTTAGCATTATTGAGGGACAAAGAATTCCTTTAACTCCCGAAATGACGGTCTTATGACTAAGATAAAGACTGTTGGTGAATAGTTATTGAGTGACTAGGATAAGATTCTCTTTGTCTATGATGTGCTGGAGTTTCCTTTTAAGTAAAAGTTATTCATTTGTTTTTACAGACAAAATACAACAATACAAATACTAGTACAACAAAATAGCTACAAAACTGAAATTACAAACATTTCCGTTGAAGTTACTTTTCTAAGTACTACATGAGCGGTGCTTCGTTGTCTTTTTCAAGAAATTTGCAAAACCCTAAGAAAGTTTTTTTAGTGTTTGCATCTTTTGCCACCACTTTGAACTCTGTTTCGTCGTAAGACACGATGAGGAGTAAAGAACTTTCGGTTTTTAAACGTGGAATTTTTACATTGATGCTTCCCACTTTGCTAAAATGCTTGTTGTCAATCTCTTCCGTTGGGTAGTCTTCTTCTGTTGTATAAATGTCGACCTTTGCTAAGTTTGCTTTGGCCTCTAAGGTAATTTCATATTCACTAACAACATCACCAACCTTTATTATTTGCCCTTTTTTAATAAACGGACAGAATTTTTTTGAATCCTTCTTGCTAATCTTGCTAATGGAGACCCGACGGCTGCTTACATCTTTAGATCTTAGCGCAAAACCGTAATGGTATTTTGCTACTCGCCCAGCGATGCTTTCAGAGGTATGCCCTGTTATGATAGCCCCTTTCAAGACGGTCATGTCGGGAGTTAAAGGAATTCTTATATCCAATTTTTGTCCGAATTTCTCGTTAAAAACATCCTGGACATATGTCGAAGAAGCATACCCTCCCACTAAAAGAATAGTACATACGTCTTGTGTCTCATTCTTGGACAACAACTCATCAACACACTCGATAATGGGATTTATGGACGAGATGTAGATTTGCTGAATGAGAAATTTGGAATAGAAGATCTTCCCTTTTCTAATTTGCACCTTGTCTTTATACTCATCGCTGATTATAAAGGATTTTCCAATATTAGTTGGGATGTCCAAGTTGAAGTCTAAGTCAAGGTCAAATCTGTAACTTCTTTTCTTTAACTCAATATTTTTTTCAACTTTTAAATAAGAATCAAAATCTTCGTCTATCAATGATGCCATCTCTTCGGGTCCAATAACGTCTTTCAGTGTTTTCATTATTTTATCATTGATAACATTTCCTCCCCATGGCCCACCAATCGGACTGTGCATCTGTTTTACTTGTCCAGTCGGCAGTAAATGCGATACGGTTATGTCAACGGTTCCTCCTGCAGAAAACAAATAAATAATTACCTTTGAAATTGTTTTGTTGACATGACTTTGAATATTCAAACATGGAAATAAAAACCGTACAAAATATTTGAACTTAAATCAAAGGAATGCATTGTTGTTTCATATGCAACTAGGAGAACATGAACTGTTCCAGATCCGAAAAGGCAAATATTAGGATGATCAACTTACAGTGTTGATAGTGATTAATTAAATAGACGTATGGTTTTTACCAGAACTTGTATCCCTTATACAATCTGCAGTTTTGCTACCTAATCACACAATTCATTCGAGATCCATATAAGGTAAAATTCCCAAAACTTGCCTCCCATATCAACAACCATAAAACTAGTGTTTTTGTCGATGGTTTGTAGTTGTTTGGACTTCCCTTTGGAAACATCAATATGTTTGCAGCATAAAGCAGCACTTTCTGGTTCCAAAGCTAGTGACAAGTTTTGCCTCTCAATGCCTGCCTGAAGGTGCAAAACAAGTGATGATTATATAATCAATTAAGATAGAACGAGGGATTTTAATGATTGTATTGTATGTCTTTTATAATTTTACTTACTAATATTTTTTATTTTGGAAGTTCTTGTCTCTTAAGAATGCTCAGACAAAGATATTAGTTTCAACGACCGTGAATCGCGTGATGTTTTACGAAAAAGTAAGCTAAATAAATATTACATTTCTGCATATGTTCACGAGTGTCAACGTGTACTAGTTACAATATTATAGTTAAAGTAATATAAGGTGAAATATATTAACATCTTTTGGGAACAATATCAAAGGGAAATGGATCACATTCAATCGTGACATTATAACATAAAATTATGCATTACCTTTTCCGCAGCATGTATCATAAACTGTCTAGCTTGATCATTCCATATGGCAGGAACAGTCAATACCCACTTTATATCATTCTCCTCAAGATGTTTTATCGCTCCTTGTAGAGTATGTAATACCCGATCTTTCATATGTTCAATCGAGAAGGCAAACACATTGCAGGCTTTCATAAGTTTTCCACCCTTTTCTTTAATGGTAATATTGCTCTTAATAGCCTATATTTTAAAAATAGAAACGAAAACGCCTCAAACGTTTTGAATATGTCACTTGCATGTTGATATTTAAGAAATATTTATCAGTGATGTAGACAGACTGACTGTATGAAGAACTTTTTGCAAACAAATAATAAAGTGATAATTTATAACTATAATCCCGATTGTTCAGAAACATATGCGGGACTTTTACGCGTTAACCTAAATTCCAAATATGTAGTTTTCTTTTAAACTATTACTAAGAAAGACGCTTTTTTGTTTACTATCGTAGTATAACATAGTTATGTTATTGTGAATTCAAACTATTTCCAAAATCCTAAGAATAATTTTTCGGTGTTCTTTTCTATGCCGGAACGGATTTAGGATAACCAGAAATTAGCATTTTTTTAAAAAAGGAAAAGGTTTTTTTCAATCAAACTATGTAAGATTTTTAGAACTTTTATGACGGTTGGAAAGGAAATTAACTTTGAAGTAATTTTCAAAGACAAGAACCCAGACGTTCATTGATAAGACCCAAGATTACGACTTATGTTTATGTTTACCTTATGACAGCTTCAGAGAAGCTTTTCAACGAGTGTTTTGCATCGTAAGATGCAATCAAATATTTTCGGTCTAAACATAGGAAAGTTGTTAATGGTTCCAAACATGTATTTCATAATTTCACATTTACTCCATCTTCTACGTTTTTTTACGTGAGGTGAATAAGATAACAATATAACAATATTTAAGGACAAAAATAACCACTCTTGAGGCCTTTTCGAAATCATGTCTATAGAAGCCAAGTGGTCTTTTGAAATTATGATTTTAGATTTAAAACAACGTCGCGATGCATCAAAATGATGAATCGAAGAAAAAACGATAATACAAGCATATTTCATAGCGAAAAATTTGAATTTGTTTCCCCAAAATCTTGTAAACATCTTTCCAATTGAAAAAAATATGTTAAAATAATTAAACAACGCTCAAATGTAAGCTATTTTATGAACTGTCAAGATCTTATGTGTATTCGACCTACAGATTTATATAACGAACCCTTACATTATGGCCTTAACGTAACCTTATTTAGTTGTTATATCTTTTCGAAGAAAAATAGCAGTTAAGATTTTATATCCTTAACAGATTCCACACTTCACGTTTGTGTTTCAGATTTTGGAGAGGATGTATAAATTGGTCACGACAATAACTATTTGACGTGGTTTTTTTTTGTTTGAATGGTGTTTTAACGCCACTTTCAGCAATTTTTCAGCTATTTCATGGCGTCCAGTTTTTATTGGGGGAGGAAGCCGGAGTACCCGGAGAGAACCCCGACCTGCGGTAGGAAAACTGGCAATCCTTGTCAATTAAGATTGGAGTCGAGTACACCCTACTTGCAGTGAGAATCGAACCCGCAATTTGACGTTGTAATCATTGTGTAAGTTGTGGTGCTTAATGAGAAGTAGTGAAGATCATAGATGTCAGCGTTTATAAATTTTGAGCGTGAGAACTGCGAACTTCTAACAATTGATTGCATGGTTATTTCCGCCATAACGTTTAAACATTTATATATAAAACTATTCTGCACACAAAATTAATAAACAATGCTTACTACACTCGACTCTCTTGTGCATAGTTCCATTTTAAATCGGTCAAAGTAATACCAGTCCTTTGCCTTATCGTTCTCTGCCAAGGTTACATAATACTCTTGTGCTTGGCTCCCAAATGAATGAAACTTCCCTTCAGGTGTTAGTAATAGGACAGTTGGTGTTTTGTATGACCTGTTTTCCTCATCTAAATGAACTGGTGTTATTCTCAATGGATCAGCGTTAAAATCAGACACAGTTGAAAATGCACATCCAGAATATGTTGTTCCAAAATCAATAGCAGCTACCACAAGGAACGTCCTGCAATTAATAAAAAATATAAGATATTATTTTTATTTTTTTAAAGATTGGATTTAAATATTTTTATTTTTCGACTGGTTTGTTCATTAAGAAATTACATACCTTTGACACAACTTATTTATTTATTATATCAAGACCATCTAACTCAAACTCGCTAAAGATAAAAAAGTGCCAAAAAGCACGTAGTGTTTCCACATACACCGAGGGTTTATCAATGTTTTGTGCAGTTGTGTCTGAATTTGCGTACGTTTCATTTTGATATTCTATCGAGTTTTTAAATTAATTTGTTAATGTGTTTCTTAACCCGACAGTATCTATTCACATTACCTCCAAAACTTGATGATATAAAGAAAAATGGACACAAACAAATACAAACCATAAAATATTCCGTTTATTACTATAAGAAAACACCAAACAAGTATTCAAAAAGATATAACAAAAATGACAAATACGATCGGATAATATACCGGTTTAGAACAGTCACATATCACCTATTTGACGGAGTTGGATTAGAAATCGCAAACGATTTATTATGGAACCATAAATGCTCCTATCTCCAAAAAAAGATTACATATCTTTTTATGTCTGAATTTACACATGCCTCAGAAGGAATTTAAATCCTCCAATATGTATTTATTTGTTAGCCTCTACAAAATAGGATTAAACAAAACAAACTTATTGATTAATTGATTTCACATTTGAAAGTATTCATTCTTATAGAACAAAGGTTACCTAAACTATAAACATGAATAATCGTTTTCGTGTTTTTATTTCGAGATTATCTAAGTTGTGTAACGCCTGCAATATACGGGATAAACTAATTTTTCAACCTATTTTTTACAAATTCCAATTTAAAATTAGCTTAAAAATGGTTAAAAATAAGACTAAAGTTTCTTGGTATTTTTATAATGTAGACTGATTCGTAAGCGGAGTTTACAATGACAACTCAAGCTTATGTTGCGGAGGTGTTACGGAGCAGATATGACCTCTGCTCTGGAGGATTTAACAACACATGCATGCAATAACGGATCATGGCTGTAAAAACCAAAACCTATGCAATATGGAACCAACAAAAGCGACCCTTATTCAAAGACTTACACAACACGAGCACGTTCGAGAAAATAATTAAATTCGAATGTAAAACGTAAAACAAAACACTAAAAGAAAAGAATGAGAAATGACGAAAGATGGATACACACAAACACACACACACACAAAGGTAAGCGCACAAAAAGTGTTAAGAAAAAAAAACATGCGATTTATATTAAAAGGTACAGACAGAATGGCGTGGATAAAAGAAAAACCCGTTGAATATTACAACTGAAACACTTTCAATTCATGTTGATATGCGATTATAAATAACTTTAACTGTTAAAATAAAACTAAAAAATGCAGCAAGACCTTAGATAATACACCAGAACCATCCAAATCTAAGTTCAAGGTAGTGGTAAAAGAAATGAAACATATATAGTTTAACATAGAGGCAGATAAAATAATAGTACCCTGTTAGCAAATTAGTATAATTACTAAAATCCAGAAAAAGACAATGAATTGTTTGTGAAATATGTTTTTTCAATTGATACCTTTTAATTTTGAATTTTCCAAGATCACTTTTTGATGTAGAAACAGCATATCCAGGACGATCCCCTGAAACTAAAAAAGAGTTATAAGTATTCTTTATCGTAAGTCTGTTTAATCACCCCATTATAAATATATATTTTTAAATTGTTTCCAAAAATTTATATAGCAGCTTTATGTAGCTGAAATTGTGAGTTAAAAAGTGTGATAATCCCTTATTTCGATCTTTTTGTGTCTTATTCAAAAGCTATACGGTTATTATTTTTGTGCATAGCTCGCAAAAAAAACTTTCTGTGGTTTAAAATTATTAGCGGGGACTCTTTAAAGACCTCAAAAATCAAGCAATCGGAATGTTTCTGTAAGGGCGTACTCAGACTGATGATGCTAGGTAATTTAGTTTCTACAGAAAAAAGCCGTATTCGGATCCTGCACCTTCGTAACCAGTTACATACAGCCAGGTCCATTTCGGGATTACGAGAGCACAATATCCATCCATGAAGATCAGCTATACAGCTGCATCATCGAGTGTTAATACGTGCGTAGACTAGATGGCATCTAAAGAATAGGAACAATGTTCTGTTCCATGGCGAGTCTCATTTCTACATAGCAGCGACGGCCACTTTTTAGGATATCGGCGTAAAGGTAAACGTTACGCCAATCTTTTATTTTTTTCAACAACTCTCATTCGATGTAGAAAGTGCTATGTTTTGGGGAGGCATAACAGCAACTAGAAAAACCACTTTACAGGTCATTGATAGAAATGTAACCACTGTATGCTATAAAGACGAAATCCGTCAAAAAGCATATCTTTACATTCATACAGAACAACACGAGACTTTTCAAGAAGACAGTGCATGTTACACGTGTTGTTCAAACATTACTTGAACAACACAATTTGTATAAGATGTCCGGCTGTATCGTCCGACCTGCCACTTATAGAACATTTATGGGACGAATTGAAACTAACATTACGTGGTTTACTAAATCCATCCGTTGCTTGAAATGGACCGAACACTGGTTAACATTTGAACAAACATTACATATGCTATTCTGGCTGTCACAAAAAGGCGACATGGTATTGCTTGCATTGATGTTAATGGGGATTATACCCACTTTTAACTAACGTACTTGCATTGATGTTTTTGAACTCAAAACTTAACAGTGTTTGGTTGTGATTTGTAATTTGCAGTTTATTTTTTCCAATAAGTTTATTTTAAAAGGTAACTTCACATACCCTTTTGATAACTTTGATTTTCATCTGTCTCATTTTTGGTTCTATCACATTTATCCGACCTAATATTGTCGTATAGTAACTATAATGATTAAAAACGTAATTATTAAATGCTCACACTCACGATAGTAACACTGCTTGTTTGTGTGTAAATGCATGCATTCAGCCAGCTAACGCAGGACAGCTGATTCTCAACTATTATGTACCAGATCCTTTTGCAACAATTTATTCTGCATAGTTCACATTGATTGGAAACAAAGAGATACTATCTCTTACAGATTTTTAGATGATGATATTTGGCTATGATTTGGTTTTGTTCCGAGGTTTTATCAGTCGATAAGAAACCATTGGAACAGTAATTTTTTATAAACGTATATAGTTATATATATGTATATATTGTAGATGTATTATTATAATAAATGGTCTAAACAAAATCAAAATATCTATTCATTTGATATATGAAATATATAATAATATTACATCATGTTAAAGACATCACTGCTTAGATTTTACTTGATGTGGTTAAGCAACCCTTAATTCCTAGTTGTGCAATAAACAAAGGTGAGCTCATATTGGCATTTATAACGCTGTGTATCTAGTTTGATAATGGTTACTTTAATGTGTTAGTTTTAGCGTATAATGAAGAAGACGAGGAACTGTTTTACATTGATTACTCAATGGTTCTTGTATATTCCTTGAATATAAATGGGTCAATTAAACACCCCAAGGTCAACAAAAAGCTATTACCAAGATTAACAGTGATGTTTAATTGGACTCTAACATAGGATTTTAAAAGCTATCAGCACCGAATCCAGGCGTTATTACTTATGTCCGCGCTCTAAAGCTTTAACCAGATCGTCAGTGGAATAAATACACGTAACATTTTTCATCTGTTTTCCAATTTCCCATAATTTTGTTCATTTCATCAGACCATACGATCGTATTCAGTCCAAACGGACAATGTTTGAAGTTTATGTGTAGGCTGGCAAATGAATGCTGACAACCAAGCCGCATATTCACAGTTGCAATGAGTAACAAATACAACCGATGTCTCTTAGCAGGCCTATTCGTGAACTTTTTTCTGTGGCTTTCTATAATCAGAAAACGTATCAGAACAGTTACAGTGGACGATGAAACAAAGACGATGACTGCAGCGACGAAGATTGATGTCAAAGATGGCAATACCTAGGTTATCTAGAACTTGATTATGACATTGATCTCGGGAATGTCAATTGCTATAGGCTGACATAGTAATAGGCTGACATAGTATTTGGATATTTACACATTATTTCATTGTATCTGAATTACCCCAAATGTTTCCTGGTATAACTTTTGTTGCACAGTTTCAATTGCATCTAACCACTGCTGTCTTTGCTCAAGGTTGTCAGCTGCAATAAATACTATTGTAAATGTGATATACAGCATTGAAAAAAATATTTAAAAAGGAAAACCCTACAGAGATCGACAGAGAAATGTTGTAAGCAATCCTAATATGTTTTAATACTGAGAAAATTAACCACACATTTAAAATCTATCACACGCGCATTTATATGTGTCATATATCTCTGAACTTAAACTTTGATTGATACCACTATGACAGATTTTATAAATATTGCTTTAGTGGAAAAATGTTGTAAACAGTTGACTTGTGTATCATAAAAATTTTCTAACCTTTTAGACAGTATTTTGTATTGTTCGCGGAAATTATACGGAAAAACAATGTGTCCTCCGTGGTATATACTTCAGATAGCTATAATAAAAATGAAATTTTAGACAGATAAATCAAAGAATAGCTTATAAATATGATAAGGAAAAAACAAAAAATATATTAAACAACAGATAAGATCGCATGCACAATGTAAAATAGAAAACTATTGTGGTAAAACTTTTTGTAAGCACTTGCACATGTTTTCTCTTGCGATTCTTGGTCTTAACTTTTGATCACGCATAATCCTTCCGCTGTTTCCAACAATTGAGAAAAAGTTTCCAAAACTTCCGCTGCACAGAAAAGAGGTCATGAACTTAGAAAACATTTTATCTTTTAAGAACCTATTTTATCAATATAAAGATATGAAATAACAGACAAAATTAATTTGAAATACACACGGTGACTTTAAATCAGTAAGATTAAATATACCAGTAAATGCATATTTCCATTTGGTTGCTGGTCTGGACTTGTTGGCCTATTCTGAAAAGTATTCATTAGCCGGTGTTTAAACTTGTTAATAACTTTTTTTATAGTTTTATTTGAACATCAGAGAAGTATTGTAGCGTGAACATTTTTGAAAAGTCAACATTTTAATATTGAACAATCCTGATCTTAAATTCATTATTATTTGCATATTAATCGTATGTAAACTTATCCATCTCGGCATTGTTATCTTTAAATTAACCTCATTTAATGTCTTAATATCGTCGCTGAGCTTCCAAAATGATGTATGACAGGTTTTTGCAACTTTTTAGTACAAAAGAAAAAACAATCATATAATTTAAATATTTTAACAAGACTTATTTCCACATTTTTTATTATTTTTTTCAGTGAACTAATAAAAGACAAAAATGTTGTAAAAGGTAATACTGTCCTCAAAAATTTTTTATATACAAATTACAAAATGATGTATTGTCCATTAAACATTCACTTAATTCGTAATTTAGAATAAAAAAGATGTAATAGTTAGAAATGTTTATCATACCAAACGGTATTTCCTTCTCACGAGGACCAAAACACCAAGGCTAAGGGAAGTTCTATAGTAAAAAGAAGCATATTACATCTGATTATGCTAATAAGATCTATTCTGAACTTCATATTTCCTATTTTGGGGCCTCGGTGGCTGAGTGGTTAAGGTAATTCATCTACTATTGATCACGTGGTCTGTCAACACTGAGATTTCGGGTTCGATTCTCACTGCAGGCAGGGTGTACTCGACGCCAATCTTAATTGACAAGGATTGCCAATTTTCCTACTGCAGGTCGGGGGTTTTCTTCGGGTACTCCGGCTTCCTCCCCCAATAAAAACTGGACGCCATGATATAGCTGAAAAATTGCTGAAAGCGGTGTTAAACACCATCAAACAAACAAACAAGCAATTTTTAACATTGTCAAAGTTTTCATAATTTATACAACAACTTCGAATAAACAATAAGCTACCAATAAATATTTGATATTTTGTCACATGTCATTTTGACTGGTTTTCAATAAAGAAAGTTATATGATATTGGGTAAGACCCAAGATATTTTCCCCTCAAACCCAAATATATGAATAACTCATAATCGTTCAATTTGTAATAAACGACATTTTAAAAGCTCAGCGACGATATTAAATATTTAAAACATATAAAGTTAAAGTATCCTTACAGCATAGTATCTTAAATATCCATTATTGCTGATACTAAACCATCTTGCTTTGTATCCTTTTAAAAGTGACAATTTCAGTTGCAAAAAGCCCTCAATTGAATGCAAGGTATCTGAAACACAAACTCAACTAATTAGATATAATATGTGATATGGCCCACGGAATCAAAATAAAAAGTTAACAAATAGACAACTGGGTGTGCTGTAAAATCGGTAATTGCCTTCCTTCATAATGTGTTAATATCATTAGAAATAATAATATTGTTAATACAAAGCTGTCCGAGAACTCTCACTAAATTTAAGAACAGTTAATTTTATAAAGAAGTCCCATAATCTTTGCACTTACGAGGAACTATCTCTGAGAAAATTTAAGCACAATGTCAAGCACATTTGCAGTTATAAATGTGAAGAAGAAGCTAGCTCGATAATTTGCAAAGTTGAGCCAATCACAATTTACTTATACTAAATGCCGCGATTCCTTGAAAAAAATTGTGTGCTAGCATTTTTTCATCATTCCACATTTTATCATTTTATTACGAAAATCCAGTAGAAAAAAATTACATACATACGCTAACCTGTTTATGTTTTATACTATGCCACTGTTGTTTACTTGTTACAAATAGACTTTTGCTCGGTATTTTACATAATAAGTCAGCCATTTTTGTTTCTAAAGGGACCTTTCTTTGTTTACAAATGTCCGTCTGCTTTCGTGACGTTCAATGGTATTCGGACAAACCGCGAGACTTTTCCCGCCTTTAACTGCAGACGACATTACCCGAAGGTTTCGAAAAGATAACAATCGATTGTTCCTAAATTACAGCTTCCGTTATAATTAAGGTCAAATTTTAGTGTGGAAAATTGCATTTTTTTTAATTTTTACACTGTCATATTTCAAAACGCTGAATATCTGGAGGAAATAATTGTTGATTTCAAAGTACCCTTCTTGATCTACAAAAGGACCATAAGCTGAACCATACGAGGTAAGCAGTCTTCATTTGTCAAGCAAAAAAACCCTAGCAAAATACGTTGACTTGAAGTATAGTGGGATTATAGACGCTTTACTCATGTTTTTCCTTATTTTAACATATATATTATTTGTGCATAGTAGTGTTGTTATAATTATTTTTATAATTTAATTTTTTTTGGGCTTAATTTGTAGAAGTATATATAAAAATTTGATATTAACCCTGTATTTCTGATGTTTCAGAAATCCGCTGGATAGATATATTCTATGGTTGTCACAATACTTAGACGTTTGTATATAATTTACTTACTGTGACTGAATGACAAGTAACTTTGTCATCCTATATAATATATACAAAAATGCTGAATTAGATTACTGTCAAATTAATATGCATTGTTACGAAAATTCCATCGTCACACGCTAGTACACATGTACTATGTCTATGTCTACGGTTCACCCCGGTTAATGAAGCTATATTTTTATATAGCGGATTTGGCCGAGGGGTCTAGACCGCTGGACATAGTGCAGGCGATTTGGTGCCACAGTGTCACAACGGTCTGAGTTCGAATCCCGCTGAGGGTAAACAAAAATTTGACAGTGTTAAAAGTTTAATTCAAACAGTGTTGGGCTTAATTTGTAGAAGTAAATATAAAAATTTGATATTAACCCTGTATTTCTGATGTTTCAGAAATCCGCTGGATAGATATATTATATGGTTGTTACAATTCTTAGACGTTTGTATATATATATATATATATATATATATATATATATATAACTCAATCTATTAGGTATGCAAGAGCTTGCAGCGTGGATACTGTTTGTTGCTAACGTCACCAATTTCTTCTGGATAAACTTATAAAGCAAGGTTACAAGAAAAATCGTTCTCGACTTGTATACGTTTTACTATAGATACCATTTCCTTTTTGAAAAATACTCTATCTCGTTTGAACATTTGATTGCAAATAGTTTTCCCAATTTTTGAATGTAGCATACAGTGATTGTACTGCATTGAATCTTGGATACACTATTAAAGACTAGACGTATATGACACAAATTCATTTTTATCAACAAAAACCAACTCACATGCTACAGTAATGTAAGCGAGAGATTTGGCATGCCATAATACCTGGTTCAACCCTCCATGTTTTCAAATGCCTGTTCAAAGTCAGTGTGTGTCTATACATTTTGTTCTTTACAAATGGCATTTCAAGGTATAACTTTTTCAATCTATGGTTGAATTGTTCCTTATTTGAACATAATGAAGTTTCTATAGCCTGTCTATCCATAAAATAAACTAAAGACACGTATGTATTTTAAAACAAGGTATCTTATCAAGCAAAGAAAACCTTTATTGTCATGTTTATTTGCAAACAATTAAAAAAGTATTGTTTTAAGAATCAGGGTTATGATTGTCATTTTGTGTTTGGCGTTAAATTTTATTTATTTGTCCACATTGAGCTTCTTTCTATAGCTGCTCTAAATAAGATACACATATTCAGTCCACGATTTTTTTGTTTTATTGATTGTTTAGACCAACCATTAGAAATTGAAAATATCAAATACGCGTTTTTGACTTCATCAATAAATTAGTTCGAAGTGTTTGGAGTTTTATGGTATGTCTTCTATTCATATTGCCTCCAACTGTTGTGTTAATTTATTTTGCTGACTTATTATTTTGTTATAAGGTACTTATTAATTTGGCCTTAAATTTAATAATTAATGTGAGGAGATTAGATTACCTCGATTTTATACTGGACAAAAGTTGTTTGGATAATTCATTGGTATTGGATTTAACTCTTCGTATAAGTGGACTTATTTATTATAATTTTTGGGCTGTTGTGGAATTTAACTTAGTATGCGGATTTCGCCCTGACTTTTGTAACTACATTTATTGATTTCAATTTTGACACTAATTGGAACTTTAAAGACAGTTAAGTCAAGATTATTCTTTGTTCTTTTAATTTGTTAATAATTAAGTTTAATTTAGTGTTATTACTTAATATTTAAATTGTAATTTGTACTTACATGTATCTTTTATTGACTAAGTTAAATGTTATTTCTTCATGTTACAATTACTTTTTAGAAACTGTTTATTATTTATAGGGACAATCAATGAAGATCAAATAAATCTTATTAGATAAAGCACTTTTGATATTTTAGTTTAAACCTGTTAGATGCCTTGTATTTTTCTGTATTTGTCTTTCTTTTTGTCAATTGATTCGTTTCGTAAGGACCAAGCGGTTTTTTCCACCTCTTAAAAGCCTTGTTTAAATCTGATAAATGTATGGTTTAGTCCTCAAATTAAATAAATGGTTGCCTGCTAATATGTTTGCAAATAAAGAAAAGGTACACACATGCATGATTCACATACCTGAATACTGACTATCTCTATTTGATCTACCAACAGAAAACTTACTTTTGCCGGTTTCTTTGTTCTTCGTGCAAGTATCGCTGGCTGAGTCGTCTTTGTTCTCAATAGCCAAATCGGAATCGTGTGCACATGCAATGTTGTTCTCTACATTATATTATCTTACATTTAAAATAAAGATCATATTGTAAAAATGGGAAAATGTCTAGAGAAAAAAAAGGAAAACAAAAACAGTTAGAAGTTAAAGGAAGACCCAAAAGCTGGAGTAAACAGTTTCTTTTGTTAATTATAGACAAGTTTGAGAGACATGTCATTACTTCCTGCGAAATAGCTTCACTCAGTGCAGATTTGTCAACGGAATAATAAGTTATCCTTGACTAAAACATCTAAGAGATTAATTGTTGATCTGTTAGCATTGATCAAACTAAAAATGGCATTATGTTCTGCAATATGATGGACTTACCTGTGTCAAGAATGCATTCATAATCCCCTGATCCAGGACAAAACATTTTAGTAAGTTCTGGTTCTGTAGTCTTCAAAAAAGCATTATCGTTCGGGTCCTCTTGATCATTTGTACATAATGCTGTGTTTCTAATTTCTTCTGTAGATGGATTTAAACAACCATATTTAGTCTGGTATATTTAATTGTTCCTTAGAGATTACAGATGCGGAGCTAGTTTGTTACTAGATATGCACCGAGTGACTTTTCGTTATGTATAAAACAGGAAACATTCGTATTTATAAAACTGAAGGTCTGCTTATGGCTCAGCATAAAAATTATAACCAAGTTTGTGAAATTTTCGATAACAATTAACTAATAAGCGATGGGGGCAATAGAATAAATGATTTGCAAATTCAAACCTAAGTATAACACATCCCTGTAAGACTAGCGTTTCTTTTTATGGACTATAATTGCAGATTTTGTTGAAACAATGCATTTATTTACTTCTGAATATAATAATAATTTTAGTAGAAAGGACAGGTATCTACTTTGCCACAGTCAAAATACTTGTTAAATTGGGTGGAATCATTACAATATAAAATTAAAATGACCAATTTATTAATAAAACAGTATGTTCACAAGGAATAGGGGAATATACAGCATATCCTCAATAACGCCTTTAATATTTTGTTAATAAGTAAGATCTTAATTTCATTTATTTTGGAACACCGATTGTATCTAACTTAACTGGAGCTATACTCCTGTCTTGTTTATGCACAACTAATAAATACAGCGACAACGTCTACAAAAACGAAAGCTAAACATTAAGTCTAGAGGCGAGTTCTTGTTCTCCATACATAGTTGAATGCAGTTATGTTGTCAACTTGCTACGAGGGATTAGATGCAAGTCATTGTTCGACATATATACTGCACTATTTGCCTATCAAATAGTATTTATATATATTTAAATAAGCCACTAGTCGTAAAGTTCGATTTAAGAGACACCATTTATGTGTTGCAAGTTCGCTTTGTACATGCATTCATTTGCTAAAAATGAATTACACGCTATTAATTTTTCCGTTCGATATCATACATTCATACTATTATTTATACCTAATATGTTCATTTGTTTTTTATATGAACTATATATTTCAACCCCGCCCCCTCTTTTGATCTTAAGCACACATTATATCAAAACCATTTATATTACAAACCTGTAGAAATAGCTATCATGTATCTCCCTGTAAACATAAAATGTTTTTCGTATGTATCCAAATGGTCGTCTGCGATATCGGTCTCTATAAAAGTTAATATATGTGAATTGATATGTTTAAAGAAACAATCACTTTTATAATAATCAAAGTTTAAACCTCAAAATATTGCTATCTGACTGTAACTCTCTTTGAAATGACATAGGGTTCATAATAACAGCCTTACACTAAACAATATATTCAATACATTTGCGTGTATTACAGTCTACACGTTTGCGTTTTGTTTTTGTTTTACGTATGTATCCAAATGGTCGTCTGCGATATCGGTCTCTATAAAAATTAATATATGTGAATTGATATGTTTAAAGAAACAATCACTTTTATAATAATCAAAGTTTAAACCTCAAAATATTGCTATCTGACTGTAACTCTCTTTGAAATGACATAGGGTTCATAATAACAGCCTTACACTAAACAATATATTCAATGCATTTGCGTGTATTACAGTCTACACGTTTGCGTTTTGTTTTTGTTTTTGTTTCTTTTTGAACTTTATATCTTTAATAATTTTTAAAGATCAAATTAGGTGTTGTTTTTTTCTTTTTCTTCTTTGATGAGTTTCTGCTATTCAAATGTGGTTTAGTTTAATACCTTTACTATTCTATTAGTTCTAAGATGTATAACATATGACAAAAGGTCTTGTTGTGTCGATAAACATAAGTGATTATAAATACAAATAATAAGATATACTTCTTTTATATATTGAAGTCGTCACATTATCGTTATCTTCAGTGTTGTCGAGTAGATTTTGTGACAACCCAACATTTTTAGTATACAGAATATCTACTAATGTCATCATTGCAACTGGTCCTGCTTTCATTATTTCTGTTAGCAAGACTTTAGTAAGGTCTTCGTCACGTTCAGGAAAAGATTTTTCAATCCTACTGAAAAAACTCTCAGACAAAACTTCTCTTTCAGTACAAGAGTTTCTTAATATCTTAAAATCCAATTCAGCAGCAATTGTTGACATCTTTTGTAGAATATTCTTCTTCAGTAGAAGTGTGTCTAAAAAGATTAAGAATTACACAAAACTATATCATCGGGTTTCGAATGTTCCTCGCGAGAAGGTACTAACAAATTTTTGTTATTTTGAGTTTTAAAACTGTAATCTAATGTCAGAAATAGATACATTATGTTTAGTTATACAATGTGTGTCACAAATAGAAATTGGTTGATATTACATTTTAAAAACTGCTCAATTACATCTTAAGATAGCTCTGTTTGGCATAGCATTTCCATAGGAAAAAAATCCAAAATAACACAAAATCATATTTAATTTTAATAATATTTGGTAATCACGCGATATCTAGTGTTGTTTTGAATTTGTTCTTTGGCCTTTAAAATCAGTAAAATATTATTTTGAGCATTGATCTTGCTCTTGAATGTCCGGCTCAGGCAAACGATCATGTTTCTGTTTGTATGAGGGTATAATAACTTCTCGAAAAATACATACGATCTGGTTTGTTGGTATAGCGGCTAATATACAAGTCGAGAGATCAGCGTTTTAGCAACCGAAGTGTTTCATCAAGCAACATATTTCGATGACAAATTATTAAATTATTATCCATTTTACTTTGCCTCCTTCTGTATATCTATGTTTTAAATTTCTCTTGTAGTGTTAAAATCAACAATATTCCACTATAAAAAACGTGTTATTTCTTAGTGCCATAAGGTTAGGTTAAGTGTATCTAATTGATTTGGTTTATTTGGTTTATTCTTTTTTTCGTGTAGCAAACAAAATCGCTGAGGGCATGGATTCACACTCCATCTGTTTTATCTGTTTGTTTAAATGTTGTTAACGCCACTTTCAGCAAGTTTCCAGATATATAGTTGACACTGGGAGAGGAAGTACCCCAACAAAATCGGGCCTTCGGTAGGAAAACTGGCAATCCTTATCAATTAAAATTGGATTCGAGCGACACCGCAACAAGTCTTGAACCCGCAATCTCAGTGTAGACAGACCTCGTGATGCATACCTGACGAACTACTTCAACCACTCGAAATTCTAGGCCCCACTTTATCTGTGTATCCTGCTTCCATATATTTGTGTCATTTACAGTTATATATGTTGTGAAACAGTATACAATAAGGCTGCATTATACTAATATTATGTCCCATACAACTGACAAAAACATACTAATATGTATGACATGCAGAGGAAGAGAATTTATATATCTATACAGATAGGTAGCTACTCCTCAGGGTACACTCTTAAAATCGTTCCTTAGATAACAAATGCCTTATGATCTCCTAGGGAATACGCTGACAAATCATAACAACAAAGCTTCCTCTTGCAACACACTTGACTTACATCAGAGAAATGTGTTGACAAAACTGCTTCCAAATCAAATGTTTACTTTTGTATTTTTGCTGTTCTAATCTTCCTTTTTCCTTTCTGTCTGAATGTCTATTGCAACAGTTTTATTATGTTTCCTCATTTAAGTTTCTTATTGATTGCAACTGGTTGTAGCTATTATATGTCATACATAGGTTCTTCGTTGGTCTGTGGAAGGAAAATATTGTGTTCTTTGCAGAATATGTCACTGTAAGGTATTTTCTTGACACATTTGATCTTATTTTGCTGGCACTATGTGCTGTTTAAACAATTTTATTATAGATACATATATAGCTCAGTGCATAAATACTTCGTTGACATGAACTTCCTTATGTAGTGGGATTACAATGCAGGAAAGGATTCAATGTCTTCGTACAATCTTCAAAATCTTAAATTGATGTTTATTGTAAGGTAAAGCACAAAGTAGGCTTTGGCTTCTAGTTTTCTTTCGCAGAGCTAGGTCAATGGTTTTACTGCCAATTCGAAGAGTGGTGGAAAAAGATGAATGCTCTTGCTACCAGTTTTCGTTTTTAAAGGAAAAAACTTCATATGAAGACAAATGATATCTGTTGTTCATGTGATTGTCGATTCCAGTACGAATTAAATAAGTTGTTGATCTTCATTTATTTTAATACATTTTTTCTATATATTTTACTAGAGTCTTTCCAAGAGTTTAAACATCTGCATTTTTCCTTATATCACTTGTTTATTTTTGGCAACCAATTCGTTTTAATATTCTTTTTCGAGGCGTGTTTGTTAGGTTTTTGTTTTCTTGTTGCTCTTTGTAGGTGATTAATATGTGTTCTCTGATGAGTGCTGCTCCATTTAACTGCCATCAACATTTTTCACAAATGCCTATGTTTGCATTTTGTAATGTCTCCGAGATATCACAATTTACCATGCTTATGTCCTTGCAATTTCTGCATCAGCAATTCATGTAAACGGTGTGAGATCTGATTCCGTTCAGGGTAAGCAAAAAATTTGTCAGTTTTTCAAAAGCACTAAATGTAACAGTGTTTGACTTATAAAGATTCTAAAAAAGCTTCCATCCAGTACACTCACTAAGTATTGGATAGACAAATGTGACGATACAGGATACAGCGATCTAGATCCGTCGGCTAAATCCGCTATACAAACATATAGCTTCATTAACCGAGGCCAATCGTAGACATAGAGATACTACATGTGTACTAGCTTATATATATATATACAGTGTACCCTCGGTATATCGCCCCCCGTTAAACCGCCAACCTCGAATATCGCCACAATTTTCTATGGTCCCGTTTTTCAACCATTAAAATTCCCCCGTTGTAATGCCACCCTCGCATATCGCCATCCGCAACAAGTTTTTATTTGCAGAAGTTCTTTATTTAATAAACTTTCCCCCGTTTCTAATGCCAAACACAAACATTACTCATAATTATTTTAATATTATTGGTGTGTAAACGTACTCACGCTTTCTAATCTAAATCCCCCGTTTAGAGAATAAATAAATCAATTAACATAATTGTTGTATAAACAGCGGGTTAGTGGTCATTTGATGAACTAATTTAAAGAAAATCGTGCTAATTGAATACTTGTAACAACCATTCCGTAGTGATTCCAGTGATTTACATATTATACGACTTTCCCAAGATGCAACACACCATATTCGATTTTCTCAGTGCTTTTCATGTAGTAAGAGTAATTGAACAGAGACACGAATGTCTATAAACCCATAACAAACAGCTGGTTATTAAAAACGGCAATAATTATCAACGTATCAATAATGATCGATCTTAAACCTGAAACGGATAAAAAAAATGGTGACACTGATATCAAGATTGACCATGGCTGATTATATATTCAACTTCGTTTGGACATCAAAGTGCCGGGAGTGATTCACTCCCGCTCTACTACATTACGAGTAATGGAACTAAATTCGTACCTTCGCAAAAAAGCGAGGGTATGATTATTCGTTCTACAGGCTGTCAGGAAGCTTTTCGAAAAATGCAAAACTACTCTACACGTGACATATTTAATGTAGACCAAATTGGGCTTTATACATATTAAACTTTATTGATACAAAAGTCTGAAATAGTCCTCCCTCTTTATACCGCCACCCTCTTATAATGCCAAAAAAATGCCAAGTCCAAAAGGTGGCATTATAACGAGGGAGCACTGTATATATAAAGTCCAAAGGAAGCTAACAACCAATACACTAAGTATCGGATCGCCAACATGACGATACAGCATAAACAAAAAATAATATATAAGTCTAGAGAATTATGCAACGATACAAATAAAAAGAAGTTTCTACTATAAAATAATTATATTAATAAATATGACAAAATTTTCGACCAACTGATGGCCTTCTTCAGTGTCAATATCAATCTATAATAAACGATAAAAATTGGATACTGGTACATCAGCATCCGGTAGTGATGTGATCGGATCTGATTTTATTGATCTTGAATCTTCTCGAATCACATCTATCAGTCATTACATAAGGGAGTACTGTACAGTTGTATAAACCATCTTATCTTTAACTTCTTGATATTCATGAATTTATTATTTATATTTTGAATAAAAAAATTTTTTTGTTTATTCCATTGGGGTGTACAGAGCAGAGCTCTTTGATCCAAGAGCTCTTTGGATCAAAGAGCTCTGCTCTGTACACCCCAATGGAATATATGACAAAAGCACCGTAAATTGTATCGTTGCATACTCTTCTAGACTTGTATATTATTTATGGCTTATGCTGTATTGTTTAAGATCAATATTTTATGACTTGTTTACGTCATTTATTTATATTGACACTCAATGGTTAAGGCCATTAGTTGGCCAGTCCGTGTCTATTGTCTTGACAAAAACACCGTCATTGTATCGTTGCATACTCTTCTAGACTTGTGTATATATAAATATATATATTATGGACGTCTACAAATTAAGCCCAACACTGTTAGAATTAGGTTTTGACCACTGTACAATTTTTCTAAATGCTTAAAGTATTTTTTCATTTGGTGATGGAAAAATAAGTTTACTGGTTGGTACATTCTTTAGACTTTTTGTATAACATTTTGTTTGTTTGTTTGTTTGATGGTGTTTTAAGCCACTTTCAGCAATTTTTCAGCTATATCATGGCGTCCAGTTTTTATTGGGGGAGGAAGCAGGAGTACCCGGAGAAAACCCCCGACCTGCGGCATGTATAATATTTTGAACTACCTGTATTGTGTATTTACACGATCCCAGTGTACAATTGAAAAAAATACTTTAAGCATTTAGAGTAAAACGCCACTGATGAGTGTTAAGTAGACGAAACGCGCCTCTGACGTAATGAATTTGTCACCTTGGTAATTTTGATTACAAATGTTGGAATATTTGAGCAAAGCTAAGTAACAACACGGCACGTCCGCGGGTGGCAGACTGTGAATCAACTCTATAAAAGTTTTGGGTTCAGTTGGAGTAAGAAAGATTAATATGTTATGACTTGTTTACGTCATTTATTTATATTGACATTCAATGACTAAGGCCATTCGTTGGTCAGTATTTGTCTACATTTTTTACATGAAACACAGTTCTCAGATCTCAACAGATCTGTATTGTAAACCGACTGACACTCATATGTATCTTGATTTTCATTCTTGTCATCATAAGCATGTGAAAACTAATATTCCGTATAACCTAGCATCCAGAATAATTGCATTAGAGAAAGACAATTTACAACTGGAACACTGATTTCATGAACTGTATTGTTATTTGAAGAATCAACACTACACACATAATCTACTACAAAACGGTATATTACAAGCAAAATTGAAAGGTCCGAGAAGTTACGAAAAGTGAAAAGTTAAAAATGACAATCATGCCGTTTTTGTGTGTTCACATAATCCTACAAATATGAATATTTTTCCATTAACTAAAGGATGTGAACCTATTTTAAAGTAAAGCATGACGATGAAATCTATACTGGAACAAAGAAGATTATATATATAACAGAAGACAGCATTTACATTTGAAAAGAATTGTTACCAAAGCATGTATTGATATTAAAAACACTTGTCGGGTTTCAAAATGCGGAGTAAACACTTGTAAAACAAGTGACAGTTTATAAGATTCAATTATTTGTGCAAAATGTAACAATTTCTATGTTGGACAAGTAAAAATGAATTGCGGAAAAGAATGACTTAGCATCGTCAACTAACGTCAACAAAAGAACTACGCTTCAAGAAAGTGAACGAACATTTATACTATTGCTCAAATGGAAAATTTTACATTTTCAAATTATATAAAGTTTGGGAAGACAAACAATCTATGCGGGATGAAAATGAAATACATTTTATACGTAATTTAAAGCCACACTAAAAAAGCTAGATGTGTATTTCTAATTAAATGTTATTAATAACAACTAATTAATTTAGAATTTACTAATATAAACGCAATGTTAGTTTATGCGACATTATAAACGTTATTTTCGCGAACCTTTAAACACATTATCACGTCATCTTTGTATCTTACGTTTATGTAAACAATATTTGAGCTGCAGGAAGCAGTGAAAGTACTAGCGATATAATACAATATACAGATTCTTTATTCATATGTTTACCAAACGAAGTTTTGGGACAAGTATTTTTTTCTAGTTTCTTATTGTCTTTTCATAAGTCACCAATCTTGTCGAGATTCGATGTCTGATCAACATGAAACTCTTAGTATGTTGATTCTAACCTGCATTTATTCAATCAACTTTTAAATTTTTCAAGATAGCCGCCGTTGAAAATATCAATACATTTCTCCGATATCTGCGATAGCCATAGCAATTTCAATGAAAGTTGATGTAGTTAATGAGTTGACGAAGCATTTTAATGGATAAACAATTTGACGCGAAAGTCGACATTTTGCATAGGCAGCCAATTTACCACACTTTCTTCCCTCCCCTCGAACAAATGTCAACCTTGTCCGATTTCAACGAAATTTGATTTTTAGGCATATTGTAATAAAGTGTAACCCTTCTTCTTTCTTCTTCCTTTGTCTTCCCTTTTATGTTTTATCGTTTGATCTTGTCCGCTCGTTTTTGTAGAGATGCGATATCCGATACAACAAGATTTTTGTCAGCATGTTGTCGCTGAGCTGAAGTTGTCAATTAACTTTTTAAAAATTCAAACTCAATTGGGCTTTGTTTGGGAAACATTTATGACATCTCAATACAGTACAACTAGTTTTGGTTGTCCTACACATAAATAAAGCCATTATAGACTTGGGAGTTCATAAAAATGAAACTTTCTGAAAGCGTGGGTTCAATTTGATAACCTTTACAAAGACGGTTTTTTGTATTTTTTACACGGTCGAACCTAAACTAGTCTCTAATGTTGGGGCTACATCAGTTGACAATAATAAATTATGTCAAATTGGGTTTCAGTTTATTTCTGGTTTTTAATTATGTTAAATTATAAGCCCAATGGTTTAGTATTTAATTTATTATTTCAACAATTTATCTTTTTTTTAAATACTCACTATTTAGATTAAGCTGTTTTTAGATATTTTATGCATGGTTTGTAATTAAATATCAACACTGCTGGAGGAATACAACAAACGTATTATACTAGGGGCACATATTAAACATTCAACCGGTAATCCATTAATTTTTAGTTTAGTGTATATGTACACTTTATTTAATTGTTTTAATAAAATGTTCGATAAAAGTATAAAATATGCACTAATTTGGAACAGATATCAGATTATTTGGAAATATTAGAAATGTAGAATAAATGTATATTTTAACGTTAGTTTTACGTAATAGACCGAGCCCCTAAAATATCAAAGTTACAGACAATTCATAAATTAAAGACAGGTCTTAGCATTGCTAATTTTAGCTTACACGTGTTTAAACTGCCCTTGATATACATTTAACATTGTAAATGTTCTAATGGTGACTTCAAATTAAAAAAATATTTACTCACCAAAACAATTTTTTTCTGATTTGTTAAGCCTGGATAGCACAAATTGCATATTTTCCTCCTCTAATATATGAAGAAGTGACCTCCACAAATTATGTTTCTCAAGAAGGGAAACAAACTTTGCTCCTTTTGTCGATCTTTCGAGGTCATTCAAGCCAATGTTGTCAAAGTGGGCAATTCCCTTTTTGGAAAAAGCATTTGCAACAGTTTGCACATCTAATTCTTTTATAAGGAATGCCTTATTTACGGTAATAAGATTGACATTATTACTTTGTTGTTGTTGGATTTCCGTCGAATTGCCTAAGAAAAAGAAATAAAAAATGTTCAAACAGAAATAATTAGGTTAAGAAATGTGACATAACATTTGATAAATTTGTACATGAGTAAACGTATTTGGTATTCAACCGAACAATCTGATAATGATGATGACTCTCAAGGGAAATTTAGAAATAAGACTGTCATAAATGCTAAATGTATTTTACATTGATTATTTAAATAAATATAATAGAAATATAATATTTTTCAGGTACAACTTTTCCCAAGGGTCTTGGATGAAGCAACACGCTCTTTGAAAGGTACTCAACATTTTGTACTTCAATTTCACCGTGTGCAACTTATTTGCTGAACCTAAAAATATATATCGTATCTATTACTATTATGACATTTTATAGCTGACACAATTCCATTCGAGCTGATAGTTTGGTATCTGCCATTCGATATATAAAAAGGTATTGTTCTTGCCAGACGTAAAAAAATAACACTCACATAAAACAGAACATGCATCTTTCTGATTATTTTCCAGTGTAACGTGCACCTCATCTATGAGCTCTTCTTGATATTCAATATATATACCATTATAAAGCCTTTCCAAACACTTCTTTATACATTCATTGATCTTTTCAATTCTCACAATGTGCCACAATCTTTCATCTAGTAACTTCAAATGAAGAACAATAGATCCATCAGATGTTTGGTTCAAACCAACACCAAGATCTTCAGCGAGTACGGGATCAAGTATATAAGGATTCAACGTAAGATGTGAGCGTAGTTTTGTTTCATTTTCAGCCTTGATCTTAATTGTCATGTCTCCTGCAACTATATTAAAGCTCGTTTCAATGTAATTCACACATAAGGAATATTTAAAAGTATTGAATTAATTAATAGTTTTGCCGAGTGTAGATGTCAAATTCAGCCCGTTAAACGTAGATGCGTATTGTATCATATACAAACATTTTATGCAAAATTCAACCTTTATATTAATGTATCATAAATTCAGAAAGCAATGTATAACAAATTAATTACGATTTTATCTTTTCGGAATTTTGAATTATTTAGCATGTTTTCATTAATTAGGCATATTATTGTGTATACCCGACATATTTTAAGTGACAGAATAAAGGGCCGGTCTATAAACATTCTTAAGTAAAAACACAATTTAAAATTAAACTAAGAAATAATTATGAAAGTTTTTTCTTAGTCCACCTAAGTCACGAAATTCCATTATGATCACTTCCTTAAAAATAGTTCTGCTCTACGCGTTTTGTATAATAAGTAATTATTCTTTCAATAGAGGTTTCGACTATATTTTTGGCGTGATGGTATGCATTGTACGTTTAATAAAAATATACTTTAAATACTACTATGTTATTTATGCTAAGAATATCAAATACAATACTTGTTTACCTATACTAGGAACATGGGTATGTCTTTCCTCCTTTTCCACAACTGAAACTGTTTGTAAAATAATAAAAACAACCTAATATTATTTTCTTTTCAAAACCGTTAATACTACATTGCATCTTTTTGATTTGTATAAAGTTGTGCACATTCGCACAGGTAGGTGACTTTTATACTTGTATTATATAACACGCTTTGTTTCGGTATAACCATGTCGAATATGAAACACCCGACCCGTAAGCAAATGAGTATAACATCAAATCCCTCTTTACTTATTTCTTAATTAACTTGTGTATCACAATATAAGGTTGCATACACTCTTTTAGCTTAACTTCGTAATTTTCTGTCGTGTAAATGAAAAGGGATTCCGTTCTTGAAATGAAATAGATGGTAAAGGGAGTTTGTGCATGCCTCATGTGTTGGGCATTATAATAATTAATGACGGTGTATTGTACTCATTTACTCATGTGCTGGGCCTTTATATTTGATTATTTTTAACCCAGCGATAGCCAGGTAGAAAATCTGAATATAAAGTGCCAGCCTATGTGTAAATGAGAACAACATTATATCAAGAATAAATTATTATTCTAATATGACAAAATCCTGTGTGTTTCGATTAAAACGATCCCAATAGACCATGACTTTCTAGCTGCCATTTTCATGACAAATTTTTGCCAAAAAATCCTTTAAAGTTTCCAATGTACGGGGGACAAAGAACATTTTTGGTAATATGTTGAATATTTTATCAAAACATACCCTCAATATGTCTTATCTAATGACTTTTATTTTAATTAGAACTTTTAAAAATGCTACCGTTAATATTGTGACGTCGTAAAACCTTTTGTGGCTTTCGTCGTGTTGCTCGTGTGCAAAGTGGGAAATTATCGAGTAGTATATTGTTTGACGTTATAAGGACGTCATATTAAAATAAATTATCCGAGTATGGATCTGTTTGTTCAATTCAACCTCACCACATGTTTACTATAACTGTTTCAAATCAAGTAGGTTATGAACAAATACTAATTATTTTTCCAATTTATGTATCATAAATTTTGGTAATTTTCAGTTTTATTATTTAGTCCGTCAGCATTTGTTGTTGACTTGTTGATTACTAATGCTGATTTTACACAGGGCTTAAACTAGTATATAAGGCTGACATTCTTTTTACTAGATAATCCAAAATTCGGTGACTCTGTTTATCACATCTACCCCATTGATATCACGGACGTCAAACAGAGAGCTAGATCTGCCTTAAAACAAAAACTACAACAAATTGGAGGATCTATTTTCCTGTTCTGTGTGGCAACATTCCAGCAGCACCAGCATATGGAGTATACATATCCCAGTTGATGAGATAAAAAGAGCCTATATTTCATATCCCGATTTTGTATAGAGATTGTTTGCTAACATATAAGCTACTTAACCAGGTGTTCAAGGTGGCAAGTTTATTACTTGAGAAATTTTACGTCTTGACATCTTAGACAGCTGACCGTTACAGAATAACTATGTGTCACAAAGGACCATTCATATTTAGCAACTTTTCTTTTTTTTTTACTATCCCGAAGTAAGACTGGATGTATACATCATTTCTACTTGACACGATAAGTGAAACATGTGGATAAGGGTTTGCTTATCCTTCTGGAGCACACTGAATCATCCCCAGATTTTATGGAGTTTATGTCTCTTAGTTTTTTTACTTTTGTTTTATGTGACATTGTGTTGGTGTCTCATTTTGTTTTGACATGGTTTTGTCTTTTTGTGACTTATTCTCGTATCTTCGTTGTTTTCAACTAATTAATTTAATTATGATGTTTGTTTAATATTCTTTGTATTTAATTGAAATTCTGTGAACTGATTTGGGTGTTATTAGGCATAAAATTAATTAAAGGGTATATCTATGGTTTATATACATTTATTCCGGGATTTTATGCGCTTCTTACGCTATTAAACAATACATCCATTACAAATTATAAGCAAAATCATTCTTTTATTTTGCGATGCAAACAATTTACTTACAGAGCACCTTATTATTCTATAGTTCAAACATATTTTATTTTCTCAAATGCAAATGGGATGAGACTAAATCCCTCAATATGGCATGGTCATATAAGCTACTATTCAGAACTTTGTGTTAAGGCAGATAAATGCATCTTATAATTTATGGTTTGTCCAGGTGATTATTGAAAGAGTTCAAGCATTATATAATATTTGGAAAATGCCTATATAGTGAATCATGTTTGAATATCATATGTTGCAATTATAATATAACATTACTATACTCCATATATGAATTGTGTGTGTATGTGTGTGTATATCTACAATTTTCGTAACAGTTTTCTCATATAAATACACAATGCAAAAATGATTTAAAAAGCTTATATGACCATGCATATTAAGGGATTTTTTTCTGACTTCTCTGAAGTCAAAGAATGGGGTATCATCAGGGAGCATTGGTTGAAAGTAATACTAATATTACTTTTGATTCTTACACAAAAACATATACTTTCAAGTAGCTTGAACAAAACCCGCGAACTTGATAGCACGTTGCTACGTTTTAATAAAAAATTTTCTGATTGGTAGACGATTATGTCACATGCAATCTGATTGGTTATAACTATATTGAATTTCAAATTTCGAATCTCGAAATTTCGAGTTTCGATTTTCGAATCTCGAGAGAAGGTATAAGAAAACAAAAAATTATTGCAGATATTAGAAATAAAATAAAGAATAGAGATGATGTGATGATATGTGCGTTTCAAAAACCTTGTGTACAATGCATTAAACAATATGGAATCTTTTTGACACTTTGATATACTCATATACATCTTCAAAAACTTGTTCGTTTTGTTCGGTAGGCAATTACGGGTTACCAGATGTTAAAAGTTCGAAATTTATAAGACAGTAATTTGGCAGCCCGGTAAGGTTATCAAATACTCTGTCTCTACTGCTAGTATATTTAAAACATGCAAAGAAATACTGATATGAATCTTTAAGGTAAGAGCCACAACGACAAGTAGGTGGATCAGAAATAATATTTACTCTGTACAGATCTTAGTTTAAAAATGAAGCTAAGCATCTTAGTTGCGTTAGGACAATACTAAATTTGCGCTGTCCATATTCATAATGCTTTGGAACTTTTCAATATGGTTTCATGTTTTTTAGGTCGGATTTAAATTTTAAAATAGATTCCACATAACGGATTGACATATATTATCTGTTCCACTGTCGAATAGTTGACGGTATGAAAGATTCGTTAGACAGGGACAGTCTACAATAAGGGGTCATAATGTTACTAGCGTTACGCAGTGGATACACGAACGTGCTTTGTATAGTTGATGGTATTAAATTACAAAGATATGCTGGTGCAGAACTATGTCGTTTCGGTATAGATATTAATGAAATTGGTAAAATTTGGTAGACCTGTAACGATTCGAGCAGCCTTTAGCTGCAGTTGCTACAGTTTATTGCAGTAACCCACACCAACGCTATCCCAAACTTCACAGGCATACTCAAATGGGTCTTATGAAGGCTAAATACAATTTTTCTAGATTTTGTCTTTTTTAAAATTTATATTTAAGTTTCCTGAGTACGTTCAGGTGCCTAGAAACACTACATATAATATTTTCAATATGTATGTTCCACTCAGCATCGCTGCTAAAATTGACAGCAAGATGTTTATGAAATTAAATTTTGCATTAGTCTATAAAAACGTTTTACTACACAACAGTCCCTATTTGTCAGTTTTAATGTTTACCTTTATTCTTTTCTCCAACTAGATGACTTGCATCACTGAAGATATTCGTAAATTTGCGACTTATGCCTAGTTCCTTCATACAGATTTCCAGGCACTCAACAGAACCAATATTTACGTTGGTTATAACTTTTTCGACAAAACATTTTGCTGCTTCTCGTTTAGGATACTCCAAAACTATGTCGTCAACATCGTCAAGAGAGAAAATACCCGCCTCTACGAAGTTGTCTAACATTTCAAAAAGATCAGTACGATGTAATGCTTCTTCTAACTCTGAACAGTGTTGTTTTAATAATGACGTCTGGTTTTCAACTTTGGATTGGTCATCAACTGTAAAAACGATAAACTGTAAACACCAAAAATATCTTTAAAAATAATTAAATTAAACACTTGATTATTCGTCCCCTACCAGCATCGCCAAAGGGGACTTTATGTTTGCACTACGTAACTAAGTCTGTTAGTCCGCCAAACTATTTTCTAAGCACTTGGAAATAATGCGCTGACATTTTGTATTGTATACCAACAATGAAACGATTGTCTGTCTTGGTAGAATAAAGTATACATACATTTACAACAGCATTTTAATAAAAGTATTTGTGTTTTTTGTGTCACCACCGATCAAAATCAAGATCTTTGATTTCAATAGTGTGGTGAATGTCAATTTCCAAACCAAAATTGACACAAAAACCTTCTGAAAACGTACATTCATAAATAAAAAAGAAAAGGAGATAATTTAAATTAGCTTTGTTGTAAATCCAATGTTTTAAAAATGTTGTTAGTGGTGCAATTTGAATTTCGGGTTGAGCAGACATAGTGCATATCATAGGCAGCTTAAGGCACACAGATATAATAGAAAAAGATATTAGTACCAATTTTCCTATGTGATGCCTGATTTCTGGTACAGACCGTCAACGCATAGATGAGTTCACACGCACCGATGCGGAATTTGTTTGCTTATGAAAGAAAAAGGCACTTTCGTGAGCTTTTATAAATGTCCGTATGCTCTTCAAATAGTGATAGAAAATTTACTCCTTCCATAAATTTACAAATCTTTACATCGCGATGTCCCATAGACTATCCATTGTTTAATATCTGACATTAAATCAGTACGCCCAAAACGTTTTTTTAAATAATAAAATATCTTAACTTCTAGTAAACTTTAGTGTAAATAATGTGTTACGTGCATTAACAACGCATTGAATTGCTAAGATGTTTGTTGTTTGGAAATATTACTTGCGTTTTATTGATTCGGAGAATCTTATATGTCTCTGATAAAATATAACAAAATAAAACAAAAACCAAAAAACCAATACACTTTACAATAATAATATTAAAAAAACATAATAATAAAACTAAACAATAGCAAAGAGTTCCATTGCCCATCATTGTATCCAAAAGCTGTATTGTATAGTCTGTGTTGGATAATCCTTAACATCTCCCTTTGAACGCCTCTTAATTCCATGTCTTAATTGGTTGTTGTTTTAGTCTATGTCGAGAATGTTGGATAAATGTGAATAAAACTTTCAATTAGTTAGTTCTCTTTTGTGATTTCATTTGTAAAGTTAAGTACAGAAAAGACAAACACAGATAAACAAAGGTTTTACATAACATATATATATATATATATATAAGTGTCTAAAGAATTAACCAAACAATGTCGTTGTAATTTCCACTCTGAAAATCATCTGTACACACAGATTTGATTTTTGAGCCGTCCCACCTCGGGAATTGAACTCGTGTCAGTTTATAACATCTATGGCTACTGCGCCTAGCATGTACATGTAAAGACAGAGGTGTAACCTCTAGACCAGATCCGTCCGCTAAAAAACGGAGTTTCACTGGCCTAGTGTTGCTTTTTGGTTGAACATGTCATTTACATACACAATGTTTTTGTGCGACCTGAGCTTTAATTACAACGATTTTCATACAATCAGAATGGATCTGTAAGCAATTATACCGATGCGTGCATATAGTTGTTTTGAATTTCTATGATAATTGTCTATAGACAATTATATATATATATAAATATATATATAAATGCAATATTCATGCAGATGTAAATAACATCCTGTCACAGCTGGAACTTGATCATCTGTGTTCACTGATCTTAACATGTCGGAAATATAATTGTTCATTGAATTTTTGAAATAAAACCACAATATTGTAAAGACCCACCCCACAACTTAAAAATTGTATAAGGATTCAAACTACAACATTTGTTTAGTTTGTCTTAAATATATTTGTAAATTAGGAGTATACAATATATGCTGCTCAAAACTTATAACTTTTGTAGTTATTTAAGGAGACAATTCCCAACTAAAACCTCCTTTATTTTAAAACAAAGGTCTTACACAAATCTAGGAAATTTACAAAGTATTGTGGAATAAATATCTTCCGGTATCCTAAAGGCGCAATTATGTTGGTCTTGATTGATTGATTGATTAATTGATTAACTCATTGATTGATTGATGGACTGATTGGATATTTGCTTAACATCCAGCGAGCATAATTTCAGCTTTATTCAGGACGAGAACATGTCAACAAACAATTACCCAAAACACAAATTTTGAATGCCACTGGAAAGGTATGGGGTTTAGGTAGGGCGGGCGGAAAACTTAGCCTTTTTGGCGGATACAATGTGTACTGTGTATGGTAATGTCAGTCCTTATTTGGGTTCAAAGTGTACGATAATAAGGTTCTTTTTTCAGGCATTTTGATTAGATGACGCCTGTATGGCTGTCATTGTATATGATTTCTGAAGGATTTGTCTATTTGTTCACGGGAAGTTTTTCTATTAATAACTTGCAGTGGATTATAAAAAAAAAACAAAAAAAACCCCAAGAAAAATGAAATCGGAAATGATTTTTGATGAAGGCTTTAGGTTTATTTTGTTTGTTTGCGTGTTTTATATTGAGCGTATATGGGTAGGAAGCCAAAATACTGGGGTAAAACTCCCTGCTGTCGGCAGCAAAACCTGGCAAACATTATTAGTTAAGGTTGAAGTCCAGCATACCCTGCCCGAAATTAATCTCGAACCCGCAAACTCAAATTTCACATGCAAGTGATCAACAGTAGATGACAAACTACCTTAACCACTGTGCTAAAGAAGCTCCTAAAATGATATTAGCAATGCCTGATTTAATCATATGTATCGATCTTTCGGGAAGTTTAAATGTTTAAATTAACCTTCCTGTATTTATTTTACTACTTTATTATAATTATACTATAATTATAATTATTACTATCTATACTATTAAACAATATGAAAAAACATGGAATTTTTTAAAAGGTGTAATGAAATGGTCAACTACAATTTTTTCAACTTTAAAGGTCTCTTCTGACTCTCTAAGAGTGCACCTCGAATATATCGCCTTAACATGAACTTTGTGGTTAATTTAACCGCTACGTTAAAGTGTATGAAAAGACAAAGTTTGAAACTTAAACTCAGCGTAACGTAAAAATAATAAATAATGCCATGCCAATGTTGGATCCTGCAACTCGTAACATCTTCATTTGAGTGCCCAAAGTCAGATTGCAAGAACTAAAAACATTAACCAGGGCACAATTTCTCGGCCGTTGAAGGCATTTCAGCAGACTAGCTATACCAATGACCGCCCGACAAGTAAACAATTTGGCTATTTCCCGGGTCTTTTATCTACGAAATCAAATTGACTTTGACAATATGTCATAAGACCTAGACGGCCGTATTAGTTTTGACATCTTATACAGGCGAAAATAGAGTCTGAGTTGCTGGATATTCCGCATGTGGCACAGAGATTGGTTCAGCGACGCGACGAGTTCCTTTTTCGTTTGCACAAACGGTATGAGAAAATATGTGTATACCGGCGCAGAAATATACGTTTCTCTTCCTCCTGTTTCAAGGAGGTGGATAGCCTAACGCGCGTAAGTGACCGAAGAAAGGAGTTGTTGCAACAGGATTTAGTTCAGAGATGCGTGCAATTTTCTGCCACAGAAGGGAGATGGAAGAATCTGTGTATATCGGCGCAGAAATGAACGTTTATCGTCCTCCTGTGTCCAGGAGGTGGAAAAGCTAACGCGCGCAGTAGACCGACAGAGGGAGTTTTCAAACAGGACAATGCTAGGCCTCATACAGCGAGCATAAGCATGAACAAGATTTATGTGCTACCACTTTTAAATCACTGAATTTAAATCCGATTGAACACGCGTGGACAAGCTGAATTTACGTGTGTGTCAGCGTCGACCTCCGCCTCAAGCATTTGATCATCTTTGTCAATTGTTGCAACAGGAATGCGAACAATTCCACGTAAGAACGTAACAACATTAATTGACATTATACCAAGGGATGCAGAGCATTGTTGGCAGCTCGAGGTGGTCATACATGGCACTAACGTAAACGTTACCGGAAGTATTCTTAACTGTAATAAATTGAATTTTATTCACCAATATCTAAGGAATGACAGGTAATCATTTTCAAATAAAACCGTTTACGAGAATGTCTATATTTGTTATTGTAAAATCTTTATCTAAAATACATCTTTTAAAACCTTTAAAATTCAAATTTATTTTGCGGTATCAAATTTCCATATTTCATCTGTTCCGTTCTTGGAACAAATTCTAAATGTCAAGTATAATTTTCAAACTAAACTTTTATATTCGTATTAGCTATACGTTAACACATAAAAATTATTTGAATTATTACATAAAATTACTAATATGACACAGTACTTCGACCAACGAATGCCCTTCGTCCGTGTCGATATAATTAAATGACCTTTTTATAATATGTTGAACTACAAATTTTGTGTCTTTACACAATTGCAGTGGACCTACATTATTTTTGGTTTATGCTTCATCGTCATGTTTGTCGATCGTACACCTAGTAAGTAATGAATTAGACGTAGTCAGACGTAGTAAAAAACTTTTACGGCTAGGTTTATAGCATAATACTGGAAAGATAACGTTTCGAATATAAATATTTTTTGTCTAATTTGAAAGTATAGTAATTACAGAACCACTGTTGACTTTTAAAAGAAATGTATTTAAAATATCGCATACTTCTTGTGATTACTCAAAACCCAGATTAACGATTTTTTATCTCCATGGAAATATTTCAGGTATTACCAATTTATGAGTATATGTGATTAAAATCAGAATTACATGTAGCTATAAAGGTTTAAAGCTACATGTAATCTTGCTGACACTAAAGGAAAGTTCTAGATAGAGTTATACCACCTTGTCTACAACAAAAATAAAACAAACACGCACGAATCAAGTAATATGAGTAAATAATATTTTTTTATGTGTTTCTTATTATCGTGGCGTCTAGTGTTTATGGAGGGAGAAAACCGGGGTATTCGGAGAAAATTCCCTAGCCTTTGGTACATGTAGGAAACTAACAATCCTTGTCAATTAAGTTTACAGTCGAGCACACCCTGCCCGCAATGAGACTCAAACCAGCAATCGCATTGTTAACACACCACATGAATTAAAAAATGCATCGCTTTATAGACATTAAAGATTATCATAGCGTTTTGTAATTTCATATTTTTGCCTAATGAAAAATAAGCATTGAATTAATTTAAACAAACGTATGAAAAAAAAACCACATAACATTTATTAACGGCATTTATTCAATGTTTGTTTGTTGGTACACTACCTGTAAATTACAAACACAGAAATGATCAAGTGGTCTGTACTTGTGAGGTTTTATATCATTTTCAGCAACTGTTCAGGATATTATGACTACAGTTTTTTGTATAAGGAAGGAAACGATAGTACCCAGGGAAAACAGCGTCAGACCTTCTTGAACCCTCAATAGTGACACGTCACTGATTAAAAGTAGATGACTTACAACCATAACCACTTAGCCAACAGCCTTACCCAATTTAAAAGGCAAACACTAAATTAAAAAAAAATGTATTGTACGGAATTCGATTTGAAATTAACGCGAAAGTACATCACAAACTTAACAACTATTTCCTCAAAATATTCAGCCATTTGAAATGCAGCGTTTTTTTTTAATTTGACAGATCGATTTTCCATAGTAAAATTTGACCTAAATTAAAACGAAAGTATAAATTAGGTGCAGTATATTTTTGTGTATTTGAACCTTTCAGGCTTCTTAGGTTGCAGTGGACGCGAAATAAGTCTCGCGGTTTGTTCGGAGAAGACCATTGTACGTCACGAAAGCGGGCGAACGTTTGTAAACAATGTAAGATCCCTTTAGAAACAAAAATTGCTGACATACTATGGAAAATCGCTCTATCAAAGTGAAAAAGACATAATAAAATATGTAAATTAGAGCATGAGGAAAAAGACTTAGGCATGTATTTAAGTAAAAAAGGAAGTTAACAGACATCGCCCACTGTATGATGAATTTTGTTCGATTAGAAATCTTTAGAAATGTGATTGAGAACACCAGTGTGGTGACGGCAAAGACATAATAATTGAACTGCCTTTTGAAAAACATTACGTAAACATCAAATACGTCTTTTAACATACATGTACGTACGTACCCACTTCCTCGTCCTTTTCCATGATGAGTACTTTGTCAAAAACTCATTTTAAAATTGTGTATTGAAAGTCGTTAGGGGTCCCATATTGCCTAGTCTTTAGTCTGCCAATACCTGCATGTCATATCGTGTATTGAACTTCTGAAAATCAGGGCATGTTGCATGACAAACGTTTTCGCACAAAAACTGCTTGGTTAATTATTCCGGCAATCGCAAATTTTTCGAAAATCATACTCAACACATTTGTATATTTTTATGTACTCACTGTTTTATGTGAAAGAAAACAAGTTTGTGATGAAGACGAAGCAATTAAATCTACCTCCACACCATATTTTGTTTCATCGTTATTTGCAACCAGTTTTAAAACGCGACGTCGGAAAAAAGTTCAAAGGTTCTGTTTTACTCGAAATACAAAAATCTATCTCCGAACCAAATTTCGTTAAAATCGGACATCCGGAAATGTTTTCAATTTTTGGGTGGGTGTCGTCAAGTGGTGGCCATTTTAACATGGCAGCCATGATCAAAACTCTGACTATTGACTGCACCCCTCAATATGTTGATCTGCCACTGTGCCAAGTTTCATTTTATTATAGTAAGGCGTCTCTGAGAAATTTGTCGGACACGTTCACAATATAGAAAAAGTGGAAGCCGAAATAATAATAATAATAATTAAACATGATTATGATCTTATTGATCATAACTTGCCCTTAGACGAGCACCGTGGACACTCGAGTTCAGACATCCATTCACAGGAACTTTATCTACCAGTAAACCAAGTTTCTTACGAATCAGAGCATTTTGATTGTTCGGCCGCCATCTTGGATTCAACATGGCCGCCATAGAAAGTATACATGTGTATCATTTTGTGCGGTTTAACATACTCCACTTATATACCAACTTTCATTAAAATACTTCCCTTTTTAACGATTTTGTTCATTTTCAAAATGGCCACCATTTTAAGATTGCCACCGTGATTAAATTCAAATGTTGATGACTAACATCTGATCGCAACATGGTAGTCTACATAAAAACCAATGTTCATGTGATTCCGAGCATTTTGGTTTTTTGGCGGCCATCTTGGATTCAAATTGGCGTCATAAAAGTCAACATATGCGTCATATGATGCGGTATAACATACTCTACTCATATACCAATTTTCGTTAAAATACGTAAACTTTTTGATTTTTAAATATTTTGTATTTTCAAAATGGCAGCCATTTTGACATTGCCGCCGTGTTCAAATTCAAATTTTGATGACTAACATCTGATCGCAACATGGTAATCTACCTAAAAAATAATTATAATGCGATTTCGAACATTTTGAATTTTTGCGGCAATATTGGATTCGAAATGGCCACCAAAAAAGTCGACATGTGCATCATATGGTGCGTTATAACATAGCCTACTTATATTCCAATTTTCATCGAATTTTTAACTTTTGGATTTTTATAAGGAATTTTTTAATTTTAAAAATGGCCGCCATTTCAAGATGAAATTAAAACATCATTTTAAACCTGAAAGGCACAACTTCACATCATTACCTATTTTTCTGTGAAGTTCCATGTCGATCAAATTCGCGGTCTCCGAGAAAACAGTCGGACAAAATTTTGGCGGAAAGTGGAAGAAAAACAATAAGAAACGGAGCTTTAAACAATATGTCCCCAAAACTTTTGTTTGGGAGCAATAATAATAATAATAATAATAATAATAATAATAATAATAATAATAATAATAATTAAACCGTCATTTGTTCTGAGAACAAATCAGAAGGTCTTTCCCACTGTTCCTCTGCAGTCAGAAAATTTAAGTGATGCTATGGTATTTTGTGTTTTGCTATAGCACAAAATGTCGCTTCCAGTCATAAAAAATGAGTTATTTGAGTAAAGAAAGTGGTCTTGAGCCAAAAAATATATGGTTGTTAAGGACTTTCATTCGGTTACTAGGGACAAAAGGCCACTTCCGGTCATGAAATGACATATATTTCAGTAAAGTACATCATTCTGATTCTAAAAATATATGATTGCAAGGGCTTTTTATAACAGTCACCTTGTTGCTATGGTATGACCTTGACCTATGACCTTTGACCTTTGGCTCAAATTGAAGCTCTTTTCCTACTGATCAAGTTAAACCTATATGTTTACTATATTATCTCTAACCGTTTTCAAGTTTTAACCAAAAAACCGATTAACCGAAACGCGTCAAGGGCAGTAACTCAGAAATGGTCCATCGCACAGCTTTCAGTCAAATGTACCAAATGAAGGTCTCAATAAGTGGAGTATTTTTCCAATTTATTGTCTGCTTCTATCTTTTATGGTTTGTGAGATATAGTGCTAACAAGGCCTATGGTGACCTTTGACCTTGACATTTGACCTTTGACCTTGACATTTTTTAATATAACATATGTCACTTAGGATCAATGGTGGTGGTCCCAAGTCTCTAAAACTTACGGTTTCTGAGAAAAAAATTTTGACGCGTTGCGACATTTTTCAGGTCAAAAACACGTAAACAGGAAGTCGATTGGAAAAAAAAATTTTGCATGACAAATCATCGCTATAGGTCCAGCGACATTTTTTACACTTTAGATTTTGAGAATCGGTTACGGTTTCTGAGTTTATCTGCTAACAAGGGTTTACGGTGTTGGGCAGATAACTCTGTTACTAAAAATAGATCGGTTTCACAGGGTGAACCGAGTCATCTGCCAGTATGACCGATTAATAGTACCAAGTATCAAAATGATATGTCGCGACGCTTTTTAGCAACTGATGGCGGAAAAGAAAATAATAATAATAATAATAATAATAATAATTAAACTGCCATTTGTTCTGAGAACAAATGAGAAGGTCTTTCCCACTGTTCCTCTAAAGTCAGAAAAGTTAGGTATTGCTATGGGATTTTGTCTTGGTATAGCACAAAAATGTCACTTCCAGTCAATAAAAAGAGTTATTTGAGTAAAGAAGGTGGTCAGGAACCAAAAAATATATGGTTGTTAAGGACTTTCATTCCGTTGCTAGCTACAAAAGGCCACTTCCGGTCATGTAATGATATATTTCAGTAAAGTACATCATTCTGATTCTAAAAATATATGGTTGCTAAGGACTTTTTATAAGAGTTACCTTGTTGCTATGGTATGACCTTGACCTATGACCTTTGCCCTTTGGCTCAAATTGAAGCTCTTTTCCTACTGATCATGATAAACCTATATGTTTACTATATTATCTCTAACCGTTTTCAAGTTTTAACCAAAAAACCGATCAACAGAAATGCATCAAGGGCTGTAACTCGAAAATGGTTCATCGCACAGCTTCGGGTCAAATATATCAAATGGAGGTCTTGCTAAGAGCAGTATTTTTCCCATTTATTATCTGCTTCTATCTTTTATGGTTTATGAGATATAGTGCTAACAAGACCGATGGTGACCTTTGACCTTGACTTTTGACCTTTGACCTTTGGCTCAAATTGAAGCTCTTTTCCTACTGATCATGATAAACCTATATGTTTACTATATTATCTCTAACCGTTTTCAAGTTTTAACCAAAAAACCGATTAACCGAAACGCGTCAAGGGCTGTAACTCGAAAACGGTTCATCGGACAGCTTCGGGTCAAATGTACCAAATGGAGGTCTCGATAAGAGGAGTATTTGTCCTATTTATTGTCTGCTTCTATCTTTTATGGTTTATGAGATATAGTGCTAACAAGACTTATGGTTACCTTTGACCTTGACTTTTGACCTTTGACCTTGACATTTTCAAATGTAACATATGTCACTTAGGATCAATGGTGGTGGTCCCAAGTCTCTAGGACTTACGGTTTTCGAGAAAAATTTTTTGACTCATTGCGTCATTATTCAGGTCAAAAACGCGTAAACCGGAAGTCGATTAAGAAAAAAAAATTTGCATGTTAAATCATCGCCATAAGTCGCCCTACACTTTGCACTCTTCAGATTTTGAGTATCTGTTACGGTTTCTGAGTTTATCTGCTAACAAGGTTTTCGGTGTTAGGGCAGATAACTCTGTTACTAAAAATAGAACAGTCTCACAGGGTGAGCCAGGTCATCTCCTAGTATGAGCGATTAAACGTACCAAGTATCATAATGATATGTTGAAACCCCTTCTGGCAAACCCATTTGGAAAATTGGGGAGAAAAAGAAAAATAATAATAATTAAAGTTCATTAGTTCTACCGAACAAATGATAGGCTTTCCACTTATCGCAAAAATGACCTTGACATTGACTCTGGTTTATGGAAATTGACTTTTCTTTTCAAAATAAACAAACGAAAGAAAAAACCATTCGGCTATCTTTCGAAATAAAAAAGGTAAAAAATAGGACGTTAATTGACATAAATGCCCTTGACCAGCAAGTTTTTGATATTTGCATACTTTATGCTTTAAAAACAAAGCATTTATTAAGATTTACCATTTTATTTACACGAAAAAGCAGAATTTCCGAAAAATATGTTTTGACCTTGACTTCTCTAAATATGACCTTGACCATGCTTAGGGTCAATAAAGGACAAACAGTGAAGATCCTATGTCAATATGTCGTATAATTATGAAGAAATGACTATTTATCATAAATACAAAAATTTATAAGATGACCTTGACCTTTGACCTTGTTTCTATTTTCAAGGTCAAGGGTCATACTGGTCTATAGTGAAGACCCAATGCCTCTACTATCAATAGTTGATAAGTAATTAATGAAAACCTAATTATCAGTGGTTGTAATGGGGGATAACTCCTATAAGATGAAGTCGGATCCTTTCCCTCCAAATGTAAAAAAGTTGCGCCTTTATGAGACCAACATTTTATCCTTTATAAATTATAGCCTATCTTTTACCGTTTCAATGAAATAGCGATGACAAGACAATGTCAAAATTTCAAACGTGACCTTGACCTTTGACCTTGTGTCCATTTTCAATGTCAAGGTCAATGATGACTAATGATATAAGGTTTCATATAAATATCTGTTATAGTAACTGAGATATAGTGATATAATGTAATTCACAATATATTTTATTGGTCTAGGGGAGATAACTCTTATAAAAATGTCAAATAAAAAAGTGACGATTCAAGATCTTAATATGATACACATTTTGGTAAAGGTTTCAGTTCTCTATCTATTATAGTAAAGGAGGAGATCTGCACACAACAAAGGGTCAAACATTAGAACATGACCTTGACCTTTGACCTTGTGACATTTTTCAAGGTCAAGGTCAATGATGACCAACTGTGAAATATCTAGTCTCTATCACCTCTGGTTCATGAGTTACAATGGTACAAAATGTACTTCCAATAAATAAGGGGAAATAACTCCTACAAGGAGTCGTCAAAATACTTTGCGCGATATGTAACAAATTGTCGCAATCCATAGCTGACCATTTTGCAACAACTTTCATTGGGAAATCTTTTACGGTTTCAAAGTTTATCTGCACACAAGCTTTTTTATGACAGGGGAAATAACTCCGTAAAGAAAAAGTGTTCGGTGTGACAGGGTTATCTGCGAATGCGTAATGTCTCATACATTCATAGTACAAAATGTCTTTACGACATGTTGCGAAACAAAATTTATAATGGGATAACAAAACTTGGCGGAAGAATAATAAGAATAATAATAAGAAACAGACAAAATGCAATAAGTCTTTCCACTTGGAAAGTGGAAAGCCTTAATAATAATAATAATCATAAGAAATACAAGAAGGTCTTTCCCTTGGAAAGGGGGAAAGACCTTAATAATTAAACTGCCATTTGTTCTGAGAACAAATGAGAAGGTCTTTCCCACTGTTCGTCTAAAGTTAGAAAAGTTAGGTGATGCTATGGGTTTTGTGTCTTGCTACAGCACAAAATGTCACTTCCTGACATAAAAATGAGTTATTTGAGTAAAGAAGGTGGTCCCGAGCCAAAAAGTAGATGGTTGTTAAGGACTTTCATTCGGTTGCTAGGGACAAAAGGCAAATTCCGGTCATGAAATGAAATATTTCAGTAAAGTACATCATTCTGAATCTAAAAATATATGGTTGCTAAGGACTTTTTATAACGGTCACCTTGTTGCTATGGAATGACCTTGACCTATGACCTTTGACCTTTGGCTCAAATTGAAGCTCTTTTCCTACTGATCATGTTTAACCTATATGTTTACTATATTATCTCTAACCGTTTTCAAGTTTAAACCAAAAAGCCGATTAACCGAAACACGTCAAGGGCAGTAACTTGAAAACGATTCATCGCACAGCTTCCGGTCAATGTACCAAATGAAGGTCTCAATAAGAGGAGTATTTTCTCCATTTATTGTCTGCTTCTATCTTGTATGGTTTGTGAGATATAGTGCTAACAAGACCTATGGTGACCTTTGACCTTGACTTTTGACCTTTGACCTTGACATTTTTAAATGTAACATATGTCACTTAGGATCAATGGTGGTGGTCCCCAGTCTCTAGGACTTACGGTTTTTGAGAAAAAAATTTTGACGCGTTGTGACATTTTTCAGGTCAAAAACGCGTAAACAGGAAGTTGATTGGAAAAAAAAATTTTGCATGACAAATCATTGCCATAGGTCCAGCGACATTTTTTACACTTCAGATTTTAAGAATCGGTTACGGTTTCTGAGTTTATCTGCTAACAAGGGTTTTCGTGTTCGGGCAGATAACTCTGTTACTAAAAATAGATCGGTCTAAAAGCATGAGCCATGTCATCTCCGGATATGACCGATTGATGTTACCAAGTATCGAAATGATACGTCAAGACACTTTTTGGCAAACCTCCGCGGAAGAAGAAAAAAAAAAATAATAATAATTAAACTGCCATTTGTTCTGAGAACAAATGAGAAGGTCTTTCCCACTGTTCCTCTAAAGTTAGAAAAGTTAGGTGATGCTATGGGTTTTGTGTCTTGCTACAGCACAAAATGTCACTTCCTGACATAAAAATGAGTTATTTGAGTAAAGAAGGTGGTCCCGAGCCAAGAAATAGATGGTTGTTAAGGACTTTCATTCGGTTGCTAGGGACAAAAGGCAAATTCCGGTCATGAAATGAAATATTTCAGTAAAGTACATCATTCTGAATCTAAAAATATATGGTTGCTGAGGACTTTTTATAACGGTCACCTTGTTGCTATGGAATGACCTTGACCTATGACCTTTGACCTTTGGCTAAAATTGAAGCTCTTTTCCTACTGATCATGTTTAACCTATATGTTTACTATATTATCTCTAACCGTTTTCAAGTTTAAACCAAAAAGCCGATTAACCGAAACACGTCAAGGGCAGTAACTCGAAAACGGTTCATCGCACAGCTTCCGGTCAATGTACCAAATGAAGGTCTCAATAAGAGGAGTATTTTCTCCATTTATTGTCTGCTTCTATCTTGTATGGTTTGTGAGATATAGTGCTAACAAGACCTATGGTGACCTTTGACCTTGACTTTTGACCTTTGACCTTGACATTTTTAAATGGAACATATGTCACTTAGGATCAATGGTGGTGGTCCCCAGTCTCTAGGACTTACGGTTTTTGAGAAAAAAATTTTGACGCGTTGTGACATTTTTCAGGTCAAAAACGCGTAAACAGGAAGTTGATTGGAAAAAAAATTTTCCATGACAAATCATTGCCATAGGTCCAGCGACATTTTTTACACTTCAGATTTTAAGAATCGGTTACGGTTTCTGAGTTTATCTGCTAACAAGGGTTTTCGTGTTCGGGCAGATAACTCTGTTACTAAAAATAGATCGGTCTAAAAGCATGAGCCATGTCATCTCCGGATATGACCGATTGATGTTACCAAGTATCGAAATGATACGTCAAGACACTTTTTGGCAAACCTCCGCGGAGGAAGAAAAATAATAATAATTAAAAGTTCATTTGTTCTGAGAACAAATGAGAAGGTCTTTCCCACTGTTCCTCTGAAGTAAGAAAAGTTAGTTGATGCTATGGGATTTTGTGTCTTGCTATAGCACAAAATGTCACTTCCAGTCATAAAAATGAGTTATTTGAGTAAAGAAAGTGGTCCCGAGCCAAAAAATATATGGGTTGTTAAGGACTTTCATTCCGTTGCTATGAACAAAAGACCACTTCCGGTCATGAAATGACATATTTCAGTAAAGTACATCATTCTGATTCTAAAAATATATGGTTGCTAAGGACTTTTTATAACGGTCACCTTGTTGCTATGGTATGACCTTGACCTATGACCTTTGACCTTTGGCTCAAATTGAAGCTCTTTTCCTACTGATCATGTTTAACCTATATGTTTACTATATTATCTCTAACCGTTTTCAAGTTTTAACCAAAAAACCGATTAACCGAAATGCGTCAAGGGCAGTAACTCGAAAACGGTTCATCGCACAGCTTCCAGTCAAATGTACCAAATGAAGGTCTTAATAAGAGGAGTATTTTCCCCATTTATTGTCTGCTTCTATCTTGTATGGTTTGTGAGATATAGTGCTAACAAGAACTTTGGTGACCTTTGACCTTGACTTTTGACCTTTGACCTTGACATTTTTAAATGTAACATATGTCACTTAGGATCAATGGTGGTGGTCCCAAGTCTCTAGGACTTACGGTTTTTGAGAAAAAAATTTTGACGCGTTGCGACATTTTTCAGGTCAAAAACGCGTAAACAGGAAGTCAATTGGAAAAAAAAAATTTCCATGACAAATCATCGCCATAGGTCCAGCAACATTTTGTACTCTTCAGATTTTAAGAATCGGTTACGGTTTCTGAGTTTATCTGCTAACAAGGGTTTTCGTGTTTGGGCAGATAACTCTGTTACTAAAAATAGATCGGTCTAAAAGCATGAGCCATGTCATCTCCGGATATGACCGATTGATGTTACCAAGTATCGAAATGATACGTCCAGACACTTTTTGGCAAACCTCCGCGGAAGAAGAAAAATAATAATAATAATTAAAAAGACATTTGTTCTGAGAACAAATGCGAAGGTCTTTCCCGCATTGTCCCTATTTCCATAGAAAAAACTGACGTTAAATGTCAAACAATAAGCCCCAGAGGGTAAAAATCTATTATTTTATATTGTAAAATACCCGTAGACCTCCTCCTTCCCCCGGTTTCTTTTCTATTGTTTCTATAACATTCTAATTATTAAAAAAAGGGCCCGGCCCCCCAACCAGGGCCAGCATGTAAACTTATTTTGTTATACATCTTGGTATTTTTAATTGATTGTCTCACATTGATTTAGAAATAGCTTTGCACTAATTTTGAGAAAAAACGGAAAAATGGGACACTGCAGATTTAAATATTGTGACCAAAATTATTTAAACTAGTTTTAAAAATTCATACACATTATTTTGGTGTGAAATAAATACTTCTTAGTCATTTCGCTCTATTTATAGTAACACATTAAATGAACACTTTACATTTCACTGAGGTGTCTTCGTCGAAGCTCGCGTTCATAGCATTTTTGTCAGTGTCTTCTGTCTCTCTCGTGCTGTGTGGACGTATACTAGATAAAGCACGATCTTTAATCTCAGTGATTATTTATTTCTGGAGGACACGGAATATCATAAACGGAGCATGCCGACGAACATTTAAAGACATTATTTTCACATTATTTCATAGGAATTTCACGCTGGAAAATAAGGACACGAGTCACGTAGCAGACGACCGAATACACAAAAATTCACATCGGAAATTGTTTCAATTTGATTAAAATGTGAGTTAAAATGCAGTTCGGATAGTTAGAACAACTTGTTGAGAAACGATTTACACTATGATTCACTGACGATAACTGAAATGGACATCACAGCAGACGAAATTTACAAATAAGGGGGAGGGGTGGTCATGTACTTCAATCTGGGATTTGAAGGATTTATTGACTCGTATACTTTGAGGAAATACGTTTTTAGACTGAAATCCACATTCTAAACGGAAAGTATCTTCTTTTTACCTAACAAAGTAAGTTGATTAAATTTAGTGTTTTGGTCATGTATATTGAAAAAATGTACACTATGAAAGTAGACCAAACTACATAACACTTTATGCAAACTTATTTTGTCATACACCTGGTATTTTTAATTGATTGTCTCCATACAATATTATTATTATGGTTCAGAAATAGCTTTGTACTCATTTTTAATGGAGAAACACACTAAAATGGGACACGAACAGCTTTAAATATTTTGAATTTAATAATTAAACAATAAGGAAAAGAGGGAAACTTGTACTAGTAGAAATCACAAGGTTTTGTTTTAACATTGGTTTAAAATGTGTCGATTTAGGCTATTGTCACAGTGTTGAATATTTTTTCATGAAAATCTAGGAATATAGTGTACCATTTTTAAAGTAATTGCACTTAAATTGCTAATTTCTGTATAAATGTGCAAGGTAACATCATTTTAATAATTATCACATTTGGTTTATTACAGCAAATTTTGTAACAAAGTGCATGTTTTCTTCACTCGACACATAATTACCCACTGTCGGAACTCACTCAATGTTCATTATTTTATCAATTTTTGCCAAAAGTTAGTTTTTTATGTTACAAAAAGTACATTTAATATGTACTAAAAATTTGAAAATAGTGTTTAAGCCATTTTGAATTGTCCATCATTGAAAAATTTTAAGTCTCATATGATTACACCTTTCTAAGCCAAAAAGTACTAATATCTTGATACATATTAATTCTTAGTTGTTTTTTTTTCGCTCGACAAGGCTTATCAGGTCCATATCAAATGAGCTCGAAGATATAAGATACTCTCTAGATACTGGTTATGTGTTACGTTTTATATATTGTAACACTTCTTAGTGTCTGGACAGGTCTGATTAATTGCAGCAAAGATGTGTATTTTTTTTATCGTGATGTATGTTTTCCTTAATATTCATGAGCTTTGGTCAGTGATGTACGATTGGTCAAAAAGCTAGGCAGATTCTTCGCGCACGACATATGACCATGTTAACTATGTTATCTCTAACCGTTTTCAAGTTAAAGTCAAAAACCAAATAACAGAAATGCGTCAAGGCCGATAACTCGAATACGGTTCATATAACAGTTTCGGATACAGTATACTAAATGAAGGTCTTGATGAGAGGATTACTTTAAATATACATGTTTACTATATTATCTCTAACCGTTTTCAAGTTTTAACAAAAAAACCGATTAACCGAAACACGTCAAGGGCTGTAACTCGAAAACGGTTTATCGCACAGCTTCGGGTCAAATGTACCAAATGAAGGTCTCAATAAGAGGAGTATTTTCCCCATTTATTGTCTGCTTCTATCTTGTATGGTTTGTGAGATATAGTGCTAACAAGACCTATGGTGACCTTTGACCTTGACTTTTGACCTTTGACCTTGACATTTTTAAATGTAACATATGTCACTTAGGATCAATGGTGGTGGTCCCCAGTCGCTAGGACTTACGGTTTTTGAGAAAAAAATTTTGACGCGTTGTGGCATTTTTCAGGTCAAAAACGCGTAAACAGGAAGTTCATTGGAAAAAAAAATTTTGCATGACAAATCATTGACATAGGTCCAGCGACATTTTTTACACTTCAGATTTTAAGAATCGGTTACGGTTTCTGAGTTTATCTGCTAACAAGGGTTTTCGTGTTCGGGCAGATAACTCTGTTACTAAAAATAGATCGGTCTAAAAGCATGAGCCATGTCATCTCCGGATATGACCGATTGATGTTACCAAGTATCGAAATGATACGTCAAGACACTTTTTGGCAAACCTCCGCGGAAGAAGAAAAATAATAATAATTAAACTGCCATTTGTTCTGAGAACAAATGAGAAGGTCTTTCCCACTGTTCCTCTAAAGTAAGAAAATTTAGGTTATGCTACGGGATATTTTGTCTTCCTATAGCAACAAATGTCACTTCCAGTCATAAAAATGAGTTATTTGAGTAAAGAAAGTGGTCCCGATCCAAAAAATATGTGGTTGTTAAGGACTTTCATTCCGTTGCTAGGGACAAAATGCCACTTCCGGTCATAATATGACATATTTCAGTAATGTACAACATTCTGATTCTAAAAATATATGGTTGCTAAGGACTTTTTATGAGAGTCACCTTGTTGCTATGGTATGACCTTGACCAATGACCTTTGACCTTTGGCTCAAATTGAAGCTCTTTTCATACTGATCACTTTAAACCTATATGTTTACTATATTATCTCTAACCGTTTTCAAGTTTTAACCAAAAAACCGATTAACCGAAACCCGTCAAGGGCAGTAACTCGAAAACGGCTCATCGCACAGCTTTGGGTTCAATGTACCAAATGAAGGTGTCAATAAGTGGAGTATTTTTCCCATTTATTGTCTGCTTCTATCTTTTATGGTTTGTGAGATATAGTGCTAACAAGACCTATGATGACCTTTGACCTTGACTTTTGACCTTTGACCTTGACATTTTTAAATGTAACATATGTCACTTAGGATCAATGGTGGTGGTCCCAAGTCTCTAGGACTTACGGTTTTTGAGAAAAAAATTTTGACGCGTTGCGACATTTTTCAGGTCAAAAACACGTAAACAGGAAGTCGATTGGAAAAAAAAATTTGCATGACAAATCATCGCCATAAGTCCAGTAACATTTTGTACAGTTCAGATTTTAAGAATCGGTTACGGTTTCTGAGTTTATCTGCTAACAAGGGTTTTCGTGTTCGGGCAGATAACTCTGTTACTAAAAATAGATCGGTCTAAAAGCATGAGCCATGTCATCTCCGGATATGACCGATTGATGCTACCAAGTATCGAAATGATATGTCCAGACACTTTTTGGCAAACCTCCGCGGAAGAAGAAAAATAATAATAATAATAATAATAATCATAAGAAAGACAAGAAGGTCTTTCCACTGTAGTGGGAAAGACCTTAATAATCATAAGAAAGACAAGAAGGTCTTTCCCTTGGAAATGGGGAAAGACCTTAATAATAATAATAATAATAATAATCATAAGAAAGACAAGAAGGTCTTTCCCTTGGAAAAGGGGAAAGACCTTAATAATAATAATAATAATAATCATAAGAAAGACAAGAAGGTCTTTCCCTTGGAAAGGGGGAAAGACCTTAATTAAAGATCAACTGTTCGGTTGAACATTTGAGGGTCTTTCCATATTAATTTTAATTTTGTATTACATGATGACATTTAAAATAATCATCTTTTTGCAAAATGTTATAACTTTGCTATAAATATTTAAAATAGAAATTATTTTATATTATTTGCTACAGATTCTAAGAGAGATAACTCTTATAAAAGTTTTATACAACTTTTAACGCCATGTCTTTATTTACTCGTAATTATTAATAGAACATTTTAAGACGAAAATAATTTCAATATCTTTAAAAATAGCAAAGGTCAAAAACTAGTACGTGACCTTGACCCATACAAGTTTTCAAGATCAAAGGGCATGAGGGTCTATGGTGAAGACCCCATGCCTCTATCATTAATAGTTAATGAGTTACAAGTAAAAAACCAATAAGTTACATATATAATGGGAGATAACTCCTATAAAATGAAGTCAAATCCTTTACCTGCACATGTAACAAAGTTGCTCCTTTAAGAGATCAACATTTTGCAGTCTTTAGTTTCCCTTTATCATTAATAGTGAATGAATACCATGCGAAAAACCAATCAGTTACATATATAATGCAAGATAACTCCTATAAAATGAAGTCAAATCCTTGCCCTATATGTAACAAAGTTGCTCCTTTAAGAGACCAACATTTTGCACTCTTTCGTTTCCCTTTATCATTAATAGTTAATGAGTAACATGTAAAAAACCAATAAGTTGCATATATAATGGGAGATAACTCCTATAAAATGAAGTCAAATCCTTTCCCTATAAATGTAACAAAGCTGCTACTTTAAGAGACCAACATTTTGCACTCTTTCGTTTCCCTTTATCATTAATAGTTAATGAGTAACATGTAAAAAACCAATAAGGTGCATATATAATGGGAGATAACTCCTATAAAATGAAGTCAAATCCTTTCCCTTCAAATGTCACAAAGTTGCTACTTTAAGAGACCAACATTTTGCACTCTTTCGTTTCCCTTTATCATTAATAGTTAATGAGTAACATGTAAAAAACCAATCAGTTACATATATAATGGGAGATAACTCCTATAAAATGAAGTCAAATCTTTTACCAGTAAATGTAACAAAGTTGCTCCTTTAAGAGGTCAACATTTTGCAGTCTTTAGTTTCCCTCTATCATTAATAGTTGATGAGTATCATGCGAAAAACCAATCAGTTACTTATATAATGGGAGATAACTCCTATAAAATGAAGTCAAATTACTTCGCTCCAAATGTGACAAAGTTGTGTCTTAATTAGACGAACATTTTACTCTCAATAAGTGTTTATCTATCTTTTACCGTTTTAGAGGAGTAGCGCGAACAAGCAAATAGCAAAATTTAGAACGTGACCTTGACCTTTGACCTTGTGTCCATTTTCAAGGTCCAAGGTCAAGATGATCTATGGTGAAGACCCCAGGCCTCTATCTCTTTTAGTTGTTGAGATTTGTTTGAATATCACCTACTACTTTTATTTAAAGGGAGATAACTCCTATAAGATGTCGTCAGAACCCTTGAATCAATCTGTCCCAAAGTTGCGCAAGGATATAGGACACATTTTGGTAAAGGTTCGGTATTGCTATCTTTTTTGGTTTAGGAGGAGTAGCATGAACAAGCTTTTTAGTAAAAGGGGAGATAACTCCGTAAAGGAAAAGGGTGCGGTCAGTCAGGGTGAACTGCGAAAGCGCAATGGGTAACCGATATCAGATATAAAATATCAAAGCGACATGTCGCGAAGTAAAAAAACCAGACACTGAAATAAGTTGGCGGAAGAAAAGAGAAAAGAATAATAATAATAATAATAATAATAATAATAATAATCAGAACAATAACTATAGGTCTTTCCACAGAAAGGTGGAAAGACCTAATAATAATAATCATAAGAAAGACAAGAAGGTCTTTCCCTTGGAAAGGGGGAAAGACCTTAATAATCATAAGAGAGGTAAGAAGGTCTTCCCACTGTAGTGGGAAAGACCTTAATAATAATAATAATCATAAGAAATACAAGAAGGTCTTTCCCTTGGAAAGGGGGAAAGACCTTAATAATAATAATAATAATAATAATAAAACATGATTATGATCTTATGGATCATTAGTGGATTAGTGGATTCGAAATAGCCGCCATAGACAGTCGACATTTGCGTCATAAGGTTCATTATAACATACTCTACTTATATACCAACTTTAACATCCTTACACTTTTGGATTTTAAGGGATTTTTTTCATTTTTAAAATGGCTGCCATTTTAAGATGGCTGCTTTGTTCAAATTTTGATGACTAACATCTGATCATAACATGGTAATCTACATAAAAACCAAGTTTCATTTTATTCCGAGCATTTTGAATTTTTGGCGGCCATGACCACCGTAGAAAGTTGGCATCGTCATATGGTGCGGTATAACATACTCTACATATATTCCAATATTCATGGAAATCGTTAACTTTTGGATTTTGAAGGATTTATTTTCATTTAATAATAATAATAATAATAATAATAATAATAATAATAATAGTAATAATAATAATAATAATAATAATAATAATAATAATAATAATAATAATAATCTGAAAGGGAGTAAAAACAATATGCAAAAAAATAATTAATGATGATAATGATCTTATGGATCATAACTGGCTCCCAAACGACCGTGTGAATAATCGAGTTCAGACATCCATTCACAGCAACTTTATCTACCATGAAACCAAATTTCGTGAAAATCGGAGCATTTTTTTAATTTGGTCGTCCATCTTGGATACAATATGGCCGCCATTGAAAGTCGACATGTGCGTCATATGATGCGGTATAAAATACTCTACTTATATACTATCTTTCATTAAAATCCTTACACTTTAAAATTTTTAAGGATTAGTTTTCATTTTAAAAATGGCCACCATTTTAAGATGGCCGCCATGATCAAATTCAAATTTTGATAACTAACATTTGATTGCAACATGGTAATCCACCTAAAAATCAAGTTTCGTGCGATTCCAATGATTTTGAATTTTATACAAACTTTCAATAAAACCCTTACTCTTTGGATTTGTATGATTTTTTTTAATTTTCAAAATGCCTGCCATTTTAAGATGGCTGCTATGGTCAAATACAAATTTTGATGATTGACATCCGATCACAACATAGTAATATACATAAAAACCAAGTTTCATGTAATAACGGGCATTTTGAATTTTTGGCGGCCATCTTGGATTTAAAATGACCGTAGACACGTGCGTCATATGGTGCGGTATCACATACTCTACTTATACTCCACTTTTCATAGATATCCGTTAACTTTTGGATTTTGAAGGATTTATTTTCATTTCATAATATGAATATAGGCGCATCTTCTTGTGTGAGCAATTAAAGGTACCAAGTATCAAAATGATATGTCGAAACGCCTTCTGGCAAACCCATTTTCAAATTTGGGGAGATAAAGAAAAATAATAATCATTAAAGTGCTATTTCTTCTGAGAAAAAATGAGGTCTCTCCAACTGTTCCTCTAAAGTCAGAAAATTTAGGTGATGCTATATATTTGTGCCTTGTTAAAGCAAAAAATTCATTTCCCATCATAAAAATGAGTTTTTTTTAGAGAGAAAGTGTTTCCGAGCCAAAAAATATATGGTTGTTAAGGATTTTCATTCGGTTGCTAGGGTCAAAAGCCACTTCCGGTCATGAAATGACATTTTTAAGTAAAGTACATCATTCTGATTCAGAAAATATCTGGTTGTTTAAGTACTTTTATGACAGTTACTTGTTGCTATGGTATGACCTTGCCCTATTACTGACCTTTCGCTAAAATTGAAGCTCTTTTCATGTTGATAACGTTAAACCTATATGTTTACTATGTTATCTTTAACCGTTTTTAAGTTTTAACAAAATAAAAACAATTAACCGAAATGTGTCAAAGGAATTAATCGGAAAATGATTCATCGGACAGCTTCGAGTCAATCTACCAAATGAAGGTTTCGATGAAAGGAGTATTTCTCCCATATATTGTCTGATTCTATCTTTTATGGTTTGTGAGATATAGTGCTAACAAGACCTATGATGACCTTTGACCTTGACATTTTTAAATGTAACATATATCACTTAGGATCAATGGAGGTGGTCCCAAGTCTCTAGGACGGTTTTTGAGAAAACAATTTTGAATTGCGACATTTTTCGGGTCAAAAGCACGTAAACAGGAAGTCTAGTGGAAAAACAAATTTGCATGATAAATCATCGCCATAGATCCAGCGACATTTTGTACACATAAAATTTTAAAAATCGATTACACTTTCTGATTTTATCTGCTTACATGTGTTAAAGGTGCTCAGGCAGATAACTCTAAAAATAGATCGGTTACACAGGGTGAACTGAGTCATCAGACAGAATGACCGATTAATGGTACGAAGTATAAAAAATGAAAAAAAAATTAACCGTCATTTGTTCTGAGAATAGATTGATTTGTTTTTTCCTATCATTAAATGACATATTTCAGTAACGTACATCATTCTGAATCTAAAATCTAAAAAAAATATGGTTGCTAGCGACTTTTTATAACAGTTACCTTGTTGGTAAGGTATGACTTTTGCCTACGACATTTGACCTTTGGCGCAAATTGAAGCTTTTTTCCTGCTGATTACTTTAAACCTATATGTTCATTATACTATCTCTAACCATTTTCATGTTTTAACCAAAAACTCGATTAACCGAAACGTGTCAAGGGCAGTTACTCGAAAATGTTTCATCGCACAGCTTCGGGTCAATGTACAAAATGAAGGTCTCAATAAGTGGATTATTTTTTCTATTTATGGTCTGCTTCTATCTTTTATTTTTTGTGAGATATAGTGTTAACAAAACCTATGGTGACATTTGACCTTGACTTTTGACCATTGACATTTTTAACTGGGGATAGTCCCAAGTCTCTAGGACTTACGGTTTTTGAGAAAAAAAATTTGACATCTTGCGACATTTTTTGGGTCAAAAACGCGCAAACCGAAAGTCGATTGGAAGAAAAAAATTGCTTGTTAAATCATCGCCTTAGTCGGCCTACATTTTATACACTTCAGATGTTGAGTATCTCTTACGGTTTCTGAGTTTATGTGTTAACAAGGTTTTGGGTTTTGGGGCAGATAACTCTGTTACTAAAAATAGATTGGTCTAAAAGCCTGGGCCATGTCATCTTAATGGTACTAAGTATGGAATTGATATGTCAAGACACTTTTTGGCAAACCTCCGGGAAGAAGAAAAATAATAATGAAAAATTCATTTGTTCTGAGAACAAATGAGAAGGTCTTTCCCACTGTCCCTTTAAAGTCAGAAAATATATGTGATGCTATGGGTTTTAGTGTATGTTGTCAAGCACAAAATGTCACTGCTAGTCATAAAAAATTAGTTATTTGAGCCAAAAAAATATGGCTGTTAAGGACTTTCATTCCGTTGCTAGGGACATAAGGCCACTTCCGGTCATAAATGACATATTTGAATGAAGTAAATCATCCGCGTCATAACCTTAATTTGTTCTTATCTTGATATGACATATTTCAGTAATGTACAAAATTCTGATTCTAAAAATATATGGTTGCAAAGTACTTTTTATAACATTTACCTTGTTGCTAGGGTACAATCTTGACCTATGACCATTTACCTTTGGCTCAAATTGAAGCGCATTTCCTACTGATCACGTTAAACCTATATGTTTACTATATTATCTATAACCGTTTTCAAGTTTTAACCAAAAACCGATTAATCGGAACGCGTCAAGTTCAGTAACTCGATAATGGTTCATCGCACAGCTTTGGGTCAAATGTTCCAAATACGGTCTCAATAAGAGAAGTATTTGCCCCATTTAATGTCTGCTTTTATATTTTGATTTGTGAGATATAGTGCTAACAAGACCTATGGTGACCTTTGACCTTCACATATGACCTTTGACCTTAACATTTTTAAATGTAACATATGTCACTTAGGATCAATGGTGGTGGTCCCAAGTCTCACGACTTACAGTTTCTGAGAAAAAAACTTTTGGCGTAATGCGACATTTTTCAGGTCAAAAACGCGTAACAGGAAGTCAATTGGAAAAAAAAATTGCATGACAAATCATCGCCATACGTCCAGCGATATATTGAGAATCGGTTACGGTTTCTGACTTTATCTGCTAACACGGGTTACAGTGTTGGGGCAGATAAGTCTGTTACTAAACATAGATCCTTTTCACAGGATGATCCAAGTGATCTCTGGATATGACCGATTAATGGTACCAAGTATCGAAATGATATGTCGCGACACATTTGGCAAACCGCAGCAAAAGAAGAACAAAAATAATTAAACTGCCATTTGTTCTGACAACAAATGAGAAGGTCTTTCCCACTGTTCATCTAAAGTCAGAAAATTTTGGTGATGGGATTTTGTGTCTTGCTATAGCACATGCCACTTACAGTCATGAAAATGAGCTTTTTGAATAAAGAAAGGGGTTACGAGCAAAAAGTTAGATGGGTTGTTAAGGACTTTCATTCCGTTGCTAGGGACAAAAGGCCACTTCCGGTCATGAAATGCGATATATCAGTAAAGTACATCATTCTGCATAAAGCATAGAAAATGTGCAGAGGAGAGCTACAAAACCTATCCCCTCGCTAAAAGGCATGGATTACCAACAAATATTAAAGAAACTAAAAATGCCAACACTAAAGTATAGAAGACTGCGTGGGGATATGATTGAGACATTCAAGATTCTCAGGGGTTTATATGACAAGGAAGTTACTGGCAATCTACTAGATCGAGACATCAACACAAGAACAAGATGGAACAGCATGAAACTAAAGAAAAGATTTTGCCGGTTAAACCTCCGTAAATACTCGCTTACCAACAGAGTAGTTGACCCCTGGAACAGCCTACCAGAATCTATAATTCAATCCAAGAATGTAAAGAGCTTTGAAATAGCACTAGACCAATTTTGGGAGACACAAGAGATTAAATATAACTACAAAAAAGACCTGGATATCACATCAAAACCAGGAAGTTGCCAACATGACATTAACGAAGAGACCACAGAGATGGATATAGGGGCCTTGGGAGGCCTGCGTCCATAAACGGTTCCAACAGATTCCTACAGATTATGATTCTTAAAATATATGCTTTCTAAGGACTTTTTATAACGGTCACCTTGTTGCTATGGTATGGCCTTGACCTATGACCTTTGACCTTTGGCTCAAATTGAAGCTCTTTTCATACTGATTACTTTAAACCTATGTTTACTATAGTATCTCTAGCCGTTTTCAAGTTGTAACCAAAAACCCGATTAACAAAAACGCGTCAAGGGCAGTTACTCAAAAATGATTCATCGCACAGCTTTGGGTCAAATGTACCAAATGAAGGTCTCAATAAAAGGAGTATTTTCCTTATTTATTGTCTGCTTCTATCTTTTATGGTTTGTGAGATATAGTGCTAACAAGACCCATGGTGACCTTTGACCTTGACTTTTGATCTTGACTTTATTTTTAAAGTAATATGTCACTTAGGATCAATCGTGGTGATCCCAAGTCTCTAGGACTTTTGAAAAAAACATTTTGACGCGTTGTGACATTTTTCAGGTCAAAAACACGTATACAGGAAGTCGATTAAAAACAATTGCATGATAAACCATCGCTTTAGGTCCAGCGACATCTTAACACTTCTGCTTTTAAGAATCAAATACGGTTTCTGAGTTTATCTGCTAACAAGGGTTTACGATGTTAGGGCATATAACTCTGTTACTAAAAATAGATCGGTTTCACAATGACCGATTAATGGTACCAAATATCAAAAGATATGTCGCGACACTTTTTTGCAAATGATGGCGGAAAAAAAAATAAAAAAATAATAATAATTAAACTCCCATTTGTTCTGAGAACAAATGAGAAGGTCTTTCCAACTGTTCCTCTAAAGTCAGAAAATTTAGGTTATGCTCTGGGATAGTTTGCCTTGCTTTGCCAAAGAATGTCACTTCCAGTCATGAAAATGAGTTATTTGAGTAAAGAAAGTGGTCCCAAGCCAAAAAAGATATGGTTATTAAGGACTATCAATCCGTTGCTAGGGACAAAATGCCACTTCCGGTCATGATATGACATATTTCATTAAAGTACATCATTCTGATTCTAAAAATATATGGTTGCTAAGGACTTTTTATAACATCACCTTGTTGCTATGGTATGACCTTGACCTATGACCTTTGACCTTAGGCTCAAGTTAAAGCTCTTTTCATGCTGATCACTTTAAACTTATATATTTACTATATTATCTCCGTTTTAAAGTTTTAACCAAAACCGATTAACCGAAACGCGTCAAGGGCAGTAACTCGAAAATGGTTCATCGCACAGCTTTGTGTCAAATGTACCAAATGAAGGTCTCAAGAGGAGTATTTTTCCCATATTGTCTGCTATCTTTTATGGTTTATGAGAGATAGTGCTAACAAGACCTATTGTGACCTTTGACCTTGACTTTTGACCTTTGACCTTGACATTTTTAAATGTAACATATGTCACTAAGGATCAATGGTGGTGGTCCCAAGTCTTTAGGACTTACGGTTATCACATTTTTTACACCTCAGATTTTAAGAATCGATTACGGTTTCTGAGTTTATCTGCTAACAAGGGTTAACGGTGTTGGGGAAGATAACTCCGTAACTAAATTTTCACAGGGTGAAATGAGTCATCTGCAAGTAAGACCGATTAATGGTACCAGGTATCAAAATAATATGTCGCGACACTTTTTAGCAAATGAAGGCGGAAAAGAAAAGCAAACTAATAATAATTTAAAGTCATTTGTTCAGAGAACAAATATGACGTCTTTTCCTGCATTTTGTTAGTGTTATGTCTAAGTATATAGTTGCTAATGACTTTACGGTCAGTTACCATGGTTTTAGTGTACAAAGCAAGTTGTCCTAAGTCATTTAGTTGGTTGCTAGGGACAAAATGTCACTTCCGGTCATACAATATGATATTTAAATTTAGTTAGTGATCCCGATTCAGTTTCCCATGTATTGTCCGCTTCAATTTTGTACGGCTAAAGTATTACTTTATAAAAACTGTTTACGGTGTCAGCCATTTTGAAAATGGCTGCCCATAACCATTCGACTTCCGTCTTAAATCGAAGGGCTTGCTATAATCGTTACAAAAAAACATATGTTTACTATATTACCCCTGACGGTTTTAAATTTATAAGCAAAAAAATGATTTATGGTTTTGATTTATTTCGAAAACAAAATTTCGACGAAATCTGTCAAGGGCCATAACCTCTAAAACGGTTTGTCGCACAGTTTTCAAACCTTATATCAAATGTAGATCTCAATGAGAGGAACATTTTTCTGCTATATTGTCTGCTTAATTTTTTAAGGTTTTTGAGTTATTTTGAAAACAAAATTTAGCCGAAACCTGTCAATAGCCATAACCTCTAAAACGGTTTGTCGCACAGTTTTCGACCATTATATCAAATGTAGATCTCAATGAGAGAAACATTTTTCTGATATATTGTCTGCTTCAATTTTTTTTTATAGTTTTTGAGTTACAGTACTTGCACCCGTAAACGCAATACTTTGACTGATTGATAACTGATTGCTGACGGATTTTGGAACGCTGACGGATCGCTGACTGATTGTTGATGACTACATCCGTCCAAAATTATGAATCCGTCATTACCTTGGTAACCGTCAGCGATCAGTGCGATCAGTCCAATCAGTGCGATCCAGAATCCGTCATTTAATTATATGCATAAATCGGTTAGTTTAAAACGGATTCTGCGTCATTTGTATATAATATATGCATTTATTATACCATTTTTATAATAAAATAAAAACAAGCGTTTAAAAGAATTGTTAATACAATGTCTCGTTCTAAATGAATAAATAAACATATTTAAAGAAAACAAAATTTTCTTTATATTATATAATTAAGCACATTTCTTTAAAGCAGGACATATCTGCGAACCGAGTCCTGTAAACCTTAAAAAAACTTCTATTTAAGGTACATCAGTAGCGACGAGGTAAATGTTTTTTTTGTAATATATTTATTGATTCTCTTTTTTTTATTCCCGCGACTCGTGATTTCGACCTATTTTATTTTTTGCGACCTGTTACATTTATATTTTTTGTTATATATTAAGCCGACCCGACTCCCCCAATCAGTTACAGGTTTATTTCACATTTAGGAAAGAACGTGGCCTCTTTTTGACATCATTATTAGTTACTTAAATGTATGCCTGCGTGTTTTTTATTAGTCTACAACATTTCAAATACAATTATAAAACTGTTGTGTATAACAATTGTTGAACTGTTAAACAATCATTGTCTTTCAAAACACTGAACAAAAAGTTGTGTTGTAAAATATACAGCGATTCTTGTCGCAAGTTTATTGGACATGCAATAAAAGTTGTTTAAAAAAGTATACATACAATTATGCTGGATTGTTCCATTTGTTTCATGGCGTCCATTTTTTATTGGGTGGGGGGGGGGGGGGAGAAAGCCGGAAGACAGGTAAAAGCCGACAGTCTTTTGTCAATTTAAGTGGAGTCGGGCGCACCCTATCTGCAGTCGTTCGAAAATCCGCGAACAGTTGACAGGCATGTGATAACTAGTAGATGACTAACCAATCAGCCACCTAGGCGCAAATAACGACGGGGAGAATTGTCTGCGAATACTAAAGTTAAGCGTAAAAATGTGTTACAGATAGACACGTGTTTCAGTACGAAATAGTAATTTTTTTAACAAACCGTCATTAATTCTTTAGGTCTTAACATTGTCATTACAGTGTCATATCGATGAAACAGAACCTTTTCAAAACTTGCCCTTTAAAAGAGTATCATTCAATTTAAACAATAACTTATTGTATTGATTGATTGTTTTCTTTTCTTTCAGCGAGAGTATTTCAGCTTTATTCATGAGATAATAAGTTAAAAATAAATCAATTAGATTTGTTTGCTTGTTTCAGCAATTTTTCATCTATATCATGGCGTCCAGTTTTTATTTGAGGAGGAAGCCGGAGTATCCAGATAAAACCCCCGACCTCCAGTTAGGAAAACTGGCTCCCTTTCAATTAAGTCGAGTGCACCCTGCCCGCACTGAGATTCGAACCCGCAGCCTTAGTGTTGATAGACCACGCGATCAATAGTTGATCACCACATCACCACTCGGCTCCTTCAATCAATTAGAGAAAGATGGACAAAATGGCAATTTTCAATTCCACTAAAAAATATGGGTTGAGGCGTAAGATTTTACTTTTTTTCGTGCAAAGAGCGTGACACTCTCTTAACATGTCACTATGATTCGCGGCAATTTTAATATGACCTGAACCACCCCCCAACCCCCCCCCCCCAAAAAAAAATCGAGAGGACATCCCATGTCCGCCAGCGCTGGACAGCTCTGTTAAATCTAGTAACTAATTTAAGTACTTCCAAATTTAAATGAAACCATTTATACTTATATATCATTAACTGTGGAATGACTTTAACAGACATCGTAAAATAAACAAACTGCGACGGCTAAAATGCGAAAGCAGAATTGATTTTCGTAATACGCTAACATGTTCGCATATTTAACTCATAAGCTTCGATATACTAACGCGGTTAGTAGTTTTATCTTTATTTGAGATTTAATTCTGTGTACATTCATGTGACACAAGGAGATAGTGAATAAAATATATAAATAAATGTTTTCGCTTTTGTCGTAAATCTTATTCAGTATTATACAGCGGAATTCTTAGGAACTGTGGCAAATAAGGTTTTTTCTTTATTTAATTCTGTGTAAATTCATGTGACAATATGGGGTAGTTAATAAAATATATAAATAGATGTTTTCGCTTTTGTCGTAAATCTCATTCGGAATTCATTGGAAGTGTGGCAAAAAAAAAAACTGATCAAACCACGACAAATGATCTTTTGAATCGTTTACAATAAAAAAAAAACCTTCGACCTCGGAGGTTAAGGTAGCGGTAACCGATTATTGATCACCACGTTGTCTGTTCGATCCTTACAGCGAGATGGTGTGCTCGACTCATCCATATAAGTTTGCAAAGAGCACCAGTTTTCCTGTCGAAGGTTTGCTGTTTCGTTGGGTACTCCAGCCCTTCCCAATAAACACTCGACGTCACATTATATTAACTAATTTTTTGAAAATAGTGTTAAACAAACTTCTAACATACATGCAAAGTTAACTCGAAAAGGCGAAGTGAAAACGATTTCGCCTTCACGTTTTTCGTGTTTCTCGCTTTTTCCGCTTTAAAACTTTCGAAGACAAATACGAGATGTACGCCTTGGCATGCGAGGTCAAATATTTTTTTAGTTTATTATGTGTGTTGTTTTTTTTCATTACTTTTTATATTGTTTTAATAAAATGACACTATGTGATGTTTATATTCCGTGAAAGATGCATTAGTGATAGATTTTTATCGGGCGGAGGGGGGATTTCTATTTATCATTTTTAACTTTAGACTAGACGTTTTCCGCTTTCAAAATACGGACGTGCGCCTTGGCACGCGAGATGCTTTTTTTTAAAGTCATTGTGTGTGCGGGTTTTAAATTTACTTTGTTTTTTAAATTATTTTGTTAATAAAATTACACTTTGTAATGTTTATATTTCGTCACAGATGCATTAGTAAAATTCCATTTTTTTATTAACAACTTTAGACCAGTTTTAGCCTTATTATTAGGTAAAACGATCCGTCAATGAGGACATAACAGTTGACATGTTTATACTTCTAATATTTGCGAGTGAAACGAATTTTCACATTTCGAAATATTAATTTTACTAACCGGAAGTTGAATGGACGGATTGGAGCGATCAGTCCAAATCAATCCGTCAGATCAGTCAAATCGTTCCAAATCCGTCAGTTGACGGTTGGACGGATTGGGAATGAACTGACGGATTGGGAACGATTTGACTGATCTGACTGATTGATAACTGATTGGTGACGGATTTTGGAACGCTGACGGATCGCTGACGGATTGATAAAAGTGTTGCGCTTTCAATCTCAAGTACTGTATATTGAAAACAAAATTTCAATGGCGTACATTTTGAAAATGGTGGAGAGAAAATTTTTTTTTGATCCGACATATGTAATTAGGACCCTAATATCTACTTGGAAACCAAGTTTTGTGTAAATCGAACATCTTTGATGTTTTCGACAAATTTCGCGCCGAAATCGCGTAAACAGGAAGTGGATCGAAGAAATTTTTTTTGCATGACAAATCATGGCCATGAGTAAGACAACATTTTCCCCTCTTTAGATTTTTGATATTTGTCAGGGTTTCTGAGTTTATCTAAACAAAAGGGTTTGGGGCAGATAACTCTGTTACGAAATATACATCGGTTTCGCATGGTGACTCAGGTCGAGCCCTTGTTGTGTCGGTTAAGTTTCAAAGCGATACGTCAAGACACTATTTTGACATTGACGGCGGAAAAGAAGAAGAAAAATAATAATCAGAAGAAATACAGTAAGGTCTTTCCCTTGGAAAGGGGAAAGACCTTAATAATAATAATAATTAAAGATCAACTGTTCGGTTGAACATTTAAGGGTCTTTCCCCATTAATTTTAATTTTGAATTACGTGATGACATTCAAAATAATAAACATTTTTGGCGTAATGTTATAATTTTGCAATTAATATTTAAAAAAGAAATTATTTTGTATTATTTGCTACAGATTGTCATTCTAGGAGAGATAACTCTTCTAAAATTATGATACAACTTTTCATGGCCGGTCTTAATTTACTCGTAATTATTAACAGAACATTTCAGGAAGAAAATCTTTTCAATATCTTTGAAAATAGCAAAGGTCAAAAACTAGTACGTGACCTTGACCCATGCAAGTTTTCAGGGTCAAAGGGCATGGGAGTCTATGGTGAAGACCCCTTACTGAAGATCCGTTTACTGCAAATTTTAAAAGTTGCTACTTTAAAAGACCATCATTTTGCACTCTTTAGTTTCCCTTTACCATTAATAGTTAATGAGTAACATATGACAAACCAATAAGTTACATATATAATCGGAGATAACTCCTATAAAATGAAGTCAAATCCTTTCCCTGTAGATGTAACAAAGTTTCTCCTTTAAGAGATCAACATTCTGCACTCTTTAGTTTCCCCTATCATTAATAGTTAATGAGTACCATGTGAAAAACCAATCAGTTACATATATAAAGGGAGATAACTCCTATTAAATGATGTTAAATCCGTTTTTTGAAAACGTATTAAAGCTCCTTTAAAAGACCAACATTTTGCACTCTTTAGTTTCCATTTATCATTAATAGTTTATGAGTAACATGTAAAAAACCAATAAGTTACATATATAAAAGGAGATAACTCCTATAATATGAAGTCAAATTACTTTCCTCCAAATGTGACAAAGTTGCGTCTTAATAAGACGACGATTTTACTCTTAATAAGTGTTTATCTATCTTTTATCGTTTCAAAGGAGTAGCGGACACAAGCAATTGTCAAAATGTAGAACGTGACCTTGACCTTTGACCTTTGGTCCGTTTTCAAGGCCGAAGGTCATGATGGTCTAAAGTGAAGACCTCTGTCTTTTTAGTTGCTGAGATTTGTTTGAATATCACGTACTTCTTTTATTTAAAGGGTGTTAACTCCTAAGATGTCGACAGAACCCTTCAAGCAATTTGTCCCATAGTTGCGCAAAGATATATTACACATTTTGGTAAAGGTTTGGTATTGCTATCTTTTTTGGTTAAGGGGGAGTAGCAGGAACAATCTTTTTAGGAAAAGGGGAGATAAATGAAAAGGGTGCGGCCAGCCAGAGTAAATTGCGAAAGCGCAATGGGTAACCGACATCAGATATATAATATCAAATCGACATTTCGCGAAGTGAAAAAAACCTTACAGCGAAGAATGATGGCGGAAGAAAAGAAAAAAAAATAATTAAAGATCAACTGTTCGGTTGAACATTTGAGGGTCATTCCATACTAATATTCATTTTGTATTACGTGGTGACATTCAAAATAATCAACTTTTTGAGGGTCTTTCCACATTAATTTTAATTTTGAATTACGTTATGACTTTCAAAATAATCAACTTTTTGCTACATATTGGCATTCGTGGAGAGATAACTCTTCTAAAATTTTGATAGAACTTTTCGGAGCCGGTCTTAATTTACTCGTAATTATTAATGGAACATTTAAGGAAAACATCAGTTTCAATATCTTTGAAAATAGAAAATGTCAAAAACTAGTACGTACTTTGACCCATGCAAGTTTTCAAGGTCAAGGGCATGAGGGTGTATGGTGAAGACCCCATGCCTCTATCATTAATAGTTAATGAGTTACATGTGAAAAACCAATCAGTTTCATATATAATGGGAGATAACTCTTATAAAATATAGTCAGATCCTTTTCCTGGTATCTGACAAAGTTGCTCCTTTAAAAGATCAACATTTTGCACTCTTTAGTTTCCTTTTATCATTAACAGTTAATGAGTTAGTTATGAAAAACCAATAAGTTACATATATAATGGGAGATAACTCCTATAAGATTACCTCAAATCCTTTTTCTGTAAATGTGACAAGGTTGCTTCTTTAAGAGATCAACATTTTGCGCTCTTTAGTTTCCCTCTATCAATAATAGTTAATAAGTCGTGAAAAACCAATCAGTTACATATATAATGGGAGATTAGCTACAATAATGTAGCTCCATTTTTTTTTTTTGGTTTTTTTTATGGACGGAGCTACAAAGAGGTCCCATTACTCGTAATGGAGCAAAAACACTTTTAGGATTTACACATATTTTCCGCTATTTAACCTTTGTCTTTATTAAATAAATATGTTTTCTTTCCTCCGCCGTTCATCTGATATGTCTACAATGTCTAATTAAATAATTTTAACACTTTTTCGTAATCGTGGCATTGTTGACATAATTAAAATTGTGGAGTGTACAATTTCAGAATCGTATCGGTAAAATTTGTAATAAGGGGACATAATCATAATGCAAATGAATACAGCTGAAATCATCCGGAATTACATTTTTTTACCAGATCGATTCTGATATTATCGAAATTATGCACTTCCGGAATTCATATTTTGTCAAACAATGCCATGATTACGAATAAAGTGATAAAACTAACGAATACGGTGTTGTGGAAATATCAGTAAAACTGCAAATACATAAAAAAAAGTATGTAGCAAACCAGGGAAAAAGTGTAATTGCTTATAATATGCATAAAACCCCCGGGTGTGAATCACTCCCGGGCTGCTCCATTACGAGTAATGGGACCTCTTTGTAGCTCCGTCCATAAAAAAAAACAACAAAAAAAAAAGGAGCTACATTATTGTAGCTAAATGGGAGATAAGTCCTATAAAATAAAGTCAAATCCGTTTTCTGCAAATGTGAAAAAGTTTCTCCTTTAAAAGACCAACATTTTGCACTCTTTAGTTTACCTTATCATTAACAGTAAATGAGTAACATGGGAAAAACCAAAAATTTACATATATTATGGGAGATAACTCCTATCAAATGAAGTCAAATTCTTTCCCTGTAGCTGTAACAAAGTTGCTCCTTTAAGAGATCAACATTTTGCACTCTTTACTTCCCCTCTATCATTAATATTTAATGAGTTACATGTGAACAAACAATAAGTTACATATATAATGGGAGATAACTCCTATAAGATGACTGCAAATCTTTTTTCTCTAAATGTGACAAGGTTGCTGCTCTAAAAGATCAACATTTTGCACTTTTTGGTTTCCATCTATCATTAATAGTTAATCAGTTACATGTGAAAAACCAATAAGTTACATATAATGGGAGATAACTCCTTTAAGATGACTTTAAATCCTTATCCTTGCTCTTTGAAGAAATCAACATTTTGTACTCTTTCGTTTCCCTGTATTATTAATAGTTAATGAGGTACATGTGAAAAACCCATTAAGTTACATATATAATGGCATATATCTCCTATAAAATGAAGTCAAATCCTTTACTTGCAAAGGTAACAAAGTTGCTCCTGTAAGATATCACCATTTTGCTATCTTTAGTTTCCATGTTGATCTCTTATAGGAGCAACTTTGTTACATTTACATGAAAAGGATTTGACTTCATTTTATAGGAGTTATCTCCATTATATATGTAACTTATTGGTTTTTCACATGTAACTCATTTACTATTAATGATAAAGGAAAACTAAAGAGTGCAAAATGTTGGTCTTTTAAAGGAGCAACTTTTTTATATTGGCAGTAAACGGATTTGACATCATTTTATAGGAGTTATCTCCCGTTATATATGTAACTTATTGGTTTTTCACAAGTAACTCATTAACTATTAATTATAAAGGAAAACTAAAGAGTGCAAAATGTTGGCCTCTGAAAGGAGCAACTTTGTTACATTTACAGGTAAAGGATTTGACTTCATTTTATACGAGTTATCTCCCATTATATATGTAACTTATTGGTTTTTTACATGTTACTCATTACCTAATAACGATACAGGGAAACTAAAGAGTGCAAAATGTTGGTCTCTTAAAGGAGCAACTTTGTTACATTTACAGGAAAAGGATTTGACTTCATTTTATAGGAGTTATCTCCCATTATATATGTAACTGATTGGTTTTTTAAAGGTTACTCATTAACTATTAATGATAAAGGGAAACTAGAGAATTCAAAATGTTGGTCTTTTAAAGGAGCAACTTTGTTACATTTATAGGGAAAGGATTTGACATCATTTTATAGGAGTTATCTCCCATTATAATGTAACTTACTGGGTTTTTACATGTTACCCATTATTTATTAATGATAAAGGGAAACTAAAGAGTGCAAAATGTTGGTCTCTTAAAGGAGCAACTTTGTTACATGTACAGGGAAATGATTTGACTTCATTTTATAGGAGTTATCTCCCATTATATATGTGACTTATTGGCTTTTTACATGTTACTCATTAACTATGAAAGATAAAAGGAAACGAAAGAGTGCAAAATGTTGGTCTCTTGAAGCTGCAACTTTGTTACATGTACAGGGAAAGGATTTGAATTCATTTTATAGGAGTTATCTCCCATTATATATGTAACTGATTGGTTTTTCATATGGTACTCATTAATTGTTAACGATAGAGGGAAACTAAAGGAAAAGGGTGTGATCAGTCAGGGTGAACTGCGAAAGCGCAATGGGTAACTGATATCAGATATATAATATCAAAGCGACATGTCGCGAAATGAAAAAAACACACATAAGTTGAAGTGGGAGAATAATAATAATAATAATAATTAAAGATCAACTGTTCGGTTGAACATTTGAGGGTCTTTCCATATTAATTTTAATTTTGTATTACATGATGACATTTAGAATAAGCATCTTTTTCCAAATTGTTATAACTTTGCTATAAATATTTAAAATAGAAATTATTTTATATTATTTGCTACAGATTAGCATTCTAAGAGAGATAACTCTTATAAAAGTTTTCTACAACGTTTAACGCCATGTCTTTATTTACTCGCAATTATTAATAGAACATTTTCAGACGAAAATAATTTCATTATCTTTAAAAATAGCAAAGGTAAAAAAACTAGTACGTGACCTTGACCCATACAAGTTTTCAAGGTCAAATAGCATGAGGGTCTATCATTAATAGTTAATGAGTTACAAGTGAAAAAAAAAATAAGTTACATCTATAATGGGAGATAACTCTTATCAAATGTAGTCAAATCCTTTTCCCGTAAATGTGAGAAAGTTGTTCCTTTAAGAGATCAACATTTTGCACTCTTTAGTCTCCCTATATCATTAATAGTTAATGAGTACCATGTGAAAAACCAATCAGTTATATATATATATTGGGAGATAACTCTTATAAAATGAAGTCAAATCCTTTCTCTATAAGTAACAATGTTGCTCCTTTAAGAGACCAACATTTTGCACTCTTTGGTTTCCTTTTATCATTAATAGTTAATAGTAACATGTAAAAAACCAATAAGTTACATATATAATCGGAGATTACTCCTATAAAATGAAATCAAATCCTTCACCTGTAAATGTAACAAAGTTGCTCCTTTAAGAAATAAACATTTTGCACTCTTTAATTTCCCTCTATCATTAATAGTTAATGAGTACCATGCGAAAAACCAATCAGTTACATATATAATGGGAGATAACTCCTATAAAATGAAGTCAAATCCTTTTCCTGTCATGTAACAAAGTTGCTCCTGTAAAAGACCAACATTTTGCACTCTTTACTTTCCCTTTATCATTAATAGTTAATGAGTTACATGTGAAAAACTAATAAATTACAAATATAATGGGAGATAACTCCTATAAAATGAAGTCAAATCCTTTCCCTGTAAATGTAACATAGTTGCTCCTTTAAGAGATAAACATTTTGCACTCTTTAGTTTCCCTCTATCATTAAAAGTAATGGGTACCATGTGAAAAATCAATAAGTTACATATATAATGGGAGATAACTCCTATAAAATGAAGTCAAATCCTTTCCCTGCAAATGTAACAAAGTTGCTCCTTTAAGAGATTAACATTTTGCACTCTTTCGTTTGGCTTTATCATTAATAGTTAATGAGTAACATGTAAAAACCAATAAGTTACATATATAATGGGAGAAAACTCCTATAAAATGAAGTCAAATCCGTTTACTGCAAATGTGAAAAAGTTGCTCCTTTAAGAGATCAACATTTTGCACTCTTTACTTTCCCTCAATCATTAATAGTTAATGAGTACCATGTGAAAAACCAATCGTTAAATATATAATGGGAGATAACTCCTATAAAATGAAGTCAAATTTTGTCCCTATAAATGTAACAAAGTTGCTCCTTTAAGAGACCAACATTTTGAACTCTTTCGTTTCCCTTTATCATTAATAGTTAATGAGCACCATGTAAAAAACCAATAAGTTACATATATAATGGGAGATAACTCCTATAAAATGAAGTCAAATCCTTTACCTGTCAAAGTAACAAAAATGCTCCTTTAAGAGATCAACATTTTGCACTCTTTACTTTCCCTCTATCGTTAATAGTTTATGAGTACCATGTGAAAAACCAATCAGTTACCTATATAATGGGAAATATCTCCTATAAAATGAAGTCAAATTACTTCGCTTCAAATGTGACAAAGTTTCGTCTTAATAAGACGAACATTTTACTCTCAATAAGTGTTTATCTATCTTTTACCATTTCAGAGGAGTAGCGCGAACAAGCAAATGTCAAAATTTAGAACGTGACCTTGACCTTTGACCTTGTGTCCATTTTCAAGGTCAAAGGTTAAGATGATTTATGGTGAAGACCCCAGGCCTCTATCTGTTTTAGTTGTTGAGATTTGTTTGAATATCACTTACTACTTTTATTTAAAGGGAGATAACTCCTATAAGATGTCATCAAAACCCTTCAATCAATCTGTCCCAAAGTTGAGCAAGGATATAAGACACATTTTGGTAAAAGTTTGGTATTGCTATCTTTTGTGGTTTAGGAGGAGTAGCATGAACAAGCTTTTTAGTAAAAGGGGAGGTAACTCCTAAAAGGAAAAGGGTGCCGTCAGTCAGGGTGAACTGCGAAAGCGCAATGGGTAACCGATATCAGATATAAAATATCAAAGCGACATGTCGCGAAGTGAAAAAACCAGACACTGAAATAAGTTGGCGGAAGAAAAGAGAAAAGAATAATAATAATAATTAAAGATCAACTGTTCGGTTGAACATTTGAGGGTCTTTCCACATAAATTTTAATTTGTATTACATGATGACATTTAAAATAATAATCTTTTTGAAAAATGTTATACCTTGGCTATAAATATTTTAAAAAAAATTATTTTGTCTTATTTGCGACAGATTGGCATTCTAAGAGAGATAACTCTTATAAAAGTATTATACAACTTTTCACGCCATGTCTTAATTTACTCGAAATTATTAATAGAACATTTCAGGACGAACATAATTTCAATATCTTTAAGAACAGCAAGGTCAAAAACTAGTACGTGACCTTGATCCATACAAGTTTTCAAGGTCAAAGGGCATGAGTGTCTATGGTGAAGACCCCATGCCTCTATCATTACTAGTTAATGAGTAACATGTAAAAAACCAATAAGTTACATATATAATGGGAGATAACTCCTATAAAATGAAGTAAAATCATTTCCCTGTAAATGTAACAAAGTTGCTCTTTTAAGAGGCCAACATTTTGCACTCTTTAGTTTCCCTTTATCATTAATAGTTATTGAGTACCATGCGAAAAACCAATCAGTTACATATATAATGGGAGATAACTCCTATAAAATGACGTCAAATCCTTTTTCTGTAATGTAACAAAGTTGCTCCATTAAGAGACCAACATTTTGCACTCTTTAGTTTCCCTTTATCATTAATAGTGAATGTGTAACCTGTAAAAAACCAATAAGTTACATATATAATGGGAGATAACTTCTATAAAATGAAGTAAAATCCTTTCCCTGTAAATGTAACAAAGTTGCTCCATTAAGAGACCAACATTTTGCACTCTTTAGTTTCCCTTTATCATTAATAGTGAATGTGTAACCTGTAAAAAACCAATCAGTTACATATATAATGGGAGATAACTCCTATAAAATGAAGTCAAATCGTTCTCCAGTAAATGTGACAAAGTTACTCCCTTAAAAGATCAACATTTTACACTCTTTAGTTTCATTTTATCATTAATAGTTAATGAGTAACATGTAAAAGACCAATAAGTTGCATATATAATGGGAGATAACTCCTATAAAATGAAGTCAAATCCTTTCCCTGTAAATGTAACATAGTTGCTCCTTTAAGAGATCAACATTTTGCACTCTTATGTTTCCCTCTATCATTAATAGTTAAAGAATACCATGTGAAAACCCAATAATTTACATATATAATGGGAGATAAACTCCTATAAAATGAAGTCAAATCCTTTCCCTGTAAATGTAACAAAGTTGCTCCTTTAAGAGATCAACATTTCGCGATCTTATGTTTCCCTCTATCATTTATAATTATTGAGTAACATGTGAAAAACCAATCAGTTACATATATAATGGGAGATAACTCCTATAAAATGAAGTCAAATCCTTTCACTGTAAATGTAACAAAGTTGCTCCTTTAAGAGACCAACATTTTGCACTCTTTAGTTTCCCTTTATCAATAATTGTTAATGAGTAACCTGTAAAAAACCAATAAGTTACATATATAATTGGAGATAACTCCTATAAAATGAAGTCAAATCCTTTACATGTAAATGTAACAAAGTTCCTCCTTTAAGAGGTCAACATTTTGCACTCTTTAGTTTCCCTTTATCATTTACAGTGAATGAGTAACATGTTAAAAACCAATAAGTTACATATATAATGGGAGATAACTCCTATAAAATGACGTCAAATCCTTTCCCTGTAAATGTAACAAAGTTGCTCCTTTAAGAGACCAACATTTTGCACTCTTTAGTTTCCCTTTATCATTAATAGTGAATGTGTAACCTGTAAAAAACCAATCAGTTACATATATAATGGGAGATAACTCCTATAAAATGAAGTAAAATCCTTTCCCTGTAAATGTAACAAAGTTGCTCCCTTAAGAGGCCAACATTTTGTACTCTTTAGTTTTCCTTTATCATTAATAGTGAATGTGTAACCTGTAAAAAACCAATCAGTTACATATATAATGGGAGATAACTCCTATAAAATGAAGTCAAATCCTTTCCCTGTAAATTTAACAAAGTTGCTCCTTTAAGAGACCAACATTTTGCACTCTTTAGTTTCCCTTTATCATTAATAGTTATTGAGTACCATGCGAAAAACCAATCAGTTACATATATAATGGGAGATAACTCCTATAAAATGACGTCAAATCCTTTCCTTGAAATGTAACAAAGTTGCTCCATTAAGAGACCAACATTTTGCACTCTTTAGTTTCCTTTTATCATTAATAGTGAATGTGTAACCTGTAAAAAACCAATCAGTTACATATATAATGGGAGATAACTCCTATAAAATGAAGTAAAATCGTATCCCTGTAAATGTAACAAAGTTGCTTCCTTAAGAGACCAACATTTTGTTCTCTTTAGTTTCCCTTTATCATTAATAGTGAATGTGTAACCTGTAAAAAACCAATCAGTTACATATATAATGGGAGATAACTCCTATAAAATGAAGTCAAATCCTTTCCCTGTAATGTAACAAAGTTGCTCCTTTAAGAGACCAACATTTTGCACTCTTTAGTTTCCCTTTATCATTAATAGTTAATGAGTAATATGTAGAAAACCAAAACGTTACATATATAACAGGAGATAACTCCTATAAAATGAAGTCAAATCCTTTCCCTGTAAAAGTAACAAAGTTGCTCCTTTAAGAGATCAACATTTTGCACCCTATACCTTCCCTTTGTCATTAATAGTTAATGAGAAACATGTAAAAAACCAATCAGTTACATATATAATGGGAGATAACTCCTATAAAATGACGTCAAATCCTTTCCTTGAAATGTAACAAAGTTGCTCCATTAAGAGACCAACATTTTGCACTCTTTAGTTTCCTTTTATCATTAATAGTGAATGTGTAACCTGTAAAAAACCAATCAGTTACATATATAATGGGAGATAACTCCTATAAAATGAAGTCAAATCGTTCTCCAGTAAATGTGACAAAGTTGCTCCCTTAAAAGATCAACATTTTGCACTCTTTAGTTTCATTTTATCATAAATAGTTAATGAGTAACATGTAAAAAACCAATAAGTTGCATATATAATGGGAGATAACTCCTATAAAATGATGTCAAATCCTTTCCCTGTAAATGTAACAAAGTTGCTCTTTTAAGAGGCCAACATTTTGCACTCTTTAGTTTCCCTTTATCATTAATAGTTATTGAGTACCATGCGAAAAACCAATCAGTTACATATATAATGGGAGATAACTCCTATAAAATGACGTCAAATCCTTTTTCTGTATGTAACAAAGTTGCTCCATTAAGAGACCAACATTTTGCACTCTTTAGTTTCCCTTTATCATTAATAGTGAATGTGTAATCTGTAAAAAACCAATAAGTTACATATATAATGGGAGATAACTTCTATAAAATGAAGTAAAATCCTTTCCCTGTAAATGTAACAAAGTTGCTCCATTAAGAGACCAACATTTTGCACTCTTTAGTTTCCCTTTATCATTAATAGTGAATGTGTAACCTGTAAAAAACCAATCAGTTACATATATAATGGGAGATAACTCCTATAAAATGAAGTCAAATCGTTCTCCAGTAAATGTGACAAAGTTACTCCCTTAAAAGATCAACATTTTACACTCTTTAGTTTCATTTTATCATTAATAGTTAATGAGTAACATGTAAAAAACCAATAAGTTGCATATATAATGGGAGATAACTCCTATAAAATGAAGTCAAATCCTTTCCCTGTAAATGTAACATAGTTGCTCCTTTAAGAGATCAACATTTTGCACTCTTATGTTTCCCTCTATCATTAATAGTTAAAGAATACCATGTGAAAACCCAATAATTTACATATATAATGGGAGATAAACTCCTATAAAATGAAGTCAAATCCTTTCCCTGTAAATGTAACAAAGTTGCTCCTTTAAGAGATCAACATTTCGCGCTCTGATGTTTCCCTCTATCATTTATAGTTATTGAGTAACATGTGAAAAACCAATCAGTTACATATATAATGGGAGATAACTCCTATAAAAAGAAGTCAAATCCTTTCACTGTAAATGTAACAAAGTTGCTCCTTTAAGAGACCAACATTTTGCACTCTTTAGTTTCCCTTTATCAATAATTGTTAATGAGTAACCTGTAAAAAACCAATAAGTTACATATATAATTGGAGATAACTCCTATAAAATGAAGTCAAATCCTTTACATGTAAATGTAACAAAGTTCCTCCTTTAAGAGGTCAACATTTTGCACTCTTTAGTTTCCCTTTATCATTTACAGTGAATGAGTAACATGTTAAAAACCAATAAGTTACATATATAATGGGAGATAACTCCTATAAAATGACGTCAAATCCTTTCCCTGTAAATGTAACAAAGTTGCTCCTTTAAGAGACCAACATTTTGCACTCTTTAGTTTCCCTTTATCATTAAAAGTGAATGTGTAACCTGTAAAAAACCAATCAGTTACATATATAATGGGAGATAACTCCTATAAAATGAAGTAAAATCCTTTCCCTGTAAATGTAACAAAGTTGCTCCCTTAAGAGGCCAACATTTTGTACTCTTTAGTTTTCCTTTATCATTAATAGTGAATGTGTAACCTGTAAAAAACCAATCAGTTACATATATAATGGGAGATAACTCCTATAAAATGAAGTCAAATCCTTTCCCTGTAAATTTAACAAAGTTGCTCCTTTAAGAGACCAACATTTTGCACTCTTTAGTTTCCCTTTATCATTAATAGTTATTGAGTAACATGCGAAAAACCAATCAGTTACATATATAATGGGAGATAACTCCTATAAAATGACGTCAAATCCTTTCCTTGAAATGTAACAAAGTTGCTCCATTAAGAGACCAACATTTTGCACTCTTTAGTTTCCTTTTATCATTAATAGTGAATGTGTAACCTGTAAAAAACCAATCAGTTACATATATAATGGGAGATAACTCCTATAAAATGAACTAAAATCGTATCCCTGTAAATGTAACAAAGTTGCTTCCTTAAGAGACCAACATTTTGTACTCTTTAGTTTCCCTTTATCATTAATAGTGAATGTGTAACCTGTAAAAAACCAATCAGTTACATATATAATGGGAGATAACTCCTATAAAATGAAGTCAAATCCTTTCCCTGTAAATGTAACAAAGTTGCTCCTTTAAGAGACCAACATTTTGCACTCTTTAGTTTCCCTTTATCATTAATAGTTAATGAGTAATATGTAGAAAACCAAAACGTTACATATATAACAGGAGATAACTCCTATAAAATGAAGTCAAATCCTTTCCCTGTAAAAGTAACAAAGTTGCTCCTTTAAGAGATCAACATTTTGCACCCTATACCTTCCCTTTGTCATTAATAGTTAATGAGAAACATGTAAAAAACCAATAAGTTACATATATAATGGGAGATAACTCCTATAAAATGAAGTCAAATCGTTCTCCAGTAAATGTGACAAAGTTGCTCCCTTAAAAGATCAACATTTTGCACTCTTTAGTTTCATTTTATCATAAATAGTTAATGAGTAACATGTAAAAAACCAATAAGTTGCATATATAATGGGAGATAACTCCTATAAAATGAAGTCAAATCCTTTCCCTGTAAATGTAACATAGTTGCTCCTTTAAGAGATCAACATTTTGCACTCTTATGTTTCCCTCTATCATTAATAGTTAATGAGTACCATGTGAAAACCCAATAATTTACATATATAATGGGAGATAACTCCTATAAAATGAAGTCAAATCCTTTCCCTGTAAAAGTAACAAAGTTGCTCCTTTAAGAGATCAACATTTTGCACCCTATACCTTCCCTTTGTCATTAATAGTTAATGAGAAACATGTAAAAAACCAATAAGTTACATATATAATGGGAGATAACTCCTATAAAATGAAGTCAAATCGTTCTCCAGTAAATGTGACAAAGTTTCTCCCTTAAAAGATCAACATTTTGCACTCTTTAGTTTCATTTTATCATTAATAGTTAATGAGTAACATGTCAAAAACCAATAAGTTGCATATATAATGGGAGATAACTCCTATAAAATGAAGTCAAATCCTTTCCCTGTAAATGTAACATAGTTGCTCCTTTAAGAGATCAACATTTTGCACTCTTATGTTTCCCTCTATCATTAATAGTTAATGAGTACCATGTGAAAACCCAATAATTTACATATATAATGGGAGATAACTCCTATAAAATGAAGTCAAATCCTTTACATGTAAATGTAACAAAGTTGCTCCTTTAAGAGACCAACATTTTGCACTCTTTAGTTTCCCTTTATCATTAATAGTTAATGAGTAACCTGTAAAAAACCAATAAGTTACATATATAATGGGAGATAACTCCTATAAAATGAAGTCAAATCCTTTACATGTAAATGTAACAAAGTTGCTCCTTTAAGAGGTCAACATTTTGCACTCTTTAGTTTCCCTTTATCATTTACAGTGAATGAGTAACATGTAAAAAACCAATAAGTTACATATATAATGGGAGATAACTCCTATAAAATGAAGTCAAATTCTTTTCCTGTTAATAAAACAAAGTTGCTCCTTTAAAAGACCAACATTTTGCACTCTTTAGTTTCCCTGTACCATTAATAGTTAATGAGTAACGTGTAACAAACCAATAAGTTACATATATAATGGGAGATAACTCCTATAAAATGAAGTCAAATCCTTTCCCTATAAATGTAACAAAGTTGCTCCTTTAGGAGATCAACATTTTGCACTCTTTCCTTTCCCTCTTTCATTTTTAGTTTATGAGTACGATGTGAAAAACCAATCAGTTACATCTATAATGGGAGATAACTCCTATAAAATGAAGTCAAATCACTTCGCTCCAAATGTGACAAAGTTGCGTCTTAATAAGACGAACATTTTACTCTCAATAAGTGTTTATCTATCTTTTACCGTTTCAGAGGAGTAGCGGACACAAGCAAATGTCAAAATTTAGAACGTGACCTTGACCTTTGACCTTGTGTCCATTTTCAAGGTCAAAGGTCAAGATGATCTATGGTGAAGACCCCAGGCCTCTATCTCTTTTAGTTGTTGAGATTTGTTTGAATATCACTTACTACTTTTTATTTAAAGGGAGATAACTCCTATAAGATGTCGTCAGAACCCTTCAATCAATCTGTCCCAAAGTTGCGCAAGGATATAGGACACATTTTGGTAAAGGTTTGGTATTGATATCTTTTTTGGTTTAGGAGGAGTAGCAGGAACAAGCTTTTTAGTAAAAGGGGAGATAACTCCGTAAATAAAAAGGGTGCGGTCAGTCAGGGTGAACTGCGAAAGCGCAATGGGTCACCGATATCAGATATAAAATATCAAAGCGACATGTCGCGAAATGAAAAAACCCCACATAAGTTTGCGCAAGAAGTGGGAGAATAATAATAATAATAATAAATATAGGTTCAATCGTTCTAAAGAACGATTAATAGGCTTTCCACTTCAAAAGAAGACCTTAAATAAATGACCTTGAAACCAGAAAGCTAAGAAACATACGTAATTTGTCTATAGCAATTAATAAGAACAAAAATTATAAAAAAAACTATTTAGATATCTTTAAAAATAAGAAAGGTCATTAAATAGGACGTAAGAAAACTTGAATGACCTTGACAACTGATCTTTTAATCTACGTAAATATTACTTATAGGCAATAGCATTAAAAGAATAAGCCATTCAAAATACATAGTACTATGAAAAACATTTATAAAGGACATTGACCTTGACTTTTACAGCATGACCTTGACCATGCTGAAGGTCAACAGTGTTCAACATTGAAGATTTTATGCCAATATCTCTTAAAGTCATTGAGATATGACTAATTATAATATATACAAAAAATTAGAAAATGACCTTGACCTTTGACCTTGTATTTGTTTTCAAGGTCAAGGGTCCTAATGATCCATAGTGAAGACCCCATGCCTCTACTATCAATAGTTGATAAGTAATTAATGAAAAACTAATTATCAATGGTTGTAATGGGGGATAACTCCTATAAGATGAAGCCGGATCCTTTCCCTTTAACTAGAAAAAAGTTGCGCCTTTATGAGACCAACATTTTATCCATTATAACTTATAGCCTATCTTTTACCGTTTCAAAGTAATAGCGATGACAAGACAATGCCAAAATTTCAAACGTGACCTTGACCTTTGACCTTGTGTCCATTTTCAAGGTCAAGGTCAATGATGACCAATGATATAAGGTTTCATATATATATCTGTTATAGTTACTGAGATATAGTGATATAATGCAATTCACAATACATTTTATTGGTCTAGGGGAGATAACTCTTATAAAAATGTCAAATAAAAAAAGTGACGATTCAAGATCTCAATATGATACACATTTTGGTAAAGGTTTCAGTTCTCTATCTATTATAGTAAAGGAGGAGATCTGCACACAACCAAGTGTCAAAAATTAGAACATGACCTTGACCTTTGACCTTGTGACCTTTTTCAAGGTCAAGGTCAATGATGACCAACTGTGAAATATCTAGTCTATATCACCTCTGGTTCATGAGTTACAATGGTACAAATTGTACTTCCAATAAATAAGGGGAAATAACTCCTACAAGGAGTCGTCAAAATACTTTGCGCGATATGTAACAAATTGTCGCAATCCATAGCTGGCCATTTTGCAACAACTTTTATTGCGAAATCTTTTACGGTTTCAAAGTTTATCTGCACACAAGCTTTTTTATGACAGGGGAAATAACTCCGTAAAGAAAAAGTGTTCGGTCTGCCAGGGTTAACTGCGAAAGCGTAATGTCTCATACATCCATAGTACAAAATGTCTTTACGACATGTCGCGAAACAAAATTTATAATGGGATAACAAAACTTGGCGGAAAAAAAATAAGAATAATTAAAAGGACATTTGTTCAGTAGAACAAATGCACAGGAAGGTCTTTCCCTCGTTATCGTTTCTATAGGAAAAACTGGCGTTAAACGTTAAACAAGAGGCCCCAGAGGGTGAAAATCTATCATTTTACATCGTAATATACCCGTATTACCCCCCCCCCCCGGGCGGGTTTCTATTCCATTGTTTCTAGAACGTTCTAATTACAAAATTGAAGAAAAAAAAAGGGCCCGGCCCCTCCACCCCAGGGCCAGCATGATTTATTGTTTTTGACATGCTGTCCCTGGGTGGAGAGTTGGGCCCTTTTTGGGTTCATAGTTTTATATGCAACTATGATTATATAAAAACCGGGAACCAGTTTTTTTGTTTATTTGTTTGTTTGTTTACTTTTCTGTTTTTAACTATATGTTTCGTATTTTAATGACTTTTCTTGACTTGTAGGTGAAGAAAAACAGATTTATGGTAAAAGGCAAAGAAAAGAACTAGCTGGAGTCACGTGACATTCTTATATAATATCACGGAGATAGTTTTATTTTATCATTCTAGGGAGTTACCATGGTCATGAACAGACGTATATATGACATGATGCACGATCTTTAATCTCAGTGATTGTTTAATTCAGGACGACACGGATTAATATCAACGGAGCATTGTTTCAATTTGTTATTGTTTCAGATCGATCATTTAAAGACATTTTTCAAATTATTTCATAGGAATTTCACGCTGGAAAATAAGGACACGAGTCACGTAGCAGACGACCGAATAAACAAAAATTCACGTCGGAAATTGTTTCAATTTGATTCAAATGTGAGGTAAAATGCAGTTCGGATAGTTAGAACAACTTGTTGAGAAAGGATTTACACTATGATTCACTGACGATAACTGAAATGGACATCACAGCTGACGAAATTTACAAATAAGGGGGAGGGGTTGTCATGTGTTTCAATCTGGGATTTGGAGGATTTATTGACTCGCATACTTTGAGGAATTACGTTTTTAGACTGAAATCCACATTCTAAACGGAAAATATCTTCTTTTTACCTAACAAAGTAAGTTGATTAAATTTAGTGTTAACTGTGGTCATGTATATTGAAAAAATGTACACTATGAACATGATGAAAGTAGACCAAACTACATAACATTTTTTGCAAAACTTATTTTGTCATACATCTTGGTATTTTTAATTGATTGTCTCCATACAATATTATTATTATGATTCAGAAATAACTTTGTACTCATTTTTAATGGAGAAACACACTAAAATGGGACACAGCAGCTGTACATATTTTAAATTTAATAATTAAACAATAAGGAAAAGAGGGAAACTTGTAGAAATCACAAGGTTTTGTTTTAACTTTGGTTTAAAAGTGTCGATTTAGGCTATTGTCACAGTGTTGAATATTTTTTCATGAAAATCTAGGAATATAGTGTACCATTTTTAAAGTAATTGCACTTAAATTGCTAATTTCTGTATAAATGTTCAAGTTAACATCATTTCAATCATTTTAATAATTATCGCATTTGGTTTAATACAGCAATTTTGTAACAAAGTGCATGTTTTCTTCACTAGACACATAATTACGAATTGTAGGAACTCGCTCAATGTTCATTATTTTATCAATTTTTGTTTAATACAGCAATTTTGTAACAAAGTGCATGTTTTCTTCACTCGACACATAATTACGCATTGTAGGAACTCGCTCAATGTTCATGATTTTATCAATTTTTGCCAAAAGTTAGTTTTTTATGTTACAAAAAGTACATTTAGTATGTACTTAAAATTTGAAATTAGTGTTTAAGCCATTTTGAAATGTCCATCATTGAAAAATTTTAAGTCTCATATGATTACGCCTTTCTAAGCCAAACAGTACTAATATCTTGATACATATTAATTCTTAGTTGTTGTTTTTTTCGCTCGACAAGGCTTATCAGGTCCATATCAAATGAGCTCGAAGATATAAGATACTCTCTAGATACTGGTTATGTGTTATGTTTTATATATTGTAACACTTCTTAGTGTCTGGACAGGTCTGATTAATTGCAGCAAAGATGTGTATTTTTTTTATCGTTATGTATGTTTTCCTTAATATTCATGAGCTTTGGTCAGTGATGTACGATTGGTCAGAAAGCTAGGCAGATTCTTCGCGCACGACATATGACCATGTTAACTATATTATCTGTAACCGTTTTCACTTAAAGTCAAAAACCGAATAACAGAAATGTGTCAAGGCTGATAACTCGAATACGGTTCATATAACAGTTTCAGATACAATATACTAAATGAAGGTCTTGATAAGAGGATCACTTTAAATATACATGTTTACTGTATTATTTCTAACCGTTTTCAAGTTTTAACCAAAAAACCGATTAACCCAAACACGTCAAGGGCTGTAACTCGAAAACGATTCATCGCACAGCTTCGGGTCAAATGTACCAAATGATTTAGCCGATACGTGTCAAGGGCCATAACCTGGAAAACGGTTTGTCGCACAGTTTTCGACACTATATATCAAATGTATATCTCAATGAGAGGAACATTTTTCTGATATATTGTCTGCTTCAATTTTTTATGGTTTTTGAGTTATATTGAAAACAAAATTTAGCCGATACGTGTCAAGGGCCATAACCTGGAAAACGGTTTGTCGCACAGTTTTCGACACTATATATCAAATGTAGATCTCAATGAGAGGAACATTTTTCTGATATATTGTCTGCTTCAATTTTTTATGGTTTTTGAGTTATATTGAAAACAAAATTTAGCCGATACGTGTCAAGGGCCATAACCTGGAAAACGGTTTGTCGCACAGTTTTCGACACTATATATCAAATGTAGATCTCAATGAGAGGAACATTTTTCTGATATATTGTCTGCTTTAATTTTTTATGGTTTTTGAGTTATATTGAAAACAAAATTTAGCCGATACGTGTCAAGGGCCATAACCTGGAAAACGGTTTGTCGCACAGTTTTCGACACTATATATCAAATGTAGATCTCAATGAGAGGAACATTTTTCTGATATATTGTCTGCTTCAATTTTTTATGGTTTTTGAGTTATATTGAAAACAAAATTTAGCCGAAACCTGTCAAGGGCAATAACTCCTAAACGGTTCATTGAACAATTTTTGACATAAAAGACCAAATGTAGGTCTCAATGAGAGGAGTATTTTTCCAATTTATTGTCTGCTTCTATCTTTTACAGTTTTCGAGTTGTTATGATAACAAGATTGGCGGCCTAAGGTCGAGGTCATATCTGAACTTTGACCTTGAGATTTTCTTTAAGGTAATATCACAGGACAGCAAATGGTGAAGACCCAAGGTGTTTTCGACTTTAGTTTTGTAAGTTTTGGTGATAACCGGCGTCCATGAAACATTCAAGGTATACCGCTCGCCTTCGCTCGACACAATTTTTTGGCCAAATTATGGTACAAAGTTGTCTCAAAAGTTCCTTAACATTTCTCACTTTTCAGTTTTTCTCTAAATTTGATAGTTTCTGAGTTGTTCTGATAACAAGGTTTTCGGTGTTGGGGCAGATAACTCTGTAAAGAAAAAGTTTTCGGTGTCGCAGGGTAAATTCCAATCAGGGTTTAAGTGTACGATACTTGGTATAAAAGATGAAAATGATATGTCGCGAACTCTTTTCTACAGACTTGGCGGAAGAAAAAAAAATTAGAATAATAATAATAATAATAATAATAATCAGAAGAAATACAGTAAGGTCTTCCCACTGTAGTGGGAAAGACCTTAAATATAGGTTCAATCGTTCTAAAGAACGATTAATAGGCTTTCCACTTCAAAAGAAGACCTTAAATAAATGACCTTGAAACCAAAAAGCTAAGAAACATACGTATTTGTCTATAGCAATTAATAAGAACAAAAATTATTAAAAAACTATTTAGATATCTTTAAAAATAAGAAAGGTCATTAAATAGGACGTAAGAAAACTTGAATGACCTTGACAACTGATCTTTTAATCTACGTAAATATTACTTATAGGCAATAGCATTAAAAGAAGAAGCCATTCAAAATACGTAGTACCATGTAAAACATTTATAAAGGACTTTGACCTTGACTTTTACAGCATGACCTTGACCATGCTGAAGGTCAACAGTGATCAACATTGAAGATTTTATGCCAATATCTCTTAAAGTCATTGAGATATGACTACTTATAATATATACATAAAATTAGAAAATGACCTTGACCTTTGACCTTGTATTTGTTTTCAAGGTCAAGGGTCCTAATGATCCATAGTGAAGACCCCATGCCTCTACTATCAATAGTTGATAAGTAATTAATGAAAAACTAATTATCAATGGTTGTAATGGGGGATAACTCCTATAAGATGAAGCCGGATCCTTTCCCTTTAAATAGAAAAAAGTTGCGCCTTTATGAGACCAACATTTCATCCATTATAACTTATAGCCTATCTTTTACCGTTTCAAAGTAACAGCGATGACAAGACAATGCCAAAATTTCAAACGTGACCTTGACCTTTGACCTTGTGTCCATTTTCAAGGTCAAGGTCAATGATGACCAATGATATAAGGTTTCATATATATATCTGTTATAGTTACTGAGATATAGTGATATAATGCAATTCACAATACATTTTATTGGTCTAGGGGAGATAACTCTTATAAAAATGTCAAATAAAAAAAGTGACGATTCAAGATCTCAATATGATACACATTTTGGTAAAGGTTTCAGTTCTCTATCCATTATAGTAAAGGAGGAGATCTGCACACAACCAAGGGTCAAAAATTAGAACATGACCTTGACCTTTGACCTTGTGACCTTTTTCAAGGTCAAGGTCAATGATGACCAACTGTGAAATATCTAGTCTATATCACCTCTGGTTCATGAGTTACAATGGTACCAATTGTACTTTCAATAAATAAGGGGAAATAACTCCTACAAGCAGTCGTCAAAATACTTTGCGCGATATGTAACAAATTGTCGCAATCTATAGCTGACCATTTTGCAACAACTTTTATTGCAAAATCTTTTACGGTTTCATAGTTTATCTGCACACAAGCTTTTCTGTGACAGGGGAGATAACTCCGTAAAGAACAAGTGTTCGGTGTGACAGGGTCAACTGCGAAAGCGTAATGTCTCATACATCCATAGTACAAAATGTCTTTACGACATGTCGCGAAACAAAATTTATAATGGGAAAAGAAAACTTGGCGGAAAAAAATAAGAATAATAATAATAATAAGAAACAGAAGAATAACAAGAAGGCTTTCCACTCGGAAAGTGGAAAGCCTTAATAATCAGAACAATAACTATAGGTCTTTCCACAGAAAGGTGGAAAGACCTAATAATTAAAGATCAACTGTTCGGTTGAACATTTGAGGGTCTTTCCATATTAATTTTAATTTTCCATTACGTGATGACATTCAAAATAATCAACTTTTTCCGAAATGTCATAATTTGCTATAAATATTTAAAAAAGAAATTACTTAGTATTATTTGCTACAGATTGGCATTCTAAGAAAGATAACTGTTATAAAATTGTGATACAACTTTTCACGGCATGTCTTAATTTACTCGTAATTATTAATAGAACATGTTATGAAGAAAATCATTTCAATATCTTTGAAAATAGCAAAGGTCAAAAACTAGTACGCGACCTTGACCCATGCAAGTTTTCAAGGTCAAAGGTCATGAGGGTCTATGGTTAAGACGCCACGCCTCTATCATTCATAGTTAATGAGTAACATGTGAAAACTAGTAAGGTACATATATAATGGGAGATAACTCCTATAAATGACTTCAAATCCTTTTCCTTTAAATTTGACAATGTTGCTCCTTTAAAAGATCAACATTTTGCACTCTTTCGTTTCCCTGTATTATTAATAGTTAATGAGTACCATGTTAAAAACCAATAAGTTACATATATAATGGGAGATAACTCCTATAAAATGAAGTCAAATCATTTCCCTGTAAATGTAACAAAGTTGCTCCTTAAAGAGGTCAACATTTTGCACCCTTTAGTTTCCCTCTTTCATTAATAGTTAATGAGTACCATGTGAAAAACCAATCAGTTACATATCTAATGGGAGATAACTCCTATAAAATGAAGTCATATCCGTTTACTGCAAAGGCAAAAAAGTTGCTCCTTTAAAAGGCCAACATTTTGCACACTTTATTTTCATTTTATCATTAATAGTTAATGAGTAACATGTTAAAAACCAATAAGTTACATATATAATGGGAGATAACTCCTATAAAATGAAGTCAAATCCTTTCCTTGTAAATGTAACAAAGTTGCTCCTTAAAGAGGTCAACGTTTTGCACTCTTTAGTTTCCCTCTTTCATTAATAGTTAATGAGTACCATGTAAAAAACCAATAAGTTACATATATAATGGGAGATAACTCCTGTAAAATGAAGTCAAATCCTTTACCTGTTAATGTAACAAAGTTGCTCCTTTAGGAGATCAACATTTTGCACTCTTTACTTTCCCTCTATCATTAATAGTTAATGAGTACCATGTGAAAAACCAATCAGTTACATATATAATGGGAGATAACTCCTATAAAATGAAGTCAAATTACTTCGCTTCAAATGTGACAAAGTTGCGTCTTAATAAGACGAACATTTTACTCTCAATAAGTGTTTATCTATCTGTTACCATTTCAGAGGAGTAGCGCGAACAAGCAAATGTCAAAATTTAGAATGTGACCTTTACCTTTGACCTTGTGTCCATTTTCAAGGTCAAAGGTCAAGATGATTTATGGTGAAGACCCCAGGCCTCTATCTCTTTTAGTTGTTGAGATTTGTTTGAATATCACTTACTACTTTTATTTAAAGGGAGATAACTCTTATAAGATGTCGTCAGAACCCTTCAATCAATCGGTCCCAAAGTTGCGCAAGGATATAGGACACATTTTGGTAAGGTTTGGTATTGCTATCTTTTTTGGTTTAGGAGGAGTAGCATGAACAAGCTTTTCAGTAAAAGGGGAGATAACTCCTAAAAGGAAAAGAGTGCGGTCAGTCAGGGTGAACTGCGAAAGCGCAATGGGTAACCGATATCAGATATAAAATATCAAAGCGACATGTCGCTAAGTGAAAAAACCAGACACCGAAATAAGTTGGCGGAAGAAAAGAGAAAAGAATAATAATAATTAAAGATCAACTGTTCGGTTGAACATTTGAGGGTCTTTCCATACTAATATTCATTTTGTATTACGCGATGACATTCAAAATAATTAACTTTTTGCGAAATGTTATAATTTTGCTATAAATATTTAAAAAAAAAATTATTTGGTATTATTTGCTACAGATTAGGTTTCAAAGAGAGATAACTCTTATAAAATTTTGATACAACTTTTCACGGCATGTCTTAATTTACTCGTAATTATTAATAGAACATTTTAAGAAGAAAATTTTTTCAATATCTTTGAAAATAGCAAAGGTCAAAAACTAGTACGTGACCTTGACCCATGCAAGTTCTCAAGGTCTAAGGGCATGAGGGTCTATGGTGAAGACCCCATGCATCTATCATAAATGGTTAATGAGTTACAATTGAAAAACCAAAAAATTACATATTTAATGGGAGATAACTCTTATAAAATGAAGTCAAATCCTTTCCCTGTAATGTAACGAAGTTGCTCCTTTAAGAGATCAACATTTTGCACCCTTTAGTTTCCCTCTATCATTAATAGTTAATGAGTAACATATAAAAAAACCAGTAAGTTACATATATATTGGGAGATAACTCCTATAAAATGAAGTCAAATCCTTTCCCTGTAAATGTAACAAATTTGCTCCTGTAAAAGACCAACATTTTGCACTCTTCACTTTCCCTTTATCATTAATAGTTAATGAGTTACATGTGAAAAACAAATAAATCACAAATATAATGGGAGATAACTCCTATAAAATGAAGTCAAATCCTTTCCCTGTAAATGTAACAAAGTTGCTCCTTTAAGAGATTAACATTTTGCACTCTTTAGTTTCCCTCTATCATCAATAGTTAATGAGTACCATGTGAAAAACCAATCAGTTACATATATAATGGGAGATAACTCCTATAAAATGAAGTCAAATCCTTTCCCTACAAATGTAACAAAGTTGCTCCTTTAAGAGACAAACATTTTGCACTCTTTCGTTTCCCATTATCGTTAATAGTTAATGAGTAACATGTAAAAAACCAATAAGTTACATATATAATGGGAGATAACTCTTATAAAATGAAGTCAAATCCTTTACCTGTTAAGTAACAAAGTTGCTCCTTTAAGAGATCAACATTTTGCACTGTTTACTTTCCCTCTATCATTAATAGTTAATGAGTACTATGTGAAAAACCAATCAGTTACATATATAATGGGAGATAACTCCTATAAAATGAAGTCAAATCCTTTACCTGCAAATGTAGCAAAGTTGCTCCTTTAAGAGATCAACATTTTGCGTTCTTTACTTTCCCTCTATGATTAATAATAAATGAGTACCATGTGAAAAACCAATCAGTTAAATATATAATGGGAGATAACTCCTATAAAATGAAGTCAAATCCTTTCTCTATAAATGTAACAAAGTTGCTCCTTTAAGAGATCAACATTTTGCACTCTTTACTTTCCCTTTATCATTAATAGTTAATGAGTAACATGTAAAAAACCAATCAGTTACATATATAATGGGAGATAACTCCTATAAAATGAAGTCAAATCCTTTTTTTGTAAATGTAACAAAGTTGCTCCTTTAAGAGGTCAACATTTTGCACTCTTTACTTTCCCTCTATCATTAATAATAAATGAGTACCATGTTAAAAACCAATCAGTTAAATATATAATGGGAGATAACTCCTATAAAATGAAGTCAAATCCTTTCTCTATAAATGTAACAAAGTTGCTACTTTAAGAGATCAACATTTTGCACTCTTTACTTTCCCTCTATGATTAATAATGAATGAGTACCATGTGCAAAACCAATCAGTTAAATATATAATGGGAGATAACTCATATAAAATGAAGTCAAATCCTTTCCCTGCAAATGTAACAAAGTTGCTCCTATAAAAGACCAACATTTTGCACTCTTTAGTTTCCCTGTATCATTAATAGGTAATGAGTAACATGTAAAAAACCAATAAGTTACATATATAATGGGAGATAACTCCTATAAAATGAAGTCAAATCCTTTCCCTGCAAATCTAAAAAAGTTGCTCCTTTAAAAGACCAACATTTTGCACTCTTTCGTTTCCCTTTTTCATCAATAGTTAATGAGTAACATGTGAAAAACCAATAAGTTACATATATAATGGGAGATAACTCCTATAAAATGAAGTCAAATCCTTTCCCTAAAAAGTTAACAAAGTTGCTCCTTGAAGGGACCAACATTTTGCACTCTTTAGTTTCCCTTTATCATTTTTAGTTAATGAGTAACATGTAAAAAACCAATAAGTTAAAATATAATATGGGAGATAACTCCTATGAAATGAAGTCAAATCCTTTAACTGTAAATGTAACAAAGTTGCTCCTTGAAGAGATCAACATTTTGCACTCTTTACTTTCCCTCTATCATTAATAGTTAATGAGTACCATGCGAAAAACCAATTAGTTACATATATAATGGGAGATAACTCCTATAAAATGAAGTCAAATCCTTTCCCTGTAAATGTGACAAAGTTGCTGCTTTAAGAGATCAACATTTTGCACTCTTTAGTTTTCCTCTACCATTAATTGTTAATGAGTACCATGTGAAAAACCAATCAGTTACATATATAATGGGAGATAACTCCTATAAAATGAAGTCAAATCCTTTCCCTGTAAATGTGACAAAGTTGCTGCTTTAAGAGATCAACATTTTGCACTCTTTAGTTTTCCTCTACCATTAATTGTTAATGAGTACCATGTGTGTTTGTTTGTTTGAATGGTGTTTTAACGCCACTTTCAGCAATTTTTCAGCTATTTCATGGCGTCCAGTTTTTATTGGGGGAGGAAGCCGGAGTACCCGGAGAGAACCCCCGACCTGCGGTAGGAAAACTGGCAATCCTTGTCAATTAAGATTGGAGTCGAGTACACCCTGCCTGCAGTGAGAATCGAACCCGCAATCTCAGTGTTGACAGACCACGTGATCAATAGTAAACAAACTACCTTGACCACTCGGCCACCGAGGCCCCCTGAGAATCATGTGAAAAACCAATCAGTTACATATATAATGGGAGATAACTCCTATAAAATGAAGTCAAATCCTTTCACTGGAAATGTAACAAAGTTGCTCCTTTAAAAGACCAACATTTTGCACTCCTCAGTTTCCCTGTATCATTAACAGTTAATGAGTAACATTTAAAAAACCAATAAGTTACATATATAATCGGAGATAACTCCTATAAAATGAAGTCAAATCCTTTCCCTGTAAATGTGACAAAGTAGATCCTTTAAGAGATCAACATTTTGCACTCTTTAGTTTCCCTCTATCATTAATTGTTAATGAGTACCATGTGAAAAACCAATCAGTTACATATATAATGGGAGATAACTCCTATAAAAAGGAAGTCAAATCCTTTCCCTGGAAATGTCACAAAGTTGCTCCTTTAAAAGACCAACATTTTGCACTCTTCAGTTTCCCTTTATCATTAATAAGTAATGAGTAACATGTAAAAAACCAATAAGTTACATATATAATGGGAGATAACTCCTATAAAATGAAGGCAAATCCTTTTCCTGTAAATGTGACAAAGTTGCTCCTTTAAAAGACCAACATTTCGCACTCTTTAGTTTCCCTCTACCATTTATAGTTTACGAGTACCATGTGAAAAACCAATAAGTTACATATATAATGGGAGATAACTCCTATAAAATGAAGTCAAATTACTTCGCTCCAAATGTGACAAAGTTGCGTCTTAATAAGGCGAACATTTTACTCTCAATAAGTGTTCATCTATCTTTTACCGTTTCAGAGGAGTAGCGGACACAAGCAAATGTCAAAATTTAGAACGTGACCTTGACCTTTGACCTTGTGTCCATTTTCAAGGTCAAAGGTCAAGATGATCTATGGTGAAGACCCCAGGCCTCTATCTCTTTTAGTTGTTGAGATTTGTTTGAATATCACTTACTACTTTTTATTTAAAGGGAGATAACTCATATAAGATGTCGTCAGAACCCTTCAATCAATCTGTCCCAAAGTTGCGCAAGGATATAGGACACATTTTGGTAAAGGTTTGGTATTGATATCTCTTTTGGTTTAGGAGGAGTAGCATGAACAAGCTTTTTAGTAAAAGGGGAGATAACTCCTTAAAGGAAAAGGGTGTGGTCAGTCAGGGTGAACTGCGAAAGCGCAATGGGTCACCGATATCAGATATAAAATATCAAAGCGACATGTCACGAAATGAAAAAACCCCACATAAGTTTGTGCAAGAAGTGGGAGAAGAATAATAATAATAATAATAATCAGAACAATAACTAAAGGTCTTTCCACAGAAAGGTGGAAAGACCTAATAATTAAAGATCAACTGTTCGGTTGAACATTTGAGGGTCTTTCCATATTAATTTTAATTTTGTATTACATGATGACATTTAAAATAATCATCTTTTTGCAAAATGTTATAACTTTGCTATAAATATTAAAAAAAAGAAATTATTTTATATTATTTGCTACAGATTGGCATTCTAAGAGAGATAACTCTTATAAAAGTTTTATACAACTTTTAACGCCATGTCTTTATTTACTCGTAATTATTAATAGAACATTTTAAGACGAAAATAATTTCAATATCTTTAAAAATAGCAAAGGTAAAAAACTAGTACGTGACCTTGACCCATACAAGTTTTCAAGGTCAAAGGGCATGAGGGTCTATGGTGAAGACCCCATTCCTCTATCATTAATAGTTAATGAGTTACAAGTGAAAAACCAATAAGTTACATATATAAGGGGAGATAACTCCTATAAATTGAAGTTAAATCCTTTCCCTGTAAATGTGAGAAAGTTGTTCCTTTAAGAGATCAACATTTTGCACTCTTTAGTTTCCCTCTATCATTAATAGTTAATGGGTACCATTAGAAAAACCAATAAGTTACATATATAATGGGAGATAACTCCTATAAAATGAAGTCAAATCCTGTCCCTATAAATGTTACAAAGTTGCTCCTTTAAGAGACCAACATTTTGCACTCTTTCCTTTCCCTTTATCATTAATAGTTAATGAGTAACATTTAAAAAACCAATGAGTTACATATATAATGGGAGATAACTCCTATAAAATGAAGTCAAATCCTTTCCTATAAATGTATTAAAGTTGCTCCTTTAAGAGACCAACATTTTGCACTCTTTCGTTTCCCTTTATCATTAATAGTAAATGAGTAACATGTAAAAAACCAATAAGTTACATATATAATGGGAGATAACTCCTATAAAATGAAGTCAAATCCTTTACCTGTAAATGTAACAAAGTTGCTCCTTTCAGAGGTCAACATTTTGCACTCTTTAGTTTCCCTCTATCATTAATAGTAAATGAGTACCATGCGAAAAACCAATCAGTTACATATATAATGGGAGATAACTCCTATAAAATGAAGTCAAATTACTTCGATTTAAATATGACAAAGTTGCGTCTTAATAAGACAAACATTTTACTCTCAATAAGTGTTTATCTATCTTTTACCGTTTCAGAGGAGTAGCGCGAACAAGCAAATTTCAAAATTTAGAACGTGACCTTGACCTTTGACATTGTGTCCATTTTCAAGGTCAAAGGTCAAGATGATTTATGGTGAAGACCCCAGGCCTCTATCTCTTTTAGTTGTTGAGATTTGTTTGAATATCACTTACTACTTTTATTTAAAGGGAGATAACTCCTATAAGATGTCGTCAGAACCCTTCAATCAATCTGTCCCAAAGTTGCGCAAGGATATAGGACACATTTTGGTAAAGGTTTGGTATTGCTATCTTTTTTGGTTTAGGAGGAGTAGCATGAACAAGCTTTTTAGTAAAAGGGGAGATAACGCCGTAAAGGAAAAGGGTGCGGTCAGTCAGGGTGAACTGCGAAAGCGCAATGGGTAACCGATATCAGATATAAAATAGCAAAGCGACATGTCGCGAAGTAAAAAAACCAGACACCGAAATAAGTTGGCGGAAGAAAAGAGAAAAGAATAATAATAATAATTAAAGATCAACTGTTCGGTTGAACATTTGAGGGTCTTTCCATATTAATTTTAATTTTGTATTACATGATGACATTTAAAATAATCATCTTTTTGCAAAATGTTATAACTTTGCTATAAATATTTAAAATAGACATTATTTTATATTATTTGCTACAGATTGGCAGTCTAAGAGAGATAACTCTTATAAAAGTTTTATACAGCTTTTAACGCCATGTCTTTATTTACTCGTAATCATTAATAAAATATTTTAGGACGAAAATAATTTCAATATCTTTAAAAATAGCAAAGGTCAAAAACTAGTACGTGACCTTGACCCATACAAGTTTTCAAGATCAAAGGGCATGAGGGTCTATGGTGAAGACCCCATGCCTCCATCATTAATAGTTAATGAGTTACAAGTAAAAAACCAATAAGTTACATATATAATGGGAGATAACTCCTATAAAATGAAATCAAATCCTTGCCCTATATGTAACAAAGTTGCTTCTTTAAGAGACCAACATTTTGCACTCTTTCGTTTCCCTTTATCATTAATAGTTAATGAGTAACATGTAAAAAACCAATAAGATGGATATATAATGGGAGATAACTCCTATAAATTAAAGTCAAATCCTTTCCCTATAAATGTAACAAAGCTGCAACTTTAAGAGACCAACATTTTGCACTCTTTCGTTTCCCTTTATCATTAATAGTTAATGAGTAACATGTAAAAAAACAATCAGTTACATATATAATGGGAGATAACTCCTATAAAATGAAGTCAAATCCTTTACCTGTAAATTAACAAAGTTGCTCCTTTAAGAGGTCAACATTTTGCAGTCTTTAGTTTCCCTCTATCATTAATAGTTAATGAGTATCATGCGAAAAACCAATCAGTTACTTATATAATGGGAGATAACTCCTATAAAATGAAGTCAAATCCTTTCCCTATAAATGTAACAAAGTTGCTCCTTTAAGAGACCAACATTTTGCACTCTTTCGTTTCCCTTTATCATTGATAGTTAATGAGTAATATGTAAAAAACCAATAAGTTACATATATAATGGGAGATAACTGCTATAAAATGAAGTCAAATCCTTTCCCTGTAAATGTAGCAAAGTTGCTACTTTAAGAGATCAACATTTTGCACTCTTTAGTTTCCCTCTATCATTAATAGTTAATGAGTACCATGTGAAAAAACAATAATTTACATATATAATGGGAGATAACTCCTATAAAATGAAGTCAAATCCTTTCCCTGTAAATGTAACAAAGTTGCTCCTTTAGGAGATCAACATTTTGCACTCTTTAGTTTCCCTCTATCTTTAATTGTTAATGAGTACCTTGTGAAAAATCAATCAGTTACATATATAATGGGAGATAACTCCTATAAAATGAAGTCAAATCCTTTACCTGGAAATGTAACAAAGTTGCTCCTTTAAGAAATAAACATCTTGCACTCTTTAGTTTCACACTATCATTAATAGTTAATGAGTACCATGCGAAAAAACCAATCAGTTACATATATAATGGGAGGTAACTCCTATAAAATGAAGTCAAATCCTTTCCCTGACACAGTAATAAAGTTGCTCCTGTAAAAGACTAACATTTTGCACTCTTTACTTTCCCTTTATCATTAATAGTTATTGAGTAACATGTGAAAAACTAATAAATTACACATATAATGGGAGATAACTCCTATAAAATAAAGTCAAATCCTTTCCCTGAAGATGTAACAAAGTTGCTCCTTTTAGAGACCAACATTTTGCACTCTTTCGTTTCCCTTTATCATTAATAGTTAATGAGTAACATGTAAAAAACCAATAAGTTTCATATATAATGGGAGATAACTCCTAAAAATTAGGTCAAATCCGTTTACTGCAAATGTTAAAAAGTTGCTCCTTTAAGAGATCAACATTTTGCACTTTTTACTTTCCGTCTATCATTAATAGTTAATGATTACCATGTGAAAAACCAATCGTTAAATATATAATGGGAGATAACTCCTATAAAATGAAGTCAAATCCTTTCTCTGCAAATGTAACAAAGTTGCTCCTTTTAGAGACCAACATTTTGCACTCTTTCGTTTCCCTTTATCATTAATAGTTATTAAGTAACATGTAAAAAACCAATAAGTTACATATATAATGGGAGATAACTCATATAAAATGAAGTCAAATCCTTTCCCTTCAAATGTAACTAAGTTGCTCCTTTAAAGGACCAACATTTTGCACTCTTTAGTTTCCCTGTATCATTAATAGTTAAACAGTATAATGTAAAAAACCAATAAGTTACATATATAATGGGAGATAACTCCTATAAAATGAAGTCAAATCCTTTACCTGCAAATGTAACAAAGTTGCTCTTTTAAGAGGTCAACATTTTGCACTCTTTAGTTTCCCTTTATCATTAATAGTGAATGAGTAACATGTAAAAAACCAATAAGTTACATATATAATGGGAGATAACTCCTATAAAATGAAGTCAAATCCTTTCCCTATAAATGTAAAAAAGTTGCTCCTTTAGGAGACCAACATTTTGCACTCTTTCGTTTCCCTTTATCATTAATAGGTAATGAGTACCATGTGAAAAACCAATCAGTTACATATATAATGGGAGATAACTCCTATAAAATGAAGTCAAATTACTTCGCTCCAAATGTGACAAAGTTGTGTCTTAATAAGACGAACATTTTACTCTCAATAAGTGTTTATCTATCTTTTACCGTTTCAGAGGAGTAGCGCGAACAAGCAAATAGAAAAATTTAGAACGTGACCTTGACCTTTGACCTTGTGTCCATTTTCAAGGTCAAAGGTCAAGATGATCTATGGTGAAGACCCCAGGCCTCTATCTCTTTTAGTTGTTGAGATTTGTTTGAATATCACTTACTACTTTTATTTAAAGGGATATAACTCCTATAAGATGTCGTCAGAACCCTTCAATCAATCTGTCCCAAAGTTGCGCAAGGATATAGGACACATTTTGGTAAAGGTTTAGTATTGCTATCTTTTTTGGTTTAGGAGGAGTAGCATGAACAAGATTTTTAGTTAAAGGGGAGATAACTCCGTAAAGGAAAAGGGTGCGGTCAGTCAGGGTGAACTGCAAAAGCGCAATGGGTAACCGATATCAGATATAAAATATCAAAGCGACATGTCGCGAAGTAAAAAAACCAGACACCGAAATAAGCTGGCGGAAGAAAAGAGAAAAGAATAATAATAATAATTAAAGATCAACTGTTCGGTTGAACATTTGAGGGTCTTTCCACATTGATTTTAATTTGAATTACGTGATGACATTCAAAATAAACAACTTGTGAAATGTTTTTGCAATAACTATTTAAAAAAAAAGTATTTTGTATTATTTTCTACAGATTGTCGTTCTAAGAGAGATAACTCTTCTAAAATTTTGACACAACTTTTCACGACCGGTCTTAATTTACTCGTAATTATTAATAGAACATTTTAGGTAGAAAATAATTTCAATATCTTTGAAAATAGCAAATGTCAAAAACTAGTACGTGACCTTGACCCATGCAAGTTTTCAAGGTCAAATGGCATGAGGGTCTATGGTGAAGAACTCATGCCTCTACCATTAATAGTTAATGAGTTACATGTGAAAAACCAATCAGTTACATATATAAAGGGAGATAACTCCTATAAATTGAAGTCAAATCCTTTTCCCGTATTTGACAAAGTTTCTCCTTTCAGAAATCAACCTTTTGCACTCTGTAGTTTCCCTTTATCATTAATAGTTAATGAGTAATATGTGAAAAACCATCATTTACATATATAATGGGAGATAACTCCTATAAAATGAAGTCAAATCCTTTCCCTGTAAATGTAACAAAGTTGCTCCTTTAAGAGATCAACATTTTGCACTCTTTAGTTTCCCTCTATCAATAATAGTTAAAGAGTACCATGTAAAAAACCAATAAATTACATATATAATGGGAGATAACTCCTATAAAATGAAGTCAAATCCGTTTAATGCAAATGTGAAAAAGTTGCTCCTTTAAGAGACCAACATTTTGCACTCTTTCGTTTCCCTTTATCATTAATAGTTCATAAGTAACATGTAAAAAACCAATAAGTTACATATATAATGGGAGATAACTCCTATAAAATGAAGTCAAATCTTTTACCTGATAATGTAACAAATTTGCTCCTTTAAGAGATCAACATTTTGAACTCTTTACTTTCCCTCTATCATTAATAGTTAATGAGTACCATGTGAAAAATCAATCAGTTACATATATAATGGGAGATAACTCCTATAAAATGAAGTCAAATTACTTCGCTTCAAATGTGACAAAGTTGCGTCTTAATAAGACGAACATTTTACTCTCAATAAGTGTTTATCCATCTTTTACCATTTCAGAGGAGTAGCGCGAACAAGCAAATATCAAAATTTAGAACGTGACCTTGACCTTTGACCTTGTGTCCATTTTCAAGGTCAAAGGTCAAGATGATTTATGGTGAAGACCCCAGGCCTCTATCTCTTTTAGTTGTTGAGATTTGTTTGAATATCACTTACTACTTTTATTTAAAGGGAGATAACTCCTATAAGATTTCGTCAGAACCCTTCAATCCATCTGTCCCAAAGTTGCGCAAGGATATAGGACACATTTTGGTAAAGGTTTGGCATTGCTATCTTTTTTGGTTTAGGAGGAGTAGCATGAACAAGCTTTTTTGTAAAAGGGGAGATAACTCCTAAAAGGAAAAGGGTGCGGTCAGTCAGGGTGAACTGCGAAAGCGCAATGGGTCACCAATATCAGATATAAAATATCAAAGCGACATGTCGTGAAGTAAAAAAACCAGACACCGAAATAAGTTGGCGGAAGAAAAGAGAAAAGAATAATAATAATAATCAGAACAATAACTATAGGTCTTTCCACAGAAAGGTGGAAAGACCTAATAATAATAATAATCAGAACAATAACTATAGGTCTTTCCACAGAAAGGTGGAAAGACCTAATAATCAGAACAATAACTATAGGTCTTTCCACAGAAAGGTGGAAAGACCTAATTAAAGATCAACTGTTCGGTTGAACATTTGAGGGTCTTTCCATATTAATTTTAATTTTGTATTACATGATGACATTTAAAATAATCATCTTTTTGCAAAATTTTATAACTTTGCTATAAATATTTAAAATAGAAATTATTTTATATTATTTGCTACAGATTGGCATTCTAAGAGAGATAACTCTTATAAAAGTTTTATACAACTTTTAACGCCATGCCTTTATTTACTCGTAATTATTAATAGAACATTTTAAGACGAAAATAATTTCAATATCTTTAAAAATAGCAAAGGTCAAAAACTAGTACGTGACCTTGACCCATACAAGTTTTCAAGATCAAAGGCATGAGGGTCTATGGTGAAGACCCCATGCCTCTATCATTAATAGTTAATGAGTTACAAGTAAAAAACCAATAAGTTACATATATAATGGGAGATAACTCCTATAAAATGAAGTCAAATACTTTACCTGTAAATGTAACAAAGTTGCTCCTTCAAGAGATCAACATTTTGCACTCTTTCGTTTCCCTTTATCATTAATAGTTAATGAGAAGCATGTAAAAAACCAATCAGTTACATATATAATGGGAGATAACTCCTACAAAATGAAGTCAAATCCTTTACCTGTAAATGTAACAAAGTTGTTTCTTTAAGAGGTCAACATTTTGCAGTCTTTAGTTTCCCTCTATCATTAATAGTTAATCAGTATCATGCGAAAAACCAATCAGTTACTTATATAATGGGAGATAACTCCTATAAAATGAAGTCAAATCCTTTCCGTATAAATGTAACAAAGTTGCTCCTTTAAGAGACCAACATTTTGCACTCTTTCGTTTCCCTTTATCATTAATAGTTAATGAGAAACATGTAAAAAATCAATAAGTTGCATATATAAAGGGAGATAACTCCTATAAAATGAAGTCAAATCCTTTCCCTTTAATGTCACAAAGTTGCTCCTTTAAGAGACCAACATTTTGCACTCTTTCGTTTCCCTTTATCATTAATAGTTAATGAGTATCATGTGAAAAACCAATCAGTTACATATATTATGGGAGATAACTCCTATAAAATGAAGTCAAATCCTTTCCCTATAATTAACAAAGTTGCTCCTTTAAGAGACCAACATTTTGCACTCTTTCGTTTCCCTTTATCTTTAAAAGTTAATGAGTAACATGTAAAAAACCAATAAGTTACATATATAATGGGAGATAACTCCTATAAAGTTAAGTCAAATCCTTTCCCTACAAATGTAACAAAGTTGCTCCTTTAAAAGACCAACATTTTGCACTCTTTAGTTTCCTTTTATCAGTAATTGTTAATGAGTTACATGTGAAAAACCAATAAATTACATATATAATTCGAGATAACTCCTATAAAATGAAGTCGAATTACTTCCCTCCAAATGTGACAAAGTTGCGCCTTAATAAGACAAACATTTTACTCTCAATAAGTGTTTATCTATCTTTTACCGTTTCAAAGGAGTAGCGGACACAAGCAAATGTCAAAATTTAGAACGTGACCTTGACCTTTGACCTTGTGTCCATTTTCAAGGTCAAAGGTCATGATGGTCTAAAGTGAAGACCCCAGGCCACTATCTCTTTTAGTTGCTGAGATTTGTTTGAATATCACTTACTACTTTTATTTAAAGGGAGATAACTCCTATAACATGTCATCAGAACCCTTCAATCACTCTGTCCCAAAGTTGCGCAAAGATATAGGACACATTTTGGTAAAGGTTTGGTATTGCTATCTTTTTTGGTTTAGGAGGAGTAGCAGGAACAAGCTTTTTAGTAAAAGGGGAGATAACTCCGTAAAGGAAAAGGGTGCGGTCAGTCAGGGTGAACTGCGAAAGCGCAATGGGTAACCGATATCAGATATAAAATATCAAAGCGACATGTCGCGAAGTGAAAAAACCAGACATCGAAATAAGTTGGCGGAAGAAAAGAGAAAATAATAATAATAATAACAATAATAATAATAATCAGAACAATAACTATAGGTCTTTCCACAGAAAGGTGGAAAGACCTAATAATACTAATCAGAACAATAACTATTGGTCTTTCCACAGAAAGGTGGAAAGACCTAATAATAATAATAATAATAATAATAATAATAATAATCAGAACAATAACTATAGGTCTTTCCACGGAAAGGTGGAAAGACCTAATTAAACTGCCATTTGTTCTGAGAACAAAAAAGAAAGGTTTTTCCCACTGTTTCTCTAAAGTAAAAAAAGTTAGGTGATGCTATGGGATTTTGTGTCTTGCTATAGCACAAAATGTCACTTCCATTCATAAAAATAAATTATTTGAGTAACGAAAGTGGTCCCGAGCCAAAAATATATGCGTTGTTAAGGACTTTTATTCGGTTGCTAGGGACAAAAGGCCACTTCCAGTCATAAAATGACATATTTCACTAAAGTACATCATTCTGATTCTACAAATATATGGTTGCTAAGGACTTTTTATAACGGTCACTTTGTTGTTATGGTATGACCTTGACCTATGACCTTTGACTTTCGGCTGAAATTGAAGCTCTTTTCCTACAGATCATGTTAAACCTATATGTTGATGGTCCCAAGTCTTTAGGACAAAAAAAAATTCGACGCGTTGCGACATTTTTCAGGTCAAAACGCGTAAACATGAAGTCGATTGGAAAAAAAAATTTGCATGACAAATCATTGCCATAGGTCCAGCGACATTTTGTATACTTCAGATTTTAAGAATTGGTTACGGTTTCTGAGTTTATCTGCTAACAAGGGTTTTCGTGTTCGGGCAGATAACTCTGTTACTAAAAACAAATCGGTCTAAAAGAATGAACCATGTCATCTCCGGATATGACTGATTGATGTTACCAAGTATCGAAATGATACGTCAAGACACTTTTTGGCAAACCTCCGCGGAAGAAGAAAAATAATAATAATAATAATAATTAAACTGCCATTTGTTCCGAGAACAAATGAGAAGGTCTTTCCCACTGTTCCTCTAACGTCAGAAAATATATGTGATGCTATTGGGATTTGGTGTCTTGCTCAGCACAAAAAGTCACTGCCAGTCATAAAAATGAGTTATTTGAGTAAACAAAGTGGTCCCGAGCCGAAAAATATATTGTTGTTAAGGACTTTCCTTCCGTTGCTAGGGACAAAATGCCACTTCCGGTCATGATATGATATATCTCAGTTAAGTACATCATTCTTATTCTAAAAATATCTGGTTGCTAAGGACTTTTTATAACAGTCACCTTTGTTGCTATGGTATGACCTTTGACATTTGGCTCAAATGGAAGCTCTTTTCATACTGATCACTTTAAACGTATATGATTACTATATTATCTCTAACCGTTTTCAAGTTTTAACCAAAACACCTATTAACGAAACGCATAAAGGGCAGTAACTCGAAAATGGTTCATCGCACAGCTTTTGGTCAAATGTACCAAATGAAGGTCTCAATAAGAGGAGTATTTTTCCCTTTATTGTCTGCTTCTATCTTTTATAGTTTGTGAGATATAGTGCTAACAAGACCTATCGTGACCTTTGACCATGACTTTTGACCTTTCACCTTGACATTTTTAAATGTAACATATGTCACTTAGGATCAATGGTGGTGGTCCCAAGTCTCTAGGACTTACGGTTTTTGAGAAAAATTTTTGACGCGTTGCGACATTTTTCAGGTCAAAAACGCGTAAACAGGAAGTCGATTGGAAAAAAAAAATTTGCATGACAAATCATCGCCATTGGGCCAGCGACAGTTTGTACACTTCAGATTTTAAAAATCGGTTACGGTTTCTGAGTTTATCTGCTAACAAGGGTTTTCGTGTTGGGGCAGATAACTAAAAATAGATCTGTCTAAAAGCATGAGCCATGTCATCTCCGGATATGACCGATTAATGGTACCAAGTATCGGAATGATATGTCGAGACACCTTTTGCCAAACCTCCGCGGAAGAAGAAAAATAATAATCATAAGAAAGACAAGAAGGTCTTTTCCTCAAAAAGGGGAAAGACCTTAATAATCATAAGAAATACAAGAAGGTCTTTCCACTGTAGTTTGTTCTGAGAACAAATGAGAAGGTCTTTCCTACTGTTCCTCTAAAGTCAGAAAATTTAGGTGATGCTTAGGGATTTTGTATCTTGCTATAGCACAAAATGTCACTTCCAGTCATAAAAATGAGTTATTTGAGTAAAGAAAGTGGTTCCGAGCCAAAAAATAGATGGTTGTTAAGGACTTTCATTCCGTTGCTAGGGACAAAAGGCGATTTCAGGTCATGAAATGACATTTATCAGTAAAGTATATCATTCTGATTCTAAAAATATATGGTTGTTAAGGACTTTTATAACGGTCACCTTGTTGCTAGGGTATGACCTTGACCTATGACCTTTAACCTTTGGCTCAAATGAAGCTCTTTTCCTATTGATCATGTTAAACCTATATGTTTACAATATTATCTCTTACCATTTTCAAGTTTTAACCAAAAAAAAACGATTAACCGAAACACGTCAAGGGCAGTAACTTGAAAACGTTTCATCGCACAGCTTCCAGTCAATTATACGAAATGAAGGTCTCAATAAGAGGAATATTTTTCCCTTGTATTGTCTGCTTCAATTTTGTACGGTTCAAGTGTCATTTTATAAAACTGTTTACGATGTCGGCCATTTTGAAAATGGCTGCCAGTAACCATTTGACTTTGGTCTTAAACTGAAGGGCTTGTTATGACGGTCATAAAACACCATATGTTCACAATATTATCTCTGAAGGTTTTAAAGTTATTAGCAAAAAACTGATTAGGCGAAACGTGTCAAGGGCCATAACTCGAAAACGGTTTGTCGCACAGTTTTCAATCCTTTAAATCAAATGTAGATCTCAGTGAGAGGAACATTTTTCTGATATATTGTCTGCTTCAATTTTTTATGGTTTTGAGTTATATTGAAAACAAAATTTAGCCGAAATGTGTCAAGGGCCATAACCTCAAAAACGGTTTGTCGCAAAGTTTTTAACTATTTATATCAAATGTAGATCTCAACGAGAGGAACAATTTTCTGATATATTGTCTGCTTAAATTTTTTATGTTTTTTGAGCTATATTGAAAATAAAATTTAGCCTAAATGTGTCAAGGGCCATAACCTCGAAAACGGTTTGTCGCACAGTTTTCGAACCTTATATCAAATGTAGATCTCAATGAGAGGAACATTTTCCTGATATTATGTCTGCCTCAATTTTTTATGGTTTTTGAGGTATTTCGAAAACAAAATTAAGCCGAAACCTGTCAAGGGCCATAACCTCTAAAACGGTTTGCGCACAGTTTTCGAACCTTATATCAAATGTAGATCTCAATGAGAGGAACATTTTTCTAGTATATTCTCTGCTTCAATTTTGTATGGTTTTTGAGTTATATTGAAAACAAAATTTCATTGGTGGCCATTTTGAAAATGGTGGACCAAAAAATTATTTTGATCCGATACATGTAATTAGGACCCTCATATCTACTTGGAAACCAAGTTTTGTGTAAATCCGACAACTTTGTCGTTTTCGACAAACTTTGCGTCAAAATCGCGTAAACAGGAAGTGGATTGTTTTTTTGCATGACAAATCATCGCCATTAAACCAGCGACATTTTGTACACTTCATATTTTGAGAATCGGTTAGGGTTTCTGAGTTTATCTGCTAACAAGGGTTTTCGTGTTCGGGCAGATAACTCTGTTACTAAAAATAGATCGGTCTAAAAGCATGAGCCGTGTCATCTCCGGATATGACCGATTGATGTTACCAAGTATCCAAATGATATGTCCAGACACTTTTTGGCAAACCTCCGCGGAAGAAGAAAAAAAAATTAAATGTCGATACATTTGTTCAAAGATCAAATGTGAGGTCTTTCCCGGCATTTTGGTAGTGTTATGTCTAGGTATATGGTTGATAATGACTTTAAATCGAAGGGCTTGACATATCGGTCACAAAAAACTTATATGTTTACTACATGTATATAATCTGTAACGATTTAAAAGTTATTGACCATTTTGAAACCACTCAACCGAATATGTACTTCTTGGGATAAAATTGTAGGAATTTTAATTCTCTTTCAAATGAACCCTATGTTTCATTCATCATATGTAACGTTTAAAGTGTTATAAAGCAAAAACCATTTTCAAAATATGAATCAAGGGCAATAACTCAAAAAACAAGTTTTATGCTTTCATATATGAAACATTTATTGTACATTTCGATGTGACGAACATTTTTCCCTTGTATTGTCTGCTTCAATTTTGTACGGTTCAAGTGTCATTTTATAAAACTGTTTAGCTAAAAACTGATTAGCCGAAACGTGTCAAGGGCCATAACTCGAAAGCGGTTTGTCGCACAGTTTTCAATCCTTGAAATCGAATGTAGATCTCAATGAGAGGAAAATTTTTTTTATATATTGTCTGCTTCAATTTTTTATGGTTTTTGAGTTATATTGAAAACAAAATTTAGCCGAAATGTGTCAAGGGCCATAACCTCGAAAACGGTTTGTCGCACAGTTTTCGACACTTATATCAAATGTAGATCTCAATGAGAGGAACATTTTTCTGTTATATTGTCTGCTTCAATTTTGTATGGTTTTTGAGTTATATTGAAAACAAAATTTAGCCGAAATGTGTCAATGGCCATAACCTCGAAAACGGCTTGTCGCACAGTTTTCGACACTTATATCAAATGTAGATCTCAATGAGAGGAACATTTTTCTGACATATATTGTCTGCTTCAATTTTTTATGGTTTTTGAGTTATATTGAAAACAAAATTTAGCCGAAACCTGTCAAGGGCCATAGTCTCGAAAACGGTTTGTCGCACAGTTTTCAACTATTTATATCAAATGTAGATCTCAACGAGAGAAACATTTTTCTTATATATTGTCTGCTTAAATTTTTTATGGTTTTTGAGCTATATTCAAAACAAAATTTAGCCGAAATGTGTCAAGGGCCATAACCTCGAAAACGGTTTGTCGCACAGTTTTCGACACTTATATCAAATGTAGATCTCAATGAGAGGAACATTTTTCTGATATATTGTCTGCTTCAATTTTGTATGGTTTCTGAGTTATATTGAAAACAAAATTTAGCCGAAACCTGTCAAGGGCCATAACCTCGAAAACGGTTTGTCGCACAGTTTTCGACACTTATATCAAATGTAGATCTCAATGAGAGGAACATTTTTCTGTTATATTGTCTGCTTCAATTTTGTATGGTTTTTGAGTTATATTGAAAACAAAATTTAGCCGAAATGTGTCAATGGCCATAACCTCGAAAACGGCTTGTCGCACAGTTTTCGACACTTATATCAAATGTAGATCTCAATGAGAGGAACATTTTTCTGACATATATTGTCTGCTTCAATTTTTTATGGTTTTTGAGTTATATTGAAAACAAAATTTAGCCGAAACCTGTCAAGGGCCATAGTCTCGAAAACGGTTTGTCGCACAGTTTTCAACTATTTATATCAAATGTAGATCTCAACGAGAGAAACATTTTTCTTATATATTGTCTGCTTAAATTTTTTATGGTTTTTGAGCTATATTCAAAACAAAATTTAGCCGAAATGTGTCAAGGGCCATAACCTCGAAAACGGTTTGTCGCACAGTTTTCGACACTTATATCAAATGTAGATCTCAATGAGAGGAACATTTTTCTGATATATTGTCTGCTTCAATTTTGTATGGTTTCTGAGTTATATTGAAAACAAAATTTAGCCGAAACCTGTCCAAGGGCCATAACCTCGAAAACGGTTTGTCGCACAGTTTTCGACACTTATATCAAATGTAGATCTCAATGAGAGGAACATTTTTCTGATATATTGTCTGCTTCAATTTTTTATGGTTTTTGAGTTATATTGAAAACAAAATTTAGCCGAAACCTGTCAAGGGCCATAACCTCGAAAACGGTTTGTCGCAGTTTTCAACTATTTATATCAAATGTAGATCTCAACGAGAGAAACATTTTTCTTCTACATTGTCTGCTTAAATTTTTTATGGTTTTTGAGCTATATTGAAAACAAAATTTAGCCGAAATGTGTCAAGGGCCATAACCTCGAAAACGGTTTGTCGCACAGTTTTCGACACTTATATCAAGTGTAGATCTCAATGAGAGGAACATTTTTCTGATATATTGTCTGCTTCAATTTTTTGTATGGTTTTTGAGTTATATTGAAAACAAAATTTAGCCGAAACCTGTCAAGGGCCATAACCTCGAAAACGGTTTGTCGCACAGTTTTCGACACTTATATCAAATGTAGATCTCAATTAGAGGAACATTTTTCTGATATATTGTCTGCTTCAATTTTTTATGGTTTTTGAGTTACATTGAAAACAAAATTTAGCCGAAACCTGTCAAGGGCCATAACCTCGAAAACGGTTTGTCGCACAGTTTTCAACTATTTATATCAAATGTATATCTCAATGAGAGGAACATTTTTCTGATTTATTGTCTGCTTCAATTTTGTATGGTTTTTGAGTTATATTGAAAACAAAATTTAGCCGAAATGTGTCAAGGGCCATAACATCGAAAACGGTTTGTCGCCCAGTTTTCAACTATTATATCAAATGTAGATCTCAACGAGAGGAACAATTTTATGATATATTGTCTGCTTAAATTTTTTATGGTTTTTGATCTATATTGAAAACAAAATTTAGCCGAAATGTGTCAAGGGCTATAACCTCGAAAACGGTTTGTCGCACAGTTTTCAAACATTTACATCAAATGTAGATCTCAATGAGAGAAACATTTTTCTGATATATTGTCTGCTTCAATTTTTTATGGTTTTTGAGTTATTTCGAAAACAAAGTTTAGCCGAAACCTGTCAAGGGCCATAACCTCTAAAACGGTTTGTCGCACAGTTTTCAAACCTTGATATCAAATGTAGATCTCAATGAGAGGAACATTTTTCTGATATATTCTCTGCTTCAATTTTTTATGGTTTTTTAAGTTATATTGAAAACAAAATTTCAATGGTGGACCGAAAAAAAATTTTGATCCGATACTTGTAATTAGGACCCTCATATCTACTTGGAAACCAAGTTTTGTGTAAATCCGATAAATTTGACGTTTTCGACAAATTTCGCGTCAAAATCGCGTAAACAGGAAGTGGATCGAAGAATGTTTTTTTGCATGACAAATCATCGCCATAGAACCAGCGACATTGTGTACACTTCAGATTTTAAGAATCCGTTACGGTTTCTGAGTTTATCTGCTAACAAGGGTTTACTTGTTGGGGCAGATAACTCTGTTACTAAAAATAGATCTGTCTAAAGCATGAGCCATGTCATCTCCGGATATGACCGATTAAAGGTACCAAGTATCGGAATGATATGTCCAGACACTTTTTGGCAAACCTCCGCGGAAGAAGAAAAATAATAATAATAATAATCATAATAAAGACAAGAAGGTCTTTCCACTGTAGTGGGAAAGACCTTAATAATAATAATCATAAGAAAGACAAGAAGGTCTTTCCCTTGGAAAGGGGGAAAGACCTTAATAATAATAATAATAATCATCATAAGAAAGACAAGAAGGTCTTTCCCTTGGAAAGGGGGAAATACCTTAATAATCATAGGAGATCCAAGAAGGTCTTTCCACTGTAGTGGGAAAGACCTTTAAAATAATCATAAGAAAGGTAAGAAGGTCTTCTCACTGTAGTGGGAAATACCTTAATCATAAGAAAGGTAAGAAGGTCTTTCCACCGTGGTGGGAAAGACCTTAATAATCATTATTAGAAATACAAAAAGGTCTTTCCATTGGAAAGGAGAAAGACATTGATAATAATAAAGATAGGGCTTTTTAATTGATCAAGAACAATTAGAATGTTCTTTCCCAGATTTCTGTAAGAAATTATTTTTTCATCATCTGTTCTTTTTTTACTTGACTACATTTCTATGGTCCTGAAAGAAACAGTACATGGTTGTCAAGGGACTTTTGTGTCCGTTGCTAGGGACAAAATGCCACTTCCAGTTGTAAAATGACATATTGCAATTAGATGCATCATCTTGATTAAAAAAATATATAGTTGCTAAGGTCTTTTTGTAATGGTGACCTTAATGCTATGGTATGACCTTGACCTGTGACCTTTGAAATAGGGCTCAAATTGAAGGCCTTGAGTTGGTGATCAGGTTTAACCTATATGTTTACTATATTATCTTTGTGTTCATGTTGTATGCAAAAAAAACTGATTAACCGAAATGAGTCAAGGGCTCGAACTCGAAAACGGTTCATCGCACAGTTTCGGACAGTGACAAATGAAGGCCTTGCTGAAAGGAGTATTTTTCCCATTTATTGTCTTCTATATCTTATAGTTTTTGAGTTGTAATGGTAGTAAGATTAGATGCCTAAGGACGAGATCACTTTGACTTTGAGATTTTCTTTAAGGAAAAGTAACATGACGACAAACGGTGAAGACCTTTTGTGATTTCGACCTACGGTTTGTGAGGTTTTGTGATAAGCGGAGTCCTTGAAACATCCAAGTATTACCGCTCGCCTTAGCAAGTCAGAACTTTTTAGCCAAAATATGTCATAGAGTTGTCCCAAAAGTTCCTTAACATTTGTCACTTTTCAGTTTTATTGAATCTGTTACATTTCTAGAAATTACGCGATAACAAGGTTTTCAGTGTTTGGACAGATAACTCCGTAAAGAAAAATTTTTCGATTTCACAGTGTGAATTCTGAATAGACTTTCAGTGCCCAAAACCTTTCGGGAATAAACCAAACGATATATCGCGTAGTTTTTAAACTGTTTGGTTTTGAAGTTGGCGAAAAAAAAGAAAAAAATAATCAAAGCAAAAAACAATAAGGTCTTCCCACTGGTTCATTTGGATACAACAATTATAATTAAACATGATTATGATCATATGGATCAGAACTGGCTCCCAAACGACCCCCGTGGATGCTCGAGTTCATACATCCATTCACAGCAACTTAATCTGCCAAGAAACCAAATTTCGCGAATTTTGTCGTCCATCTTGGCTACAATATGGCAACCATTGAAGTGGACATGTGCGTCATTTTCGTCCAGTATAACATACACTACTTAATCACAATCTTACATTAAAATATTAACACTTTTATTTAATATGGTTATCTACCTAAAAATAAAGTTTCGTGCTACTCCAATCATTTAGATATTGTTTTGGCCATCTTGGATTAAAAATGGCCACCATAAAAAGTCAACATATTCTTCATGTGGTGCGGTATAACATACTCTACTCATATTCCGATTTCCATCGAAATCCGTTAACTTTTGGATTTTTAAGGATATTTTCAAGATGGCCACCAATTTAAAAATTATAAACCTGAAATGCACCACTTTACATCATGACCTATTTTTGAGTGAAGTTTCATGTCGATCCAGTTTAATGGTTTCTAGGAAAACATTCGGACACAAGGCTGGCTGAAAGTGGAAGATTAAAAATAATTAAACATGGTTATGATCTTATGAATCATAACTGGCTTCAAACAACCCCCGTGGACGCTGGAGTTCAGACATCCATTCACAGTAACTTGATCTACCAGGAAACCAAGTTTCGTGCAAATTAGAGCATTTGTGTCGGCAATCTTGGATTCAATATGGACACCATAAAAAGTCAATATGTGCGCCATATGGTGCGGTATAACATACTCTACTTATATTCTAATTTTCATCGAAATCCGTTAACTTTTGGATTTTTTAGGATTTTGTTTTGTTTTCAAAAAGGCCCTATTTTAAGATGACCATCATGATCAAATTCAAATTTTGATGACTAAAATCTGATCCCAACAGGATAATCTATCAAAAAATTAAGTTTCGTGCGATTCCGAGCATTTTGAATTTTTTGGCTGCCATTTATGATTCAAAATGGCCGCCAAAAAATTCTACCAGTGCATCATATGGTGTGGTATAACATACTCTACGTATGCTCCAATTTCCTTCAAAATACGTAAACATTTTGATTTGTAAGGATTTTTTCATTTTAAAAATGACAACCATTTAAACATGGCCGCCGTGTTCAAATTTAAATTTTGATGACTACCATCTAATCGCAACATGATAATCTACTTAAAAACCAAGTTTCATGCGATTCCGAGCATTCTGAATTTTTGGTGGCCAATTGGATTCAAAAAGGCCGCCAACAAAGGTCGACATGCACGTAATATGGTGCGGTATAACATACTCTACTTATATTCCAGTTTTCATCAAAATCCGTTTACTTTTGAATTTTTAAGGATTTTTTTCCTTTTCAAAATGGCCGCCAATTTTAAGATGGTCGCCATGTTCAAATTCAAATTTTAATGACTAACATCTGATCGCAACATGGTAATCTACCTTAAAACCAAGTTTCGTGCGATCCGGGGATTTTTAAATTTATTGTGGCCATCATAAATTCAAAATGGCCGCCATAAAAAGTCAACATGTGCGTCATGTGGTGCGGTCTAAAATACTCCACTTATATTCCAATTTTCATCGAAATCCGTTAAGTTTTGGATTTTTAAGGATTTTTTTTCATTTTCAAAATGGCCGAAAACGGAGCAAAACAATATGTCTCCCAAACTTTCGTTTGGGTGCCATAATAATAAGAAACGCAGCAAAAACACAATGACTTCCAAACTTTTGTTTGGGAGCCATAATAATAAAAGAAACGGAGCAAAAACAATATGTCTCCCAAACTTTTGTTTGGGAGCCATAATACTTAAAAATAATGTGTTGGGATGCTAACACAGAAGTCCCCCAAAATCCCCATGGATAGTATTGCATTCTACTTGAGACATTAAAATGTACCTACACGTCAAGTTTCATTAAAATCAGACAAGGTTAAAAACTTTAAGCGTTTTTGGTGGCCATTTTGAAAAACGCGCAATAAATGTGAAGTTCCACTCGAGACACTCAAATCTACCTCCACACCAAATTTCGTTGCAATTGGAGCACGTTTAATTACAGCGAGATCGGATAACGTTGACAATTTTACAGGTTTTTTTGAAACGCGATGTCGGAAAAAAATTTCAAAGGTAGCGTTTCACTAGAAATATAGTTGAAATCAGAAGACGGGAAGATTTTTGCCATTTTTGCGTGGGTGTCGTCAAATGGCGGCCATTTAGATGACAACGGCTCTGTAAATGAAATTTGACTGGGGGAGAGGAAAATAGTTCTTATTTTGATATTTTACTGCGCCAAACTGTAGCATGGACATATAGGATCTTACATTGGTACGAGTGGATTATCGGATTTCTCCAATCAAGATAGTTAAATTATGGAATTTTAAGTCCGAGCCATTTTACTGCGCCAAACTGTAGCATGGACAGTGGATTTATTATTCAATGGAATTTTAATATTGGAGCTGTATTTAAAAAGCAGTTTCATATAGAATTTATAAATAAATTTATTCAGATAATTTATTAAATGTATTGGGTATTTTTTTAATCTGATTGTTCAAAGCCTATTTCTGGACTATTTTATGGGTGTAAGGGAGTTTCCATGAGTACCCTTCGGATTTTCTAAATTTGCAAAAAATTTTATCTGACATGGCACCCCGAAAATTTAATGTGATATACGTGAAATTATTCCGGTCGTTTTGAGGGGTCTCTCATTACTCAACGAAACTTGGTGCCTAAGTGAGAGCAAAAGATGTCAATAGTTTCCCCTATACAAAAATAATTAAGAGGCCGTTGTCAGATATGACAGCCATTATCAAAATTCTGGCTATTGACTGGACCCCTAAAAATATCGTTCTACGACTTTGACAAGTTTCATTTTATTATATTAAGGTATCTTTGAGAAACGTGTTTGACAAGTTCACGATCTAGAAAAAGGAGAAACCGGATTAATAATAATAAGAAACAATGCAAAAACAACAAATCACCAAAACTTCGTTTTGGACGACTTAATAATAATAATAATAATAATAATAATAGTAAATAATATAGAATAAAAAAAATAAGAAGAAGAATAAGAACAACGATGCAAAAACAGTAAATCGCAAAACTTCGTTTTTTAAAGGTTTAACAAACCTTTTTTTAACAATAATGGTGTTTCAAATTAATTATTGGGTAATGAGCCAGAGTTGTCCAGGTATCTAGTAATCAATTTTTGATCACCGATGTGTCAAGACTGAGTTTGCGTGTTTGCTGTTCGGTGTGATTAAGTAACTAATTGACAAGGATTTATAGTGAGTATGGCGAATGGAAGGTTTCTCACCAGGTACTTCTGACTGCCCCCAAATAATTAAAAAACTACTCTACTATTTAGAAATATATTGCTTTCACTTACAAAGATGAATTTGCAACAACAATTCGTCTTACTGTTTGCCAATATGCTATAGCAGTACAACTGTCTGACAGGGTTTTTCACAGTGAGTGGAGGACAAGTATATTCTTTAAAGTTTTGCATAACATTGATAATTAATCGAGGTATCATATTACGAACAGATAGATAAAGAGATCAGAATAAGACAAATACAGTATCAACTCACTTTTTTGTGGTGATTTTCCGTCAAACGGCTTACTTAGTTTTTGTTCACATGGAATACTGACTTTCCTTAAAATGTTTTTAATAGTCTCGAATAGTATTTTCTTACTCGCAGCAAGCAAAACAAGGTAGGCTTGGTGCGACCGGCATTTACTCCTGATAGTATCGAAGTCCGTTTTGTTGAGAATATGTTGTTCGGCTAATTCATCTAATAACGGAATAGGCTCGATATTTTGTATTATATACTTCCAATGTGGACGAATAGCTTTTCTACTTCGTTCTGTCTTCGGGAATATAGTACCTATACAACATAAAAAGTTATCTTATTTCCTAATTTTATACAGGCGAAAATACATTTTTAATACTATGCCAAATTGAATATTAAATATAATAAACATTTATATTTCTTGTTTTTACAACAGGTATACTATTTAAGCATCACTGAAGTACCCTTTACACCTAATATAAGTTATATTTTAGTGTGATTTACGTTTTGTAATTTTCTCTTACAACTTTCTTGCATGCAAACCAAAAATTGTCTTTTATGCTTAACATTTAATTCCTGACATTTTGTGTATTTTATTTATAGTGTCTTCGACTACGGTTTTAAACGTAATGTTAGGTCTGTTTGAGGACATCACACCCCACCTCAAGGAAGGCATTTTTTATACTCCCCACCACCCCAAAATAAATAAGTCCATATTACTATACAATTTATATATTAAAATTACCTATTGATGGCGGACATGGTGTTTTTTAGTGGTTCGCTTATATTTATAGTCGGTACTCAATGTATGTTTAATCAGCATTGTTTATGAAATAAGATAATTACAAAAAGCTTTCTTTTTAAACAGCTAGAAAGTGTTAACCATCTGCTAGAATGACAAACTTGCTAGGTTATGTCTCAGTCATTTGAATAATATAATCATTATAGGACATTTTATATTTAATGTTTCCGTTTGCGGTAATTAGCAAAAATAAATTCTTAATAAAGGAAGAACCCCAAAAAGCGAGCTTAACATTTTTCAAAGGCCTTGACAAGCAACAAGAAGATAAAAACAACTCACGAAAAAAACAAGCGACAAACACATAACATAGCAAGGGAAATATCAGGAGTCTCGAAAGGGTTATTATATCCTGCTTTATTAACAACTGAGGTGTTATTCAAGGTAATATTCGAAGTTAGGTACGGAACGAAATAAGAAACCATTTGTATGACAGACATTTCAACAACCAACTCAAACAGACCATACAAATTACGCAAGGGCTATTTCAACGTGTTTGTCAGTAATCCCAGACTATAAGCAAAGCAATCCGCTGTCCTAGGAAAACCCTATATGAATTAGAGGTCTTGAAATTATCGAAAATGTCTTTCATATCAGCATGCACTGAAAGAATATTAGTACAAGAGGATATCACTGTTTTATCACCAATAAAAACCTTGTAAGTGTATAACGTGTCATAATTAAGTGTACAAACAGTGTTTATATTTTACAATTAATTTGGTTCAATTATTTTCTTATCGCTTCTTTAATTTTCTTATCAAATGGACTAATGAACGAGCAGAAACGATGCCATATTGATTTGCTATATAAATCTATATAGTAAAACACAGTCTCTTAAATGCGATCATTTTACATGCAAACATTTAATCGCATTAAAACACGCATTTTAACAAAGGCGTATTATCTATTTTTCAATCCAGATAACAGAAATTCAAACCAAATATAGGTAAGATGTCATGTAATAAGTAAGCTAACCTTTAACAAAATAAATTACTACCGGTAATAAAGAAAGTTTAGTTAGTGACATTCCTCACTTCATTTGCTTGTTTATGGAAATGTGTTTAAATTGTAATCTGTCTATGCAAAATTCTATGAAGTAGCAAGGACATTTATAACAAACCGAACACTCGAGTTTCTGATGTAAGTGTCTCCAGACTTTTGTCTATTCCCTGGTCTTCGTTTTCGCCCTGGAGTAGCGTCATAATTGGATTGTCATATATACACACTATAGCCTGAAAGAATATCAAACAAATAAATATGACAGTTGTTTTTCCTCATACCAGGCGCAAACTAAGTTCATTCTTTTGTAAGGAACGGATCTGGGATTAATGGTGCAAAATTCTGCTTTCTTAACATTACTTCGCTTTAGAGACGTGTCGATCCTAAGTCGTACCCAAAATCATTCCGACCTAAGGGTCATTTCAATCCTGATCATGTTTATATTTTGTTTGTATATAAGAGAAGTCGATGCGTTTGTTGTTAATTATTAATTTACTTGTGACATCTGCCCGAAGCTGTGCTATGAACCGATGTTTAGTTACAGCCCTTGCCTCGTTTCGATTTATCGGTTTTTTGGTTACAACATGAAAACCGTTAGAGATAATATAGTAAACATATAGGTTTAAAGTGATCAGTAAAAAAAGAGCTTCAATGTTAGCCAAAGTTCAAAGGTAATAGGTCAAAGTCATACTATAGCTACAAGGCACCTAATATAGAAAGTCATTAGCAACCATATATTATTAGAATCAGAATGATGTACTTTAATGATATATGTCACTTTATGCCTGGAATGGGCATTTTGTCCCTAGCAACCGGCTTAAAAGTCCTTAACAACCATATATTTTGGACTCGGGACAAACCTCGTTACTCAAGTAACTCATTTTTATGACTGGAAGTGACATTTTGTGCTTAATAAAAGACACAAAAGCCATAGTATCATATATATTTTATGACTTTAAAGGAACACTGGAAAGACCAGAACAAATGGCGATTTAATGCATATAAAAATTTATTAATTTATTTAATTAAAGGTCGCACAAAACATTGTGTATGTAAATGACATGGTCAACAAAAAATAGAAATAGGCCAGCGGGCGGATCTGGTCTAGAATTTTCACCTCTGCTTTTACATGATAGGCGCAGCAGCCATAACTTTATAAACTGTCACCAGTTTGATTCCAGAGGTTGGATGACTCAAAATGAAATGTGTGTGTATATATGATTTTCAGAGTGAAAATAACAAGGACATTGTTTGGTTTATTCATTAGACACTATATATATATATTATGTCTAGTGGCATAGACCCTTCGGCCAATTCCGCTTACACAAATATAGCTTGCTTAACTGAGGTGAATTCTAGACATAGACATTGTACATGTGTGAGACGATGGAATTGTCGTAACTAATGCGCATTAATCTGACAGTAATGATACTGTCATATCAATACGTACAATACTTGTTTTTTTCTATCCAGAAGAAAATGGTGACTTTTGTAAATATCATCATAATCACTGCAAGCTCTTACATATCTGATTGAATGGAGACACCGTATGCAGGAGAACATGAAATGTATTGCTGCAGAAGTGCGAACAAAATATAATTTTGAAATAAAAATCGTCTCGTTAGTTTTTATGGCAAATTCTTCTGCTGAGACGACAACAGGACTCAAAATTGATGTGAAAGTGTTTGTGCTCATTAGCATTCTGATTCCATCCTACAAAAATGACAATTTTGATTTGAATTAGAAAATTGAGCATACTACATGTATAAAGATGTTCCTCGTATTCGTATAATGTTCTTTAGTAGAAAAAAAAACGTATAACCTCAAACTAGATATTTGTAGGCATATATTAAAGCGAAGGCTTAATGCATGATTGTGCTGACTTCTGACATTATAACACATTTTTTACTTAATAGAGTTAGGAATTTTATATTTGTAAATGTATCAATGTATAACCTGTTGCTTCCACCTGTAGGATATTTAAAGGACATATAGCGGGCTTTCAAAGCCAATGATTAAATTTACCTGGTCTTATATAGGCCCTATTTGAATCACTTTAGTTCTTCAGAGGCAGCTTGCACGTTTGTTAATATGTGTGTACAAGTTCCGTTAGTGGGAGCTCAATGGTCTTCTGAGGTACGTTACAGTATTTGATGGAATAAGCACGAACGAAGTACTACTATAACAATTTGTAATATTTTACAAGTATATGCTCCAATAAGTATTTAGCGACGTAGTAGTATAAGCATTATTATTATGACGTATGTTATTTTACTAGGTCCCTGAAATGGTCAGTACTATGTAGTTGCTGTGTGTACAGTACGTGGTATATGTTATGGTGTGTGATTATAGTGCAGCGTTTGAGTAACCATTTAGTGTGGTACATGGACATGCAGTACCTGTAGAAACAACGAACGTATTCAGTCAATGGAGAATTATTTTGATACTTTTAACTTACCAAATTCAAATTATCTTTTGAAACAAACCTAACTTTTGTATTAGGTTATTATGTTTTATGTTTTGCTGTATATAGGTAATTAAATGGTTATATTTGATGACATTTTGTTTCACTCATTTGTATTTTTCAAGTAGCCATCACTCGTTCGTCCGTGACACGTTAATCTATTTTCAATTTTCATCATGGTTTTATCTATTAGAACGTATGAGATTGTGTTTAACCACGTTTCGTCTTATTGTTTTGAATATCATATTGTCTCCTTGTTTTTCAGTCGTTTTTTCTTGCTATTTTTCTACCTTGGTTAGGTTGTGTCATTACATCTGGTTGTGACTGTCGAGGAATTCGGAGTGCCTATTCAAAACACCAAACCTTTAGCAGAAACACAACGCAAAACAACATCCGCCATTTGTTGACAAGTTCTTTACCAATAGACAAAAACAATTTTCATCATTAGAATGTTTACCACTTCATTAATTCATGAGTGTTTATTTCTTGTGGTCTGTCAGCATTGAGGTTGCGGGTTAATCTAGCTGAGGTTATTGTCTGATTATAAGATCTGTCTACCTTTTAGATGAAATATCTACAGCTATTGTTATACTTATTGGTCTGTTTGCATTAAGTGGAAATACCTACAGTTGTTATGATTATAACATATATCCACCTTTTCACAGAAAAGACCTCTAGTTATTGTACTGATTATGAGACATATCCACCTAGCAGAGAAACGAAATGTAGTTATTGTTCTGATTATAAGATCTGTCCACATTTCAGGGAAAATGACCTCTAGTTACTGTTGTTATTATAAGCTTTCCATTGCAGAGCAAAGCCTATAGCTATTGTTCAAATTATAAGATCTGTCCCCTTTCAGAGAAAAGACCTCTAGTTACTGTTCTGATTATAACATCTGTCAATATTTCAGAGAAAAGACCTTTAGTTACTGTTCTGATTATAAGAGCTGTCCACCTGTCAGAGCAAAGACCTCTAGTTACTGTTCTGATTTTAAGAGCTGTCCACCTGTCAGAGCAAAGACCTCTAGTTACTGTTTTGATTACAGTCCCTGGAACCTATAAGTTAACAAAACGCACGATTCACGAACGATGTACGAACGATGAACGGACGATATACGGACGATGTATTCACGATATACGAACGATGTACGCACGATGCACGAAACGATATACGATACGATATACGATAGAAACGGTGAGACGGCGTTTATCGTTTTAATAGATCGTTTCGTCTATCGTATGGTATATCGTATCGTGCAACGTTTCGTTTATCGCATGGTTTATCGTATGGTGCATCGTTTCCTATGTCGTCATTCCAGGATTGAATGATTGTTCTTGGTATAAATGGTTTATTTTTCAGTATTTTCTTCAGTATTGAAGGCATTCACAAGTTTTACTAGACAAATAACAATTTAAAAGGTACTTAATTGATAACGGAGCACAATTATGTGCGTAAAATTTAGCATTAATATATAACGCTATGTATTTTGTTTTGGAAATTCGTTGATAAATAACATTACTTTGACCTCTGTTTAAAATAAATTTAAAAAAGTAACTTAAACCTTATCTACATTTCTTAATAAAAGCGTTTACATTCATTCGATTGAAAAAGCCGGCAAAGTTAAACAATTCTGTGTATATGTTTTAAAAGCAGTAACTCGTATACATGTAACTTTCATCAAGTTCCTACCTTACTAAATGCGCCAGTCATTTACAAATTGTAACTTTGTTGCAGTTAAAAAACAATTATTAAACTTTTTCTGTTGCCGTATGTGTACTTGAAAATTTATCTTTGTGCTGAGGGTAAATTGATTCAACATAAATCTTAGATCCCTATCATTAAATATGTTATTTAAAATATTCATAATTCCCGAAAATAAGCTTAAAAATTGCTTGCTGGAAGTCAAGCAATCCATCAATCAATCAATTAAATATTCATATATTCAGCTATAATTGTTTATTCTTTAAACTATATTTTTATTCATTAATATTACTGACACCTCTTTCTAAAATTTAAAAATATAGTTAACTATATTCACAGACTGACGCGTTTTTTGTACAGTAGTACTAAGTGGTAAACTATAAAATTGTTGTCACTACATGTTCTTTGTTTTAGATAGAACTATTTTTGTTTTCTACTGGCTGTTTATATGTCTTAGGTGGTAAATAAGTGTGCGTCGCCGCGGTAACTTACTATTCGTAAAGAATGACACATTTGTATATTTTATGACAGGTAATTTTGCGCGATCATCCAAGACAACGATTCAGATTCATACTTTATAATGTAATTCGTCCATTTGCAGTTATGAATTTAAAAGAAGTGTCTTTTAACAAGACGTTTTTTCGTCCCTGTTGTAAATATCGTAAAACTGTGTGTAGCATTGTGAAGGTTAATTCTTCTTTATTGTCAAAAGTATACCAAACTAGCTTTAAATCGAACACTTTAAATCTTTTCATAGGACGACAAAGAGAATCACCGACCCTGGACAAGTACCTGACAAACATGAATTCAAATCGAGTGCACCATTTGTTTTCACCGTACAATGTCACGCTCAAAATAATACGTATGCATTTTTAATATAGAGAATTCAGTTGGATAATATCTGAGCTAATCAATCAACCTTAAAAAATAACAGTAATGTACTGCGATTTAAGCGAGACAAAAAATTTTAAAGATTGTAATTAGCTCTGAATCAACAAAACCCAAGACGTATTTCCAAACAATTCCAATCTCCACAATGTCTTTTAACAGTTAAATGCGTTGGTAATACACTTTAAAGCTCAAAATATTTGCTCTTAAGTTTACAATGAGTTTAGGTTTTTGATTACCTGAAAAATAATTTGATTTCTTGTTTGAAGTTAGAAGCCACTTTTAGCACTTTTCAGCATTAGGGAGGGGGCGGCTCGAATTTTTAATGGAGAAGGAATAGCGAGAACCAGGTGGCAGCTATTAACTTTTCGGCAAGGACAGAGGGATGAAGTCGAGAACACTTTTTAGTTAGTTTTTAGTTTCATAGTATTTGAATATTTCTTCACACTACTTTAATAATACATTTACAAGACCATAGATGCATTTTTGTGTTCCAAACCACAATTTTTCTTAAAATAAATTTGAATTTATCAAATAAAATTTAAAAATAAGCAAGAGACGCGCGATTCGTCATGCACTATAAAGTTAGTTGAAAATTCGAAAACGTAATTTTATTGTATTGATTGTTACTATGTATAAAAGGTGTTATTTAATGTATACGTGTCATTTACGTGTAGCTACCTGGGGTGCAAAGGTGCATACGTAAGATACGTTAATTGTTAATATGTTAATTGCAATCACCACAGGAAATAGAGGCTAACGTGTCCCTTTGAAGTGATTTTATTACAGTGTAATTAATTTATATAACAACTTGATTATCTTTTGATAAGTACTCTAATTTCGAAGTAACGATGTCATACGGCCGACATCATATTTAGTTGATGGAAAGGTGGAGATACTTTATTTATTTATTTATTTATTTATTTATTTATTTATTTATTTATTTATTTATTTATTTATTTATTTATTTATTTAAAACAACTCAATTGCAGTTTACATTACATGTATGTAAAAAAATCAGATCCTGATTAATGCAATAAATTTTTTACATAAATGATACAAAGTTATTTAAAAAAACTATTTATGCACAGTTATTATCCTTAGAGCAGAAATATGTTATTTAATGTTTCAGTTTATTAAACGTAAATAACGATGTACATGTTATATCAAAATACCCAAGCATTATACAATGTACGCTAATTTGACAGAACAACAATATGGCGAACGATAACGCAAACGATAAACGATACGATGTACGATAAACCATACTATATACGTTTACATAAACGGAAAACCAAACGATAAACGATAGAACAAGCGATCCACCATACGATGCACGCTGGTGAAAACGATGCACGATATAGTATACGTTCCAGGGACTGTATAAGAGTTGTCCACCTGTAAGAGCAAAGACCTCTAGTTACTGTTCTGATGATAAGATCTGTCCATATTTCAGAGAAAAGACCTCTAGTTATTGTTCTGATTATAAGAGCTGTCCACCTGTCAGAGCAAAGAACTCTAGTTACTGTTCTGATTATAAGAGCTGTCCACCTGTCAGAGCAAAGACCTCTAGTTACTGTTCTGATTATAAGAGCTGTCCACCTGTCAGAGCAAAGACCTCTAGTTACTGTTCTAATTATTAGAGCTGTCCACCTGTCAGAGCAAAGACCTCTAGTTACTGTTCTGATTATAAGAGCTGTCCACCTGTCAGAGCAAAGACCTCTAGTTACTGTTCTGATTATAGATCTGTCCATATTTTAGAGAAAAGACCTCTAGTTACTGTTCTGATTATAAGAGCTGTCCACCTGTCAGAGCAAAGACCTCTAGTTACTGTTCTGATTAAAAGAGCTGTCCACCTTTCAGAGCAAAGACCTCTAGTTACTGTTCTGATTATAAGATCTGTCCCCTTTCAGAGAAAAGACCTCTAGTTTCTGTTCTGATTATAAGATCCGTCCGTATTTCAGAGAAAAGACCACTAGTTACTGTTCTGATTATAAGAGCTGTCCACCTGTCAGAGCAAAGACCTCTAGTTACTGTTCTAATTATTAGAGCTGTCCACCTGTCAGAGCAAAGACCTCTAGTTACTGTTCTGATTATAGATCTGTCCATATTTTAGAGAAAAGACCTCTAGTTACTGTTCTGATTAAAAGAGCTGTCCACCTTTCAGAGCAAAGACCTCTAGTTACTGTTCTGATTATAAGATCTGTCCCCTTTCAGAGAAAAGACCTCTAGTTTCTGTTCTGATTATAAGATCCGTCCGTATTTCAGAGAAAAGACCACTAGTTACTGTTCTGATTATAAGAGCTGTCCACCTGTCAGAGCAAAGACCTCTAGTTACTGTTCTAATTATTAGAGCTGTCCACCTGTCAGAGCAAAGACCTCTAGTTACTGTTCTGATTATAAGAGCTATCCACCTGTCAGAGCAAAGACCTCTAGTTACTGTTCTGATTATAAGAGCTGTCCACCTGTCAGAGCAAAGACCTCTAGTTACTGTTCTGATTATAAGATCTGTCCCCTTTCAGAGCAAAGACCTCTAGTTACTGTTCTGATTATAAGATTCGTCCGTATTTCAGAGAAAAGACCACTAGTTACTGTTCTGATTATAAGAGCTGTCCACCTGTCAGAGCAAAGACCTCTAGTTACTGTTCTAATTATTAGAGCTGTCCACCTGTCAGAGCAAAGACCTCTAGTTACTGTTCTGATTATAAGATCTGTCCATATTTCAGAGAAAAAAACTCTAGTTACTGTTCTGATTATAAGAGCTGTCCACCTGTCAGAGCAAAGACCTCTAGTTACTGTTCTGATTATAAGAGCTGTCCACCTGTCACAGCAAAGACCTCTAGTTACTGTTCTGATTATAAGAGCTGTCCACCTGTCAGATCAAAGACCTCTAGTTACTGTTCTGATTATAAGAGCTGTCCACCTGTCTGAGCAAAGACCTCTAGTTACTGTTCTGATAATAATAGCTGTCCACCTGTCAGAGCAAAGACCTCTAGTTACTGTTCTGATTATAAGAGATGTCCACCTGTCAAAGCAAAGACCTCTAGTTACTGTTCTGATTATAAGAGCTGTCCACCTGTCAGAGCAAAGACCTCTAGTTACTGTTCTAATTATTAGAGCTGTCCACCTGTCAGAGCAAACACCTCTAGTTACTGTTCTGATTATAAGAGCTATCCACCTGTCAGAGCAAAGACCTCTAGTTACTGTTCTGATAATAATAGCTGTCCACCTGTCAGAGCAAAGACCTCTAGTTACTGTTCTGATTATAAGAGATGTCCACCTGTCAAAGCAAAGACCTCTAGTTACTGTTCTGATTATAAGAGCTGTCCACCTGTCAGATCAAAGACCTCTAGTTACTGTTCTGATTATAAGAGAGGTCCACCTGTCAGAGCAAAGACCTCTAGTTACTGTTATAATTATTAGAGCTGTCCACCTGTCAGAGCAAACACCTCTAGTTACTGTTCTGATTATAAGAGCTATCCACCTGTCAGAGCAAAGACCTCTAGTTACTGTTCTGATTATAAGAGCTGTCCACCTGTCAGAACAAAGACCTCTAGTTACTGTTCTGATTATAAGATCTGTCCCCTTTCAGAGAAAAGACCTCTAGTTACTGTTCTGATTATAAGATTCGTCCGTATTTCAGAGAAAAGACCACTAGTTACTGTTCTGATTATAAGAGCTGTCCACCTGTCAGAGCAAAGACCTCTAGTTACTGTTCTGATTATAAGAGCTATCCACCTGTCAGAGCAAAGACCTCTAGTTACTGTTCTGATTATAAGATCTGTCCATATTTCAGAGAAAAAACCTCTAGTTACTGTTCTGATTATAAGATTCGTCCGTATTTCAGAGAAAAGACCACTAGTTACTGTTCTGATTATAAGAGCTGTCCACCTGTCAGAGCAAAGACCTCTAGTTACTGTTCTGATTATTAGAGCTGTCCACCTGTCAGAGCAAAGACCTCTAGTTACTGTTCTCATTATAAGAGCTATCCACCTGTCAGAGCAAAGACCTCTAGTTACTGCTCTGATTATAAGAGATGTCCACCTGTCAGAGCAAAGACCTCTAGTTACTGTTCTGATTATAAGATCTGTCCATATTTCAGAGAAAAAAACCTCTAGTTACTGTTCTGATTATAAGAGCTGTCCACCTGTCAGAGCAAAGACCTCTAGTTACTGTTCTGATTATAAGAGCTGTCCACCTGTTAGAGCAAAGACCTCTAGTTACTGTTCTGATTATAAGAGCTGTCCACCTGTCAGATCAAAGACCTCTAGTTACTGTTCTGATTATAAGAGCTGTCCACCTGTCAGAGCAAAGACCTCTAGTTACTGTTCTGATAATATGGGCTGTCCACTTGTCAGAGCAAGGACCTCTAGTTACTGTTCTGATTATAAGAGATGTCCACCTGTCAAAGCAAAGACCTCTAGTTACTGTTCTGATTATAAGAGCTGTCCACCTGTCAGATCAAAGACCTCTAGTTACTGTTCTGATTATAAGAGCTGTCCACCTGTCAGAGCAAAGACCTCTAGTTACTGTTCTGATTATAAGAGCTGTCCACCTGTCAAAGCAAAGACCTCTCTAGTTACTGTTCTGATTATAAGAGCTGTCCACCTGTCAGATCAAAGACCTCTAGTTACTGTTCTGATTATAAGAGCTGTCCACCTGTCACAGCAAAGATCTCTAGTTACTGTTCTGATTATAAGAGCTGTTTACATTTTAGAGACAAAACCTCTAGGTATTGTTCGGTTTATCAGATCAATCCACCTTTCAGAGAAAAGACCTCTAGTTACTGTTCTGATTATAAGATCTGTCCATATTTCAGAGAAAAAACCTCTAGTTACTGTTCTGATTATAAGATTCGTCCGTATTTCAGAGAAAAGACCACTAGTTACTGTTCTGATTATAAGAGCTGTCCACCTGTCAGAGCAAAGACCTCTAGTTACTGTTCTGATTATTAGAGCTGTCCACCTGTCAGAGCAAAGACCTCTAGTTACTGTTCTGATTATAAGAGCTATCCACCTGTCAGAGCAAAGACCTCTAGTTACTGCTCTGATTATAAGAGCTGTCCACCTGTCAGAGCAAAGACCTCTAGTTACTGTTCTGATTATTAGAGCTGTCCACCTGTCAGAGCAAAGACCTCTAGTTACTGTTCTGATTATAAGAGCTGTCCACCTGTCAGAGCAAAGACCTCTAGTTACTGTTCTGATTATAAGAGCTGTCCACCTGTCAGAGCAAAGACCTCTAGTTACTGTTCTGATTATAAGAGCTGTCCACCTGTCAGATCAAAGACCTCTAGTTACTGTTCTGATTATAAGAGCTGTCCACCTGTCAGAGCAAAGACCTCTAGTTACTGTTCTGATAATAAGAGCTGTCCACTTGTCAGAGCAAGGACCTCTAGTTACTGTTCTGATTATAAGAGATGTCCACCTGTCAAAGCAAAGACCTCTAGTTACTGTTCTGATTATAAGAGCTATCCACCTGTCAGAGCAAAGACCTCTAGTTACTGTTCTGATTATAAGAGCTGTCCACCTGTCAGAGCAAAGACCTCTAGTTACTGTTCTGATTATAAGATCTGTCCCCTTTCAGAGCAAAGACCTCTAGTTACTGTTCTGATTATAAGATTCGTCCGTATTTCAGAGAAAAGACCACTAGTTACTGTTCTGATTATAAGAGCTGTCCACCTGTCAGAGCAAAGACCTCTAGTTACTGTTCTAATTATTAGAGCTGTCCACCTGTCAGAGCAAAGACCTCTAGTTACTGTTCTGATTATAAGATCTGTCCATATTTCAGAGAAAAAAACTCTAGTTACTGTTCTGATTATAAGAGCTGTCCACCTGTCAGAGCAAAGACCTCTAGTTACTGTTCTGATTATAAGAGCTGTCCACCTGTCACAGCAAAGACCTCTAGTTACTGTTCTGATTATAAGAGCTGTCCACCTGTCAGATCAAAGACCTCTAGTTACTGTTCTGATTATAAGAGCTGTCCACCTGTCTGAGCAAAGACCTCTAGTTACTGTTCTGATAATAATAGCTGTCCACCTGTCAGAGCAAAGACCTCTAGTTACTGTTCTGATTATAAGAGATGTCCACCTGTCAAAGCAAAGACCTCTAGTTACTGTTCTGATTATAAGAGCTGTCCACCTGTCAGAGCAAAGACCTCTAGTTACTGTTCTAATTATTAGAGCTGTCCACCTGTCAGAGCAAACACCTCTAGTTACTGTTCTGATTATAAGAGCTATCCACCTGTCAGAGCAAAGACCTCTAGTTACTGTTCTGATAATAATAGCTGTCCACCTGTCAGAGCAAAGACCTCTAGTTACTGTTCTGATTATAAGAGATGTCCACCTGTCAAAGCAAAGACCTCTAGTTACTGTTCTGATTATAAGAGCTGTCCACCTGTCAGATCAAAGACCTCTAGTTACTGTTCTGATTATAAGAGAGGTCCACCTGTCAGAGCAAAGACCTCTAGTTACTGTTATAATTATTAGAGCTGTCCACCTGTCAGAGCAAACACCTCTAGTTACTGTTCTGATTATAAGAGCTATCCACCTGTCAGAGCAAAGACCTCTAGTTACTGTTCTGATTATAAGAGCTGTCCACCTGTCAGAACAAAGACCTCTAGTTACTGTTCTGATTATAAGATCTGTCCCCTTTCAGAGAAAAGACCTCTAGTTACTGTTCTGATTATAAGATTCGTCCGTATTTCAGAGAAAAGACCCCTAGTTACTGTTCTGATTATAAGAGCTGTCCACCTGTCAGAGCAAAGACCTCTAGTTACTGTTCTGATTATAAGAGCTATCCACCTGTCAGAGCAAAGACCTCTAGTTACTGTTCTGATTATAAGATCTGTCCATATTTCAGAGAAAAAACCTCTAGTTACTGTTCTGATTATAAGATTCGTCCGTATTTCAGAGAAAAGACCACTAGTTACTGTTCTGATTATAAGAGCTGTCCACCTGTCAGAGCAAAGACCTCTAGTTACTGTTCTGATTATTAGAGCTGTCCACCTGTCAGAGCAAAGACCTCTAGTTACTGTTCTCATTATAAGAGCTATCCACCTGTCAGAGCAAAGACCTCTAGTTACTGCTCTGATTATAAGAGATGTCCACCTGTCAGAGCAAAGACCTCTAGTTACTGTTCTGATTATAAGATCTGTCCATATTTCAGAGAAAAAAACCTCTAGTTACTGTTCTGATTATAAGAGCTGTCCACCTGTCAGAGCAAAGACCTCTAGTTACTGTTCTGATTATAAGAGCTGTCCACCTGTTAGAGCAAAGACCTCTAGTTACTGTTCTGATTATAAGAGCTGTCCACCTGTCAGATCAAAGACCTATAGTTACTGTTCTGATTATAAGAGCTGTCCACCTGTCAGAGCAAAGACCTCTAGTTACTGTTCTGATAATATGAGCTGTCCACTTGTCAGAGCAAGGACCTCTAGTTACTGTTCTGATTATAAGAGATGTCCACCTGTCAAAGCAAAGACCTCTAGTTACTGTTCTGATTATAAGAGCTGTCCACCTGTCAGATCAAAGACCTCTAGTTACTGTTCTGATTATAAGAGCTGTCCACCTGTCAGAGCAAAGACCTCTAGTTACTGTTCTGATTATAAGAGCTGTCCACCTGTCAAAGCAAAGACCTCTCTAGTTACTGTTCTGATTATAAGAGCTGTCCACCTGTCAGATCAAAGACCTCTAGTTACTGTTCTGATTATAAGAGCTGTCCACCTGTCACAGCAAAGATCTCTAGTTACTGTTCTGATTATAAGAGCTGTTTACATTTTAGAGACAAAACCTCTAGGTATTGTTCGGTTTATCAGATCAATCCACCTTTCAGAGAAAAGACCTCTAGTTACTGTTCTGATTATAAGATCTGTCCATATTTCAGAGAAAAAACCTCTAGTTACTGTTCTGATTATAAGATTCGTCCGTATTTCAGAGAAAAGACCACTAGTTACTGTTCTGATTATAAGAGCTGTCCACCTGTCAGAGCAAAGACCTCTAGTTACTGTTCTGATTATTAGAGCTGTCCACCTGTCAGAGCAAAGACCTCTAGTTACTGTTCTGATTAAAAGAGCTATCCACCTGTCAGAGCAAAGACCTCTAGTTACTGCTCTGATTATAAGAGCTGTCCACCTGTCAGAGCAAAGACCTCTAGTTACTGTTCTGATTATTAGAGCTGTCCACCTGTCAGAGCAAAGACCTCTAGTTACTGTTCTGATTATAAGAGCTGTCCACCTGTCAGAGCAAAGACCTCTAGTTACTGTTCTGATTATAAGAGCTGTCCACCTGTCAGAGCAAAGACCTCTAGTTACTGTTCTGATTATAAGAGCTGTCCACCTGTCAGATCAAAGACCTCTAGTTACTGTTCTGATTATAAGAGCTGTCCACCTGTCAGAGCAAAGACCTCTAGTTACTGTTCTGATAATAAGAGCTGTCCACTTGTCAGAGCAAGGACCTCTAGTTACTGTTCTGATTATAAGAGATGTTCACCTGTCAAAGCAAAGACCTCTAGTTACTGTTCTGATTATAAGAGCTGTCCACCTGTCAGATCAAAGACCTCTAGTTACTGTTCTGATTATAAGAGCTGTCCACCTGTCAGAGCAAAGACCTCTAGTTACTGTTCTGATTATAAGAGCTGTCCACCTGTCAAAGCAAAGACCTCTCTAGTTACTGTTCTGATTATAAGAGCTGTCCACCTGTCAGATCAAAGACCTCTAGTTACTGTTCTGATTATAAGAGCTGTCCACCTGTCACAGCAAAGATCTCTAGTTACTGTTCTGATTATAAGAGCTGTTTACATTTTAGAGACAAAACCTCTAGGTATTGTTCGGTTTATCAGATCAATCCACCTTTCAGAGAAAAGACCTCTAGTTACTGTTCTGATTATAAGATCTGTCCATATTTCAGAGAAAAGACCTCTAGTTACTGTTCTGATTATAAGAGCTGTCCAGCTGTCAGAGCAAAGACCTCTAGTTACTGTTCCGATTATAAGAGCTGTCCACCTGTCAGAGCAAAGACCTCTAGTTACTGTTCTGATTATAAGAGCTGTCCACCTGTCAGAGCAAAGACCTATAGTTACTGTTCTGATTAAAAGAGCTGTCCACATGTCAGAGCAAAGACCTCTAGTTACTGTTCTGATTATAACAGCTGTCCACCTGTCAGAGCAAAGACCTCTAGTTACTGTTCTAATTATTAGAGCTGTCCACCTGTCAGAGCAAACACCTCTAGTTACTGTTCTGATTATAAGAGCTATCCACCTGTCAGAGCAAAGACCTCTAGTTACTGTTCTGATAATAATAGCTGTCCACCTGTCAGAGCAAAGACCTCTAGTTACTGTTCTGATTATAAGAGATGTCCACCTGTCAAAGCAAAGACCTCTAGTTACTGTTCTGATTATAAGAGCTGTCCACCTGTCAGATCAAAGACCTCTAGTTACTGTTCTGATTATAAGAGAGGTCCACCTGTCAGAGCAAAGACCTCTAGTTACTGTTATAATTATTAGAGCTGTCCACCTGTCAGAGCAAACACCTCTAGTTACTGTTCTGATTATAAGAGCTATCCACCTGTCAGAGCAAAGACCTCTAGTTACTGTTCTGATTATAAGAGCTGTCCACCTGTCAGAACAAAGACCTCTAGTTACTGTTCTGATTATAAGATCTGTCCCCTTTCAGAGAAAAGACCTCTAGTTACTGTTCTGATTATAAGATTCGTCCGTATTTCAGAGAAAAGACCACTAGTTACTGTTCTGATTATAAGAGCTGTCCACCTGTCAGAGCAAAGACCTCTAGTTACTGTTCTGATTATAAGAGCTATCCACCTGTCAGAGCAAAGACCTCTAGTTACTGTTCTGATTATAAGATCTGTCCATATTTCAGAGAAAAAACCTCTAGTTACTGTTCTGATTATAAGATTCGTCCGTATTTCAGAGAAAAGACCACTAGTTACTGTTCTGATTATAAGAGCTGTCCACCTGTCAGAGCAAAAACCTCTAGTTACTGTTCTGATTATTAGAGCTGTCCACCTGTCAGAGCAAAGACCTCTAGTTACTGTTCTCATTATAAGAGCTATCCACCTGTCAGAGCAAAGACCTCTAGTTACTGCTCTGATTATAAGAGATGTCCACCTGTCAGAGCAAAGACCTCTAGTTACTGTTCTGATTATAAGATCTGTCCATATTTCAGAGAAAAAAACCTCTAGTTACTGTTCTGATTATAAGAGCTGTCCACCTGTCAGAGCAAAGACCTCTAGTTACTGTTCTGATTATAAGAGCTGTCCACCTGTTAGAGCAAAGACCTCTAGTTACTGTTCTGATTATAAGAGCTGTCCACCTGTCAGATCAAAGACCTCTAGTTACTGTTCTGATTATAAGAGCTGTCCACCTGTCAGAGCAAAGACCTCTAGTTACTGTTCTGATAATATGAGCTGTCCACTTGTCAGAGCAAGGACCTCTAGTTACTGTTCTGATTATAAGAGATGTCCACCTGTCAAAGCAAAGACCTCTAGTTACTGTTCTGATTATAAGAGCTGTCCACCTGTCAGATCAAAGACCTCTAGTTACTGTTCTGATTATAAGAGCTGTCCACCTGTCAGAGCAAAGACCTCTAGTTACTGTTCTGATTATAAGAGCTGTCCACCTGTCAAAGCAAAGACCTCTCTAGTTACTGTTCTGATTATAAGAGCTGTCCACCTGTCAGATCAAAGACCTCTAGTTACTGTTCTGATTATAAGAGCTGTCCACCTGTCACAGCAAAGATCTCTAGTTACTGTTCTGATTATAAGAGCTGTTTACATTTTAGAGACAAAACCTCTAGGTATTGTTCGGTTTATCAGATCAATCCACCTTTCAGAGAAAAGACCTCTAGTTACTGTTCTGATTATAAGATCTGTCCATATTTCAGAGAAAAAACCTCTAGTTACTGTTCTGATTATAAGATTCGTCCGTATTTCAGAGAAAAGACCACTAGTTACTGTTCTGATTATAAGAGCTGTCCACCTGTCAGAGCAAAGACCTCTAGTTACTGTTCTGATTATTAGAGCTGTCCACCTGTCAGAGCAAAGACCTCTAGTTACTGTTCTGATTATAAGAGCTATCCACCTGTCAGAGCAAAGACCTCTAGTTACTGCTCTGATTATAAGAGCTGTCCACCTGTCAGAGCAAAGACCTCTAGTTACTGTTCTGATTATTAGAGCTGTCCACCTGTCAGAGCAAAGACCTCTAGTTACTGTTCTGATTATAAGAGCTGTCCACCTGTCAGAGCAAAGACCTCTAGTTACTGTTCTGATTATAAGAGCTGTCCACCTGTCAGAGCAAAGACCTCTAGTTACTGTTCTGATTATAACAGCTGTCCACCTGTCAGATCAAAGACCTCTAGTTACTGTTCTGATTATAAGAGCTGTCCACCTGTCAGAGCAAAGACCTCTAGTTACTGTTCTGATAATAAGAGCTGTCCACTTGTCAGAGCAAGGACCTCTAGTTACTGTTCTGATTATAAGAGATGTCCACCTGTCAAAGCAAAGACCTCTAGTTACTGTTCTGATTATAAGAGCTGTCCACCTGTCAGATCAAAGACCTCTAGTTACTGTTCTGATTATAAGAGCTGTCCACCTGTCAGAGCAAAGACCTCTAGTTACTGTTCTGATTATAAGAGCTGTTTACATTTTAGAGACAAAACCTCTAGGTATTGTTCGGTTTATCAGATCAATCCACCTTTCAGAGAAAAGACCTCTAGTTACTGTTCTGATTATAAGATCTGTCCATATTTCAGAGAAAAGACCTCTAGTTACTGTTCTGATTATAAGAGCTGTCCAGCTGTCAGAGCAAAGACCTCTAGTTACTGTTCCGATTATAAGAGCTGTCCACCTGTCAGAGCAAAGACCTCTAGTTACTGTTCTGATTATAAGAGCTGTCCACCTGTCAGAGCAAAGACCTATAGTTACTGTTCTGATTAAAAGAGCTGTCCACATGTCAGAGCAAAGACCTCTAGTTACTGTTCTGATTATAACAGCTGTCCACTTGTCAGAGCAAAGACCTCTAGTTACTGTTCTGATTATAAGAGCTATCCACCTGTCAGAGCAAAGACCTCTAGTTACTGTTCTGATTATAAGAGCTGTCCACCTGTCAGAGCAAAGACCTCTAGTTACTGTTCTGATTATAAGAGCTGTCCACCTGTCAGAGCAAAGACCTCTAGTTACTGTTCTGATTATTAGAGCTGTCCACCTGTCAGAGCAAAGACCTCTAGTTACTGTTCTCATTATAAGAGCTATCCACCTGTCAGAGCAAAGACCTCTAGTTACTGCTCTGATTATAAGAGATGTCCACCTGTCAGAGCAAAGACCTCTAGTTACTGTTCTGATTATAAGATCTGTCCATATTTCAGAGAAAAAAACCTCTAGTTACTGTTCTGATTATAAGAGCTGTCCACCTGTCAGAGCAAAGACCTCTAGTTACTGTTCTGATTATAAGAGCTGTCCACCTGTTAGAGCAAAGACCTCTAGTTACTGTTCTGATTATAAGAGCTGTCCACCTGTCAGATCAAAGACCTCTAGTTACTGTTCTGATTATAAGAGCTGTCCACCTGTCAGAGCAAAGACCTCTAGTTACTGTTCTGATAATATGAGCTGTCCACTTGTCAGAGCAAGGACCTCTAGTTACTGTTCTGATTATAAGAGATGTCCACCTGTCAAAGCAAAGACCTCTAGTTACTGTTCTGATTATAAGAGCTGTCCACCTGTCAGATCAAAGACCTCTAGTTACTGTTCTGATTATAAGAGCTGTCCACCTGTCAGAGCAAAGACCTCTAGTTACTGTTCTGATTATAAGAGCTGTTCACCTGTCAAAGCAAAGACCTCTCTAGTTACTGTTCTGATTATAAGAGCTGTCCACCTGTCAGATCAAAGACCTCTAGTTACTGTTCTGATTATAAGAGCTGTCCACCTGTCAGAGCAAAGACCTCTAGTTACTGTTCTGATTATAAGAGCTGTTTACATTTTAGAGACAAAACCTCTAGGTATTGTTCGGTTTATCAGATCAATCCACCTTTCAGAGAAAAGACCTCTAGTTACTGTTCTGATTATAAGATCTGTCCATATTTCAGAGAAAAAACCTCTAGTTACTGTTCTGATTATAAGATTCGTCCGTATTTCAGAGAAAAGACCACTAGTTACTGTTCTGATTATAAGAGCTGTCCACCTGTCAGAGCAAAGACCTCTAGTTACTGTTCTGATTATTAGAGCTGTCCACCTGTCAGAGCAAAGACCTCTAGTTACTGTTCTGATTATAAGAGCTATCCACCTGTCAGAGCAAAGACCTCTAGTTACTGCTCTGATTATAAGAGCTGTCCACCTGTCAGAGCAAAGACCTCTAGTTACTGTTCTGATTATTAGAGCTGTCCACCTGTCAGAGCAAAGACCTCTAGTTACTGTTCTGATTATAAGAGCTGTCCACCTGTCAGAGCAAAGACCTCTAGTTACTGTTCTGATTATAAGAGCTGTCCACCTGTCAGAGCAAAGACCTCTAGTTACTGTTCTGATTATAAGAGCTGTCCACCTGTCAGATCAAAGACCTCTAGTTACTGTTCTGATTATAAGAGCTGTCCACCTGTCAGAGCAAAGACCTCTAGTTACTGTTCTGATAATAAGAGCTGTCCACTTGTCAGAGCAAGGACCTCTAGTTACTGTTCTGATTATAAGAGATGTCCACCTGTCAAAGCAAAGACCTCTAGTTACTGTTCTGATTATAAGAGCTGTCCACCTGTCAGATCAAAGACCTCTAGTTACTGTTCTGATTATAAGAGCTGTCCACCTGTCAGAGCAAAGACCTCTAGTTACTGTTCTGATTATAAGAGCTGTCCACCTGTCAAAGCAAAGACCTCTCTAGTTACTGTTCTGATTATAAGAGCTGTCCACCTGTCAGATCAAAGACCTCTAGTTACTGTTCTGATTATAAGAGCTGTCCACCTGTCACAGCAAAGATCTCTAGTTACTGTTCTGATTATAAGAGCTGTTTACATTTTAGAGACAAAACCTCTAGGTATTGTTCGGTTTATCAGATCAATCCACCTTTCAGAGAAAAGACCTCTAGTTACTGTTCTGATTATAAGATCTGTCCATATTTCAGAGAAAAGACCTCTAGTTACTGTTCTGATTATAAGAGCTGTCCAGCTGTCAGAGCAAAGACCTCTAGTTACTGTTCCGATTATAAGAGCTGTCCACCTGTCAGAGCAAAGACCTCTAGTTACTGTTCTGATTATAAGAGCTGTCCACCTGTCAGAGCAAAGACCTATAGTTACTGTTCTGATTAAAAGAGCTGTCCACATGTCAGAGCAAAGACCTCTAGTTACTGTTCTGATTATAACAGCTGTCCACTTGTCAGAGCAAAGACCTCTAGTTACTGTTCCGATTATAAGAGCTGTTCACATTTTAGAGACAAAACCTCTAGGTATTGTTCGGTTTATAAGATCTATCCACCTTTCAGAGAAAAGACCTCTAGTTACTGTTCTGATTATAAGATCTGTCCATATTTCAGAGAAAAGACCTCTAGTTACTGTTCTGATTATAAGAGCTGTCCACCTGTCAGAGCAAAGACCTCTAGTTACTGTTCTGATTATAAGAGCTATCCACCTGTCAGAGCAAAGACCTCTAGTTACTGTTCTGATTATAACACCTGTCCACCTGTCAGAGCAAAGACCTCTAGTTACTGTTCTGATTATAAGAGCTGTTCACATTTTAGAGACAAAACCTATAGCTATTGTTCTGATTGTAAGAGCTGTCCACCTTTCAGAGAAAAGACCTCTAGTACTTGTTCTAGTTATAAGATATATCCACCTAGCAGAGAAAATACATCTAGTTATTGTTCTGATTATATGATCTGTCCACATTTCAGGGATAAAGACCTCTAGGTTCGGTTTATAAGATCGATTTCAAAGAAGAGACTTCTAGTTATTTTTCTGATCATAAGAGCTATCCACCTGTAAGAGCTGTCCACCTGTCAGAGCAAAGACCTCTAGTTACTGTTCTGATAATAAGAGTTGTCCACCTGTCAGAGCAAAGACCTCTAGTATTTGTTCTAATTTTAAGATCTGTCCAAATGTCAGAGAAAAGACCTATAGTTATCGTTCCGATTATAAGACCCTTCCACTTTTTAGCGAAAACACTTATGGTTCTGATTATAAGATCTGTCTCACTTTCAGCAGAAAGACCTATAGTTATTGGTCTGATTATGTTACACACACTGGTATAGACAACATGTGGGTGTTACTTTGTAAATATTAGATATTTTACATTATTGTTAAGTAGTAGTGTACAGTAATGAGATTTAGTGGATAAAATACAGAAATGTCATAGATCTTTAACCTTTTTTATTATTGTCACACACTTTTGTTATAACAATGTACTTTCTTTGGATACATTTACATTGGATACATTTAAAATTAATTTATATTTTGAATGATTGCTAAGTTCAAGAGTTGTATTAATAAATATTATGATATCGAAGTGATTGATAGATATTTATATAACAAAGATGTGTCTCACTTTATTGGACTGTACATTAATATTTAATTAAACGAAACCACGACGCAATAAGTACATGTAATATGTTTCCGAGACGTAAGATTTAAAACATTTTTCTCAACAAATTCACGAAAATAGCAAACAAATCTTATATAATTATAAAATTCTTTCATTGCTAATTTGTATTATATCGGTTGTTTTTGGTAATATGTTTTTAATAAACGACAAACAATTTACCTTTCGTATACTTTTTATTCCGACAACGCGCAGATAAAATAAATCGACGTACGGTACAACCAGCCGGTCTTTCCTAACTAATGTGCAAACAAAGCAAATTAAAAAAGTAAAAGTTAAAAGTGGTTTAAAGTGTCAGTCGAAAGGTTAGCAAGTTGACAAAGTGGAAATAAATTTCAAAAATAAAAAATTCCCAGTGCACAAACTTGTCACGTGACAAAATTGTCGGAACAAAAAATGTCCTGTTATCAAACTCGTCACGTGACAAAATTGTCAAAAGAAAAATAAATTGTCCAGAGGACACATAAATTGTCAAAAGAAACAAAAATGTCTAGTGGACAGAAATTGTCAAAAGAACACAAATTGTCCATTGGACAGAAATTGTCAAAAAATTGTCAAGTGGACAGAAATATATTGTATAAAATTGTCAACAGAACAGCCCAAGATAACTTGGGTTGTCAAATTATCTGCTCGAAATTAACTTAAAGCAGTCAGTATGTCTGATTTACACGTTAACTAGCATGTTATGTAAGGACTTCACCCAACGGTATATCTGTCCTCCTTTCAGATATAGACCTACACATATCGTACAGATTACAAGGACTTTCCCCTTTCAGAGGTAAGACCTTAAATTATTGTTTGTTAATCAGACCTGTATATCTTTCACAGAAAAGACCTATTGCTATTGCTCGATTGTCAGACCAGTCCGCCTTCTAGGGGCAAGACCTTTAGTTATTGTTTGTATTGTAATATCTGCACACTTTTCGGAGAGATAGAAAAAAAATTAAGTTTTTGTGCATATTAACATATTATCAGATCTGTCCATCTTACTGCGGAGAGACTTATCGTTATCGTTCTGAATATGAGATGTGGCAGAAAGACCTATAGTTAATGTTTTGACTATTTGATCAGTCTGACTTTCAGATGGAACTAATACAGTAAATTCCAGCAGAGTGTACTCGACTCAAATCCTTACTGACAAAGGTTGCAAGTTTTAGTACCAAAGTTTGCCGTTCTCAACGGATACCTCGTCTTACTCTCCCAGTAAAACTGGAGGCCATGATATAACTGATAAATTGTCGAAAGCGGCGTGAAACAGACAAACAAATCTCATTAAACACTTACCCATGTAATTTTCCTTAATTTCTTATTCCAAACTGAGGTCCGAAGTTACTGAAATAAAAACAACACTTTAACATTAAAAGGACAGTTTCCGAAAGGCAAATTTGTGTTGCACCTTTTCGAGTGCAACTCCTATTATAACACGTCTTAACAAAATAGGCAAATCAATAACCAGTACAGATATGACATAAATAGACTATACAGAAAAGAAACAAACTAAAACAAATTGATTTCTAAAAAAATTAAATACTAGTCTCAAGTTCGAACCTAATTATGTAAACACAATATTAGAATTTATTGTGTATTTTAAGCACAAGGAATAGTTTAAGTTTTTAAATGGTAATAACTATCAAAGAATGATAAACAATATTTGTTTTTTTAAATGTGTCTGAAACGAACAATAGAAAATCAATACGAACTGCATTACTGTACACAATTCAGTACATGACACACAACTGTATACATGGTTTCTTGTACTAAAGTTACGCAGATAGTACATATAAAATATATATAATTATTTTGTTAAATATACGAGGATATTCCTATTATCTATTAGTGCATGATAAACTATGTCTGTATTTTAATAATAGAAAATTACTATTTTTCTGAATAGTAAATATGACTTACTTCTAAGGAAAATGTTATGCTTTAAATTTAAAGCTACATGTATATCAATTTTGTAAGCAAGTTCAATTTAAATGCATTATTTTAGATTTCAGATATGTAAATTGATTTGCACAGTAAAAAGTCTTCATTACTTATAAAAATACTACACAACAGATGGTCAGTGTGAGCGGTTTTAGATATACATAAAATGCTTATTTTGTATCAGTTTTCGTACTCAAAAGAGTCAAATAGCATTTAAATAAAAATTGATCTAGAAACTATTATAGTGAACAAATTGATGGGAATTTTAACTTTTCTGTTATACTCAAGGAAATATGATAGTGAAGCTAAAGAAATATATTGTTAAAATACAATGACATAATTCGTATAGGGTAGTGAAGAAATAAAACTTAAGGTTTTTGCATAAAAATGGTAATTAACTGAAATGCACTTAAGCAAGATATTAAATAATATGCACGAAATATTGCAAAAACTGATAAGCTGTAACAGAATAAAAAATAACAAGCAGAGATAAAAACAAAATATAAATTATATTTTTTTTAAATTATTTGAAATGAAATAAAAATTATTTTTTAAATACGCTAAAACCTAAAAAAAATGTTAAAAAACAAACACAGCACAAAAAAAGAAAACCTACCAAAAAAAAACAATAGCACAATGTCTATAGACGATAACAAATGCGCGCTGAGACAAACCTATAACAGAAAAAATCAAAACAAAACCACACAAATGTGGAAAGTGATTAACCAGAACCATAAAATCCATGGTGCACTCAGGTGCTCCGGACAAGTAAGAAGTGCCTTCTTTAGTTATTTATTGTCATGTTTATCGAAAATGAAATATAGACTAAATGAGAATTAAAGTCAATTAATTGAAATTTCATTTCAACAGATCCAGTTCTCATGATCGTGTACTTAAATTGTCTTCCCTAGAAATGTACTTGATTTTATATTGTTTTGCATGGTTGCTATATCTTGTTATTGTGTTTAAACAATAAACGGATACTGCTACTCCAAAAACCCAGAAATAACTTTCTGACTTAAAATTAATTGTTCACTTGTGCATGGATGCTAATTGTATTTGCGCTCAACAAAAGTGTCCCAATTCATTAAAATGTTATTTTGCACGAAATATTCTCGTCGACACTTCACTGAAGAAAATACAACTAACTGTAGTTCTCGCAGCAAACGTGTGTTTCTCTAGACCCTAATTCGCTTTTGTAGCTGTATTTTATCACATATCTTGTTATAATAACTTTATTTTATAAGTGTTTTCTGTATTTATAATATTTGGTGTCTAGAAATGAACAAAGTTTTCCTTATTGCAGTTTGAATGAGGTGTCACTGTCATTTAAATATTATCTCGGGCTTATCTTGAATGTATGTGTAATAAGTCCATTTACTTTCTAAGGCAATAATTTTCTATATTGACAAAGGTCTTGGAATTGCGCCAATATTTCATTATGTCTTAATGTTTGATATCACGTAATTCAAACGATCAATATTTTAATCGGTTGATCCAGGGTATGTTATTTTGTGCGAACAATACAATTTTACCAAAATGGTACATTCAGTTGGCAAAGTGGTGCAATTTTTCATTTATAAGATTTGTTAAGCACAATAAGTACACCATGTAAAAATAACAAAATTATTATAGTGGTATTTCTTCGTTATGTGAAGTAAATTTATTTTAAAATCTTACACATGAAAATTTTAATGCATGCTATATATAATATTAATAATTGTCAGTTTTTCTACCGATCTGTGATGTTCATTGGGTACTCTAATAAAAACTGGACTCCATGATATAGCCGTTAAACATCGTTCAAAAAACACAAACTTAATGTTTGATGCAAATGCAGCCAACTATAACGTTTTGTAATGTTGTATGTTATTCTGTTGATTTTAGAAAATCCTATTCCAGAATTATTCCCAGTTTGACAATAAGTAACTGCTTACTCGTCCGGAGTATCTGAGTGCACTCGTAGTTTTTTTATTGAGATGGGTTACTCATTTTTTGTTTTTTCTGTTCTAGATTTTTTGTGTTATCAATTTTGTCTTCATCGCTGTTTGTATCATCCCTTGACACTTTCTCTTTTAATAAGTTGGGTTTCTTTCTGTTTTTCTTTTAAACCGCCCATATTGATTGCATTGAATTAACTTTTAATACTTTTTCTAATAAAATTAGTCTGAAGCTGTAGGTCGTTTTGTCAGATATTTCCCTTTTAAAGGAAGTAACTTTTCGACACTGGAGCCTACATGTATATCCGTGCATAACTCGCGTAGGGTTAATGCTTTATAATTATGTTTAACTTTATAATTAATGAATATTTCTTGTTATTATTGATAAACGATTTTTAACTACTACAACGACTGCCATTGATTTTAGTAATCAGCTGTATGCGTTCCACTTAAGGTCATATATTGGCTCACAATTTACTCAGCATCAAACAAATATCAAATTCATATCTTATCTGCGCATGCACTACATGAGTCTTTAAAGAAGCGCCTGGGCACTTTAATGTTGTAATAGTAACGATCTTACATTCTTTTTCTTAAATAGTTGCTACTATACTGCTTCAATTCATGCAAGATGGATAGTTCCTTCTTCAGCGACAGGACAAGTACATTTTGTGGATCAGTTACTTGATCTTGTTATATATATGTACTTTGTGTGGCCTTCACATACTCAGTGTGAGGTAAAAATGACATTTTAGTTTGTCTTTTCATTCTTTGACTTGATTATTTTGCTATCTCATATAGGGTTAATCGACAAATTTTGTAATAATGAACAGTGCATAAGTATTTGATATTTGTTATTATTTATAGTTGTTGAATTCCCTATTTTCGGAATACAAGAGTTACTTCCCATTTGCAAGAGTTGTCTTTCATAACAGCAGGTATTTAGTATTGAATAGATAGGGAAAAATCACATTTTTATTTTTTTTTAAATAATGTCTGTGGACTGACTCTTCCAGTACAACTAAAAATAAATGCAGAATTAGTTTGCATATCATAATAAATTTTACCTGATGCTTTGCTATATGTGAATAAAAAAATATTGTAGAAAAACTACTTTTTACCCACAATAGGTAATATAAAGTACCTGCTCTAAAGAACAGCTTACTCTGCAAATGGGAGATAAATCTTGTTTACCGCAAGTAGGGAATAGATTATGGACAATCAGGCAGCAATTTTTTCAATAAGATAACTGGTATTATTTTTTAAAAATAAATATGTGATATAGACAAAACACGGTTTATATTGAATTAATTGACTTTTTAAAGTTAAAATGTTCTTCATGATTGTTATATCCATTTGTTATGTGTCATATATACATTCAAAACTGATTTTATTTAAATAATCTTAAATTAGAACTTTCAAATTAAATACGCCTTGTCGTACGCTATTTATCTTGTCAACAAAACAAAACAAAAGTTGTGTCATTGTTCTAAACTATAATTTTTTAATTGTGCATAAAAACATAAACAGTAGTATTAAAATGTTCTCTCCACTACAACTGTACAGTCCGTTGGTGCGATTGTATTTCATCACATCTATCACAAAACTTACCGAAATTGTATTACTTAAACTTTGTCAGTTTGTTTCTTAATGTACTTCCAATAGTTGATGTGTAGCAATTAACTAATTTCCGCCAAGCATCTTTAATGAGAAGTTCTTGTTTCGATTTGATCAAGTGCATTACTCGTAGCTCGCATAGAATACATTGAATTTGTAAGTCAACTATCGACTTTCTTAACAATACATTATATTTGGCAAGGCGTCAATCTTTTATTATGTTTATAGTGTAACCAGGTAGATATCACGTGATTAAAACTATTTTTGTATCTTTTTTATCTTTAGCTATTTAAACAAGTTGAGCGAAGGTACATTATTTGTTTAAACATTGTTTCCAGAAAACAGAGCAGAAGTTGTACATTTATTATGATAAGTAGTTGTGATTTTACCTTTCGACATATTTCATCTCTAAACATAATAATACTGTGCAAGAAGAAACAGAAGTTCGGTTCTGTATGCATAATTTATTTATAGTCGTCATAATTTATTAAAATTTACTTCTGACTCGCAACTCCTGACCACTGTTTTATCAACAGTAAAAACGGGACTTCAAAAATACAGTGACACTTTCTACTCCAGGAGTGGAATAAATAAGTGGATATTATAAAATTCATAAGACCTGATAGACATCTTGAGGTCTGGACCTCTTTTCCATTGACATAGCATTCAAACATTTAATTTTTTTGACACTCTCTACCGCCAACCCTCATACGTAGCTTAAACCCAGGCTTAAAACGCTGCTTATTCAAGAAAACGGAAAGAGACAATATAAATACCTGTTATTTCGTCATGGCAGAACTTACGTCCCCATCAATGACTCTAAGTCTAATACTACATATACTGAACACCAAATCTGTCACATGTTAGATTTTCTGATTGACAACATATGCGTTATGTTTGGAGAGCATTTTTTTCAACTGGCTGTTGGTATTCCAATGCGTACTAATTGTTCTATTCTCCTCGCCGTCCTGTTTTTGTACTCTTATGAGGCTGAGTTCCTAGAAAGCCTACTGACTAAAAAGAAAAGGCACTGACCCAGACCTTTAATTTTACATCCGCTATATTGATGATGTTTTGTCCCTCAACTATGCTCAATTTAGTGACTATTCACATTCAATGTACACTATTGAACCTGAAATTAAAGACACTACCAATACACTAAAGTCAGCTTCTTACTTAGACCTACTTCTAGAAATAGACTCAGGAAAACTACAAAATAGACTACGACAAACGTGATGACTTCCGCTTTCCAATTGTCATCTTCGCGTTCATCGACAGCAACTCCAGCGTATGGTGTGTGCATTTCACAACTTATACGCTTAGATCCTGCGATCGGTATTCCGATTTTCTAGACGGATCACTGTTGTTGACTGTTACACTACTCACATAAGTGTTTGCTGTACCTAGGTTGATGTTATCTCTCCAGAAGTACTATAGTCGTCACCATGACATAATTGATCGTTATTGGAAATTAGTGTCTCAAATACGATCTGACACTTTCGTTGAGTCATAGGTATGGACTTGACTTTTCCCTATACATGACAATGAGTAAATCGACGGGTGTCTAATTAAAGGCAGGAAATGCTAACTCGTCAGGAGCACCTGAGTACACACATGGTTTTTTGGCGGTTCGGGTTACTCTTTTTCTGTTTTCTGTTTTTGATTGTTGTGTTGTGTTTGCCTATGCCTGGGTTTGCAACTGTCCCTTTGCTTTTGGTTCGTGTTGTTCGGTCGGTTTTCTTTGCTATTTTTCTTACACCTGGTCTCGCCAATCTACCTTACCAATTTCATTCTAGGACAGCTAGGGTGATAATTCTATTCCTAATGTGATAATCTACCATAGCACATGAGTACAAAGGCAGTATGATTTTTATTATACTGGATGCCTTTAGTCTAAAGAAGAAACGTGCAATACCATTTAGATACTGTACTGAATTATATTGTTAATGGAAAATGCTTGTTTGTCTGCTAGTTTTTTTTTCCAAATAAAAATTACCAATTTTTGTGTATTTGCTGTGTATTTGACAGGTTTGCGCGAAAAAACTACCTGTTAGTTAATTTCAGCTGATGCGGCTGATAATGTTTTAGGTTGGCAATTTTCGTTCTGATTAGGTATTATTTTTTATATCACTCGTAATCTTCGGGTGGAGCGGGTGATAATTGTTTGGTTCGGCAATCTCCGGTCTGAGCGGGTTTTTTTTATATCACCCGTTGGGAGTAAAGCACGAGGATTTAACAACCATTGCTATAATGGGCGGTTCTAAAATTGAAATCAGTAGAAACATATGGTTACTGTCCAATAAAAAGACAGCATTTTTGCATGAAGTATAATAATACATATTGATTGACGTATAAATGAATTCGTTTGAAAATACGGTATGATCCATTTCAAATTTTGACTAAAATTGTAATGACAAAAATCATGTGGTAAATATATATTCCTTTACATTGTGGTTTACTTCATTATAAATACATTGATGTATAACTACATTCTAAGATACATGAAATAGCTCTTTAGTGCATTAACAGCTGTTTGTACTTTATTCTTACTGACTCCTAATATTCCTTTTTGTTATGTTGAATATATTGGTCATTTTATTTTTAAATGTTCTAGATATGTACATTTAAAAGGTAATATAATTTAATTCCTCTATTGTGTCTTAAACGCGGAACCGTTTACTATTTGTATTTACTTTTGAAATATGCTTTGCGGTTAATATTATAATCTGTATAAGCATGATGCATCACACCTAATTGCTCCCGTATAACTCTGGGACCATGCTGGGCGGATTACCAGTGCAAGACCCAGAGAGCTGACCAGCTGACGTTTCAAGAGGCCCTTTCGTAGAGTATTGTAAGGTTAAATATGACAAAGTCTCACCGAGAACCAAGGTCGATGTTCGGAGAATGCAAAAGTTTTTTGCGATAAAGATATCTTAAAATATTAAGTTTTCAAAAGAGTACGCCAATTGTAGCAGCTACAATGTGTGCAAATGACTTTTTTCTTACGTTTTGTAGAGGCATTCCAATTGTGTTCCCTTATCTGTGTCGATAAATTTTTTGAACACTTGGTATTGTCCTATATATAGCTGGAATATTGTTCGCTGGACGTAAAGAAAACAATAAACCTGTCAGTCTTTGTTTTACTTATAATATTTTGTAAAACGTATATCTGATAGTCTACTCAAAATGTTTCAGAGTGTACACGAAATAGGACAGATTTACGGGCTTGTTTAGTTTGTTTAAGCATCATTCTGAGTAAACAGTCTGCTTGTTATAAAGTCTGTTATTTTTGTCTTCCGAAATTCTTTGTGAAATATAAATTTGTATTGCGACATGAAATAAAGTAAAGACATGTCTTACCATGATTGTATGCGACATTACGATTTTGCGGCCTATTTTCGCAAACCGAATCCTTTTACAACGTTTTCTCCCTGTTATACACAATGTAAAAAAAACATGCGTGCAGATAAAAGTTTCAACCATAAAAGATGTCGCCATGAAAGTTGTCACGTCATGGTCATAGCAAGTTCAAAACTTTATTATATATAGCGCAATGGGTTTTTATAGATCTCTAGCCAATTCTTTATTTTTTCGCATCCAGAGGTTGTACACAAATGTAGTACTATACAACAGATCAGTTCACTGTTGTCTAATATAGAACTTGAATCGCACATGCTACCGGAATAAATTTGGCATTTTGCAAGCTGAATATTTTAATAAACTTGAGAACATTCAAATTGAACATAATAATGTTGAGATTCAGCTAGGGACATGCACTGTTGTTGGACTAAAATTGAAAGTGAAAGTAGATTTTTAAACCATATGAACTTCTGGTCAAACGCTCATTCTAAAATGCAATGAAACATATTGTAAAGTTTTGACAAAATGCTGGCCCGGTGCTTATTTTTTTGGGACAGATTTTTCCCTTTATTTGAGATAACTGTAAATTGTCTAGATAAAAAATCTAAATCTTCAAATTTAATATACCCAGAGTCGAAAACAATGTTGGTATTACTTTTGATAGAAACGGTATAGAAACAAGAAAATTACCAATACAATCATTTAAGTGCATATCAGAGCAAAAACCTATTGGGGTGTCAAATTTCAGCCTAAAAATGGTATTGTCACATTTTATTGACTTTTGAGAAATGGAGTGGTCTGTGCTTAGTATTGTATGCTTTAATTTCAATGAACACATGTTTAGGCCTTAGATTTAATGCAGGGGTTAAAATGTATAAAACTAAAACTGTTAGACTTCCTGGTGCAGAAAAATGTATTGTAAGAAGTATTAGTCAAATTTACACTTGCGGCTGAATTCCGTTACTTTGGTGATATGGGTTATTACTATTTTGTTCTAATTTGATGCTTGCTGGTGGTAAATCTGTTAGTACACTAGTAACAATATACAATATTGTTCTTGGCAAGATAATTGGGTCTTAAAGTGATAGTACTTCTGTCCAAAAAGCCTTACAAATTGAACAGTTATTGGAAATTTATCAATTTTGGCAATTGTATACCAAAGCAAGATATAACTTTGCTTCTTGTCTTGCCAATTTGTAATTTGAATGATTAATTTTAGTAGGAACTTCATTTGACTATTCACCTTAATAAAGGTTTAGTTTTAGTGAAGTAATTATTATTTACTCTGCTACTACAAGAAATAGTAGAAATGACTATCAATATATGTTAATTTGCACTCAAAAACTTTTTCAGGATGGACTAAGTGCTTCTTTGGAAAGTGTTTAAGTATTTTTCTCACTTGAAAAGTATTTCTACGGATGAAATCATTTTTCACCAGTTTGGAAAAAAGTGGGGGAGTGACAAATAGACAAACTAAATTCTAAATTATGTGATAAAATTATGTAGTTAGTGACTTTCTATGTTTGAAATAAGTTCACTAGCATTGGATGTCTTTTGCCAAGCTTGTAATTTATATTTTTAATAAGAAATTGACGAATTAAGAAATAATGCATTTATTGGTTAAAAAGCTTCTTTTTATGCTTAAAGAGGGTGTTTTACCTCTCTTGAAATGAAAGGAAAACTTATTCAGGTTTCAAAATATGCCAAATTTTTAAACTTAAAATTGTATGTGATGTCATTGAATGGTTTCGAGTAATTCTTAACGGAATGCAATATAATTTTAGATTTTGCTTTGATTAACATAAAGCAAAGACTATGACACATTTTGCTAAATTTTTTATACAACATTATCTTTTTTAGGTGAACCACCAAATACCAGGAAATAGTCCAGATCAATTCACCGTTGCCTAATATTGAAATTGAAACCTACATGACACAAGAAAAAAAATGGCATATTTTTGAAAGCTGAATATTTTAGGAAACTTGAGGCTAACGTTTTTTTGGTGTTAATAAAACATAAAAATGTTGAGAGGCATTTATGGACATGCGCTATTTTTGGATTAAAATTTAAAGTGAAAGTAGATTTTTGCTGACCCGGTGCATATTGTTATAGAACAAAAATGTCACTTTATTTAAAATAAAGGTAAATTGTCTAGTAAAAGTCAATCTTTAAATTTAATATAACCGAAAAGAGTCGAAAAGCAATGGTGGTCTCACACTAATATCTGGGATTTTCACTGTTCACCGTCATTGATTTTCAACTTGTCACAATGTTAAAGGTCAAGGCCAATTGGAATCTTTAGATATTGTATTGTTGCAGATCCCGTCTAATTAATAATAGATACTGAATTCCTCATGATATTATAAATTTTGTAATAGTCTATATTTTCTTAGGTTTCTACCTTTTTGTAATCAATGTTCAATGACATTTATTGTAAATAGCGATATCTCATAACAATATAAGATCTTACTGTCATATTTTCGACATGTTATTGTATGCAGATCTCCTATAAGGTACAAAACTAAAAGCACGACCAAAACAAAGATCCCTTTAAGTTGAGATAGTTGAGAACAATACTATTTCTTTCTTTATAATAATGTACTGTACAGAGTCGTTTGAAATTTTTAATCGAGAACTTTTTCATGTACAGTGCAAGCCTTCGTTGTTAAAGAATCCCTCCCGGATCTACCGTTTCGTTCTATTGCAGTTTAATCTGGTCGATTCTTAAAAGTGTTTTCTGGAGGGTTGGTTCACGGACAAAAATTGTTCTAAAGTAAGGTCACTTCTTTGACCATTCAGGCCTTTGTGGAACGGTTGTTTATACTCGACGACATTGTTGGCCACACATGTAGAACTCAATAATATTAATAATATTAGCGCTCTTGAAACTAACATCAGTTGAAATTGTGTACTGTTAAGCTTTATTTTGTCTGCTGATTTGAAGACAAGTGTTGCATGTTTCCAACAATTGCTGCGTTTGTCCCGACAACACTGACTTTTGTCATCAAAACTGCTAGGCTTGGCAATCTCTGCCGATACCAATCAGTTACGGAGACTGTTAGATCATGGGAGGTTCTAGAAAGATTTTGAACAGCCGTGGATCTTTTGTAACATACTCAATGTTAAAGAATGGTGCTTGGCGATTTTAAACAGAATAAGTAATAAAGTACGCATGGGATTTTACAAATTTTCTTTTTTTCTTCTTTTAGGAAAATATCTCTCTTTGATTTCTGCTTTGCCTTTTGAAATTCTTCTTGATGGTCTTGTTGTTTTTACAACCTTCTTCTAAGATGACCTTTAAAGTTCCGTAGCCGTCTTCTAAACGAATTATTGGTGAATCGAATTCATTGGAGTCTTCGAGCTTTACTATATAGAATACTCTTAGTCTCATGGCAACTGTTAGGTCAAATACATTGGTTGGTGTCCGTTAATTTGAAATAAATGTGGACGATTCACCATTTGCGAATAAAGGGTTTTAAGGAACAAGAATATATGATTTTAAAAGCTCATATGGAAATTATGAAATCCTGGTCGTGGCGGGTAATGTGTTTGGAAAGTACCACGCACCTTAAAAATCGCAGGCCGCTTTTGTAGATTTTGAAATTTTGTGCCTCATCACAGACATAACAAAATGTTAAATTTCTATCCATATCCATTTTCCAATTTTAATATAAAAAATATCTATAAAAAATTTTGTATCTGCATCCGTGATCTGATCTAAGGATCTGGTGGGGTAAGAATTTTAATCTCTGTAGATATTGTACATCAAGTAAACTGTGTCGACTTACATCGCATGGATCACTGTGTTGGAATCGCGTAAGTATAAAAGTGTTTGTTACGTTTTACAGCATTGTTTAAATTTTTCACGACTTGTAATGATGCATTCATTATAACTTGTAATGATGAAATTGACGAATTAAGAAATAATGCATTTATTGGTAAAAAAGCTTCTTTTTTATGCGTAAAGAGGGTGTTTTACCTCTCTTGAAATGAAAGGAAAACTTATTCAGCTTTCAAAATATGCCAAATTTTTAAACTTAAAATTGTATGTGAGGTCATTGAATGTTTATCAGTAATTCTAAACGGAATGCAATATAATTTTAGATTTTGCTTTGATTAACATAAAGCAAAGACTATGACACATTTCGCTAAATTTTTTATACAACATTATCTTTTTAGGTGAACCACCAAATACCAGGAACCAGTCCAGATCAATTGACCGTTGCCTAATATTGAAATTGAAACCTACATGACACAAGAAAAAAATGGCATATTTTTGAAAGCTGAATATTTTAGGAAACTTGAAGCTAACGTTTTTTTTCGGTTTTAATAAAATATAAAAATGTTGAGAGGCATTTATGGACATGCGCTATTTTTGAACAAAAATTGAAAGTGAAAGTAGATTTTTGCTGACCCGGTGAATATTGTTAAAGAACAAACATGTCACTTTATTTAAAATAAAGGTAAATTGTCTAGTAAAAGTCTAAATCTTTAAATTTAATATAACCGAAAAGAGTCGAAAAGCAATGGTGGTCTCACACTAATATCTGGGATTTTCACTGTTCACCGTCATTGATTTTCAACTTGTCACAATGTTAAAGGTCAAGGCCAATTGGAATCTTTAGATATTGTATTGTTGCAGATCCCGTCTAATTAATAACAGATACTGGATTCCTCATGATATTATAAATTTTGTAATAGTCTATATTTTCTTAGGTTTCTACCTTTTTGTAATCAATGTTCAATGACATTTATTGTAAATAGCGATATCTCATAACAATAAAAGATCTTACTGTCATATTTTCGACATGTTATTGTATGCAGATCTCCTATAAAATACAAAACTAAAAGCACGACCAAAATAAAGATCCCTTTAAGTTGAGATAGTTGAGAACAATACTATTTCTTTCTTTATAATAATGTACTGTACAGAGTCGTTTGAAATTTTTAATCGAGAACTTTTTCATGTACAGTGCAAGCCTTCGTTGTTAAAGAATCCCTCCCGGATCTACCGTTTCGTTCTATTGCAGTTTAATCTGGTCGATTCTTAAAAGTGTTTTCTTGAGGGTTGGCTCACGGACAAAAATTGTTCTAAAGTAAGGTCACTTCTTTGACCATTCAGGCCTTTGTGGAACGGTTGTTTATACTCGACGACATTGTTGGCCACACATGTAGAACTCAATAATATTAATAATATTAGCGCTCTTGAAACTAACATCAGTTGAAATTGTGTACTGTTAAGCTTTATTTTGTCTGCTGATTTGAAGACAAGTGTTGCATGTTTCCAACAATTGCTGCGTTTGTCCCGACAACACTGACTTTTGTCATCAAAACTGCTAGGCTTGGCAATCTCTGCCCATACCAATCAGTTACGGAGACTGTTTGATCATGGGAGGTTCTAGAAAGATTTTGAACAGCCGTGGATCTTTTTTAACAGACTAAATGTTAAAGAATGGTGCTTGGCGTTTTTAAACAGAATAAGTAATAAAAAACGCATGGGATTTTACAAATTTTCTTTTTTTTCTTCTTTTAGGAAAATATCTCTCTTTGATTTCTGTTTTGCCTTTTGAAATTCATCTTGATGGTCTTGTTGTTTGTACAACCTTCTTCTAAGATGATCTGTCTTCCGTCTTCCAAATGAATTATTGGTGAATCGAATTCATTGGAGTCTTCGAGCTTTACTATATAGAATACTCTTAGCCACATGGCAACTGCTAGGTCAAATACATTGGTTGGTGTCTGTTAATTTAAAATAAATGTGGACAATTCACAATTAGCGGATAAAGGGTTTCAAGGAACAAGAATATATAATTTTAAAAGCTCATATGAAAATTATGAAATCCTGGTCGTGGCGGGTAATGTGTTTGGAAAGTACCACGCACCTTAAAAATCGCAGACCCCTTTTGTAGATTTTGAAATTTTGTGCCTCATCACAGACACAACAAAATGTTAAATTTCAATCCATATTCATTTTCCAATATTAATATAAAAATTATCTATAAATTATTTTGTGTGTACAGTAAAAGTTCGGTAGCTCGACCTCGGATGGTTCGAACACCACCGATTTCTCAAACTGTTTTTAAAGTCCCGACATTTATTTCTATATGTGTTTGTACAAAAAAACCCGGTGTTTCGAACACCGATTTCTCGAAAACTCGAACTCATTTATAGGTCCCTTTGATAGTAAACTCGTGTAAGTCACCATCAATAACTCGAACTAAAATTATAAGCGTCATTGCGAAGCAATTAACTTCAGGTACAAAGGCGTGGATAACAGAAGCCATAACAATTAAAAAATAGTAGATAATAATTATGTCATGACTGGTGATTAGTTTGAACAGGCAAATAGACATTAATTGTTTCTTTATTTGAAATATGAAATGTACCAAGCGGATTATCAAATCAACGAAAATATTCCAATTAAAAATCATTTACGACTTTTGTTGACAACTGTGGTTCAATTGATATTTAAAAAAACAAATATTAAAGGTAAAATAATTTATGAAAAATGTGTCGGCAATAAATATTGTGGAAATTATTTACTTAATTTAACTGCGATGGATTTACCGAGTACAAACTGGTTTTTGCGCAGTAACGGAAGTAAATAGTAAGCGATGTAGAAATTTCAAATTTCACAAACTATTACACCTAAAATTACTTTATTTGTGTTAAAATTCATGAAATAAACATCTACATGCATTCAAAACAAATTTTGGTTCCCAAAAATTAACGAGCAACTTATAAACAAAACGGAACGGAACGGAACAGATACATTTCCGAAGGTTGTCCAACTTCGGTGGCTCGAACAACCGATAACTCGAACTATTTTGGCGACCCCACCGAGTTCGAGTTATCGAAGTTCTACTGTATCTGCATCCGTCGATCTGATCTAAGGATCTGGTGGGGTAAGAATTTTAAATCTCTGTAGATATTGTACATCAAGTAAACTGTGCCGACTTACATCGCATGGATCACTGTGTTCGAATCGCGTAAGTATAAAATTGTTTGTTACGTTTTACAGCATTGTTTAAATTTTTCACGACTTGTAATGATGCATTCATTATAACATTAGCGAGAGTGCACCATAAGTCACCTTTGGTTACTTGGATCAGATGTTCATACTTAACAATTCTAAATATCTGTTATATAACCAGCACTTCAGGGTCACCCTCACACAAAAGCGTTGGAACGTTTGACTTTCCCTGTTAACTTTCAGGTTATAATTAACAGAAATAAAAAAAAGATTTAAACCTTGGTATATGTATCAGGTACATGTACTAGGTCAGTTCAAATCAAAAAGAACTACACTGATTCTAACAAAATATTGATTAGAATGTTTGAGCTACTGTTTGATAAAATATTTCCCTTGTTTGCTAGACGTCTTTTTAAACAGACCAGATGGCACCACATACATTCTAGTTCTGCCTTGTACCTTGACCTATTTTTTAGATCACACGTCAAAGCAATATATTCAACTGACTAGATCACAGATGACAAAGAATCTTCTGATGCCGTTTATAAAGGAAACTAAACTAAATTCTATTACCAATTCGATGTGGTTCTTATACAACTGACCATACTTGCCCAAGGTTAAGCGTTTGCGATACCTCCAACTGATCACCAATTTGTCCTTGAAAAATCTCAACTAGCTATGTTGTTCTATATCTTTCATCTTGACGCTATCATTTGCAATTTGCCTGTTGTTAGACTGCCAGCAGTAGAGTCTGGAATACATGTACTTTTGGCATGTTGTGAGGACTCGGCACCTATTTAGCAGGAATGTTTTCATGTTCCAAGTCAGAAACTTTAAGATCATTGATGACACTAGTTTCCCATGTATAGTACGATTTGGGTCTACCATTAAAATGTGTGATCTGAGAGAATAACAATTATTTTCTTGTTATATCTGAGGTCATTGAATTTATTGTTATAAATGTATCATTACTTCTTGTAGGCTTGGGCTCTTGATCAGCTGAAAGGCTTTATTGTTGTGCGAAAGGCAAGAATTAAATAGGGTCCCGATTTACTGGAAGCGTTTCAGTCGATAAGGCAAATCGTGTACCGGTGTTGAAGGCCATTGCCGGCAGTTTGAATTCTATGGTTCGAACAGTATCACTCAGAAAGGCAGTTCTTTCAAAGACAACGATAGTTCTTTCTGAAGTGCACAGATGCAGTGCGTTGTAGTTTCGTCATTAAAAATACATGTATGTCTGCTTGAGACCAAAATGTCAGAATTATGATAGACATCGTCAGGTTTTCGGGCAAAATCAGATGTAATTGCTAGTGCGCACTGTTGATTTATGAAGTGTTGTACCTATGAAACAGGTTCTCACTTTTTAAAATAGATCATTTAAGTCTGAAATTCTAATCTGTTGTCATTTTCAAGCCATGGGCTACAGGAACTCACCAGCGACTTTCAAATAGGCTTGATTAAAATGATATTTTAGCCTTTGTACGCGCATTGTGGAGCTATCTCTGATTTCTTTTGAGCGGCGTCATTTTCTAGTTTTTCTTCTTCCTGTCTGATAAATATCCTCCTAAACAATAGAACAGCCAATATATTAAAAAATGAATTTAAGCTCTTTTTTATCCAACAAAAACACAAAATCTTTTCAACAGCAAATGCGGACTAGTTCCTGCAGCTTCTGCGTAAAGCGAGTTGTGTTAGAACACCTGGAAGCCCGGGTACGGGATTAACCTCGGCTGCTTGTTGCCTTATTGAAGACAAGGTTTGACAAGTTACCTGAAGTATAGAGCATTGTCAGGCATCCGAATATCGGCTGCGGAAGTACAAAAATGGCACAAAATGAAATAAATGCTACTTTTCATATTCAAAATAGTACAAATGTACATATGGGTGGAATTATGCCTATTCAGATATATCACAATGACGTTAATTAGTAAACAAAAAATTGTATCATCCGCCCCCAAACTGCAGAGAAAGGAGCTATGTGTTCCGCGCAGATGTATGTTCTCTATGTTGTGCTTATTTTTATATTAAAACACTGCAAAGGAGAAAGTCACTGTAATTAATATTACGCACGGTCGTCTATGCGTTAAAGGATAACTTAAAATTCAGTGATTGCGTGCATGAACAAAGTAACTATTACTTAAATATTCTGATTTAAATATTCTGAATCAAAACGACAACCCATTAATTATCCGAATTGAAATTTTATCACCCTCACTCGGGTTCGTCTTTAAAAGTAAAATAACATAAACATTAACAATGTTTGGACAATGTGGCATGTCCTTTCCGAGGAGACAATCACAATACTGATTAAAAAAAAATCTAGATACAGTAATTTTGTTTCGGCATTGCGTACGAACATACGGTTGCATAGAAATGAAGACGTCATCAAAACCATTACATGGGAGTTTGGTGGTGAAGTTGTTGAGTTAATGAGTATTTATTATTCTTACTAATGCAAGATTTACTTTACACTAGCTATCAAGAATTTCTAGTTTTAATGCCGACGTTCTTGGGCTTTAACTGAATTGTCAGATCGTTTTATCTTATAAACAAAAGAACGCCATTATATAACTAAACAAGTGCTGCCACTAGATTTAAACTTCATTCAAACAAACAAAATAAAAACAACAATAATCCTTTACAAAATAAATTAATGGCTCGTAAAATGTACATAATAATTGAATACGCCAACTTCGTTTATGTTACTTGTTTATTCAGCATAAGTTACGTATAACAACTGAAATTTAGCGTATTTGAACTTAAATAACTTTGGTAAGATGTTACCCGATTTTTATTTATTGCAAAACGAACAAAATATTACTGATGGAAGGAAACATTGTGCACTTGGTTTTGTTAATGGATTCTAAATTAATAGATATTTTCCGTATGTTTAGTTTTTTCTCTCGTTTTGTAGTTCCCTTTCTCTATCCCACAATAACATTACTGTACTGTAAAATATTGAACTATAAACTAAAGATTTATATCATTCAATAACATATATTCTTTGGTGAAACTAAATCATCTGCATGCGGTTACTGTTTTTCTGTACCCTATTGTTAATGATCAAACAATTATATACAGTTTTTATATTAGTCAAGTTTAGAAACTTGTAGGTTTGCATGTAACATAATTTCTTTCTTATTCGATTCCTGCACACTTTCTATTGATTCACAACAATCTGCAAAGAAAAAAGGACCAGCTAACTCTACATGCAATATATGAAATTCCAGTGATCGCAATAACATTGTAGACATTGTATACATTTTGATGTGTTAACGCCTTTAAAGCTTGAGAATAGAATGTTATGGAATATGCTATAAAATGTTTACATGAACACTATAATCAACAAACTTGTAAAATATTAGCTTTCTACTCACTTCTGGAAGATTCTCTTAGGATATATAACAAACATGCTTCCTCGTAAACTAGATGGATCTTCTTATTTCAATTGTGCAAAGCGTTGCTTTTTTAATCATTCAATTCACAATTATTGTTTCTGCATTTAACCTTTCTTTTTAGTTGACTGATCGTGGACTGTTTAGGGAGTCAATCAAACTTTATTCTTTTTTTCGACGAGTTCTTGAGATAACCTTTAGACTCCACGTATTAATTGAAATTCTTTTTAGGACAAAAATTGCAACAAGTAAGCTCGCAAGACTGACAAGTTCATATATTTCTTTGTTTTGATAATTTGTTGTACATGTGACAGATGTATATTATATTTGGTAACGATACATGCCGGGCAAGCCATTCGTGATAAATACTGCGGAGATATTCAAAGGTATTGTTTTATACTGAAAAATATGAAAATGTATGTTGTCTTTTGCACTTTCAAACTTTATTTCTATTGGTTGGAATGGCTACATTAGCTATACAATAAAAACGAAAATACACAGAAAGATTTAACGTTATGTGTCATAACTTTTTATGTTGATAATTCATTTATACGTGGTTTATATGACTCAGATAACAATTAATTAGTGAAGCATATTCGGTATAAGAACTGGTCTAGTAATCTAAACTCGCACCGCACAAGAAGACAACTCGCACCGTACAATAAGGCAAAACGGACTGTACAATGTTTGCTATATTTTGTTAATAAATGTGAGATACATATGATATGTTTCAGAATGATTAATATTAATCAAAATCGGCTCTTCAAAAAGTGTCAGAAACGTAATTAACATTTATTTATTTGCTTGTGTAGCTATTCAATAGCCATACACTCCTCGATTTTGTGCGTGGTTATCAGTGCTTATCAGTGACTACAATGTCTTCAGTGTGGTGTGCATAGAATGCATAGAACTCGTTCATAGAAGAAAACCAGACAGATGCTGTGAGTCCGACATACACAAAACTGACACGCCAATTCAACAAAGCACGACATAAACTAAGCCTAATCGACACAGTAAACATAAACTTCTCATTTTAAGAAGACTTCATCAACATAATGACCGAATGGTACTGCACCCTTGTGTCGAAATTCCATTTCAACGGCTGACCGCCTGTAACCGCCAAATAAGCAGTTACAACGCAAACACGTTGGGCTCAATGCGTTTTTCGCCACAAAGATAATTCTCGTCTGTAGTTAATGATTGTCAAAATGAGGCACTATACAAGTTTCTTAAATGTGATGCTGGTACCCTTGAGCATAAGTAAAAACAGTTAGAAGGTCAAGCAAACAATCTTATGACACATTCCAACACCATTAATGAACCCTTTCGGCATAGGCTCTGTTTGGTTGCCGCCATCCTTGATTGAGTTTTGAGTGCATGAATAAAAATTTTGATTGTGTAATTTCAATCTACCTTTGGAGTGTGTTTTCGTAAAATTTTGCGAAATTTATCAAATTTTGAGTGCATATTTTAATTTTGAGTGCGTAATTTAAAATTTTGAGTTTGTAATTTGTGATGATATTTTGAATCATACATTTGACGAGAACGGTGTGCCACACTATATAATCAAAAATTAAATTGCATAAATAATTCAACATTAAAGTCCTTATTTTATTTCATATTTGCAAAAAGTTTTTCCAGGCTGCAGATCAGCAAACACAAACACTTGAGCGTATCGATAGATGTAAACTGTGGTACTGCAAGTGGGGGCGATGAGTTTCACATTCGGACTTATGTACTCAAATAAGAATTTAGTTCATTTGATATTAGGAAATGCATTTTGCATTGTAATAGTCTCATTCACAGTTACAATGAATCATCCCCAAACATACGAATGATGTCAAAAAGCAAAAAAAAAAACGATAATTACGTGTAAATATAACTTTGCAAGTTGAATTATAATTAAAGTGGTCCAACTATCTTTATTAATATTTAGTTAAATTGGTTTAATTGTTATGAAATAAGTTACAAAAGTAAAATCATATTCTGATGATAATGGTAGATACATTGTTTTAGACCTATCACTTTATAAGCAGCGCCTTACATTTGTTTGTCTGATGGTTATAACAGAGATGAACCTTCTTTATTTAATGACATTTTCCAAAAAAATAGTGAACTATGCAAATTCCATCAATCTAATGTGTGGTGACTGGAATGTTGGTCAAGATGTACACTTAAATAATTTTAACATTTTACATAATAGAAATCGAGGGGCAAGAGAACAAATTTGCGAGATTATTGAAACATATAAACCAGATGATCCATGGCGAATTTGCTTTCCAGAGGAGAGGAAATATACTTGGCGTCAACCATCACTAATGAAGCAAAGTGGTCTTGATTACTTTTTACTTTCAGAAGACCTTTTGTCACTTATGAAAAATGCATCTATTATACCAGGTTATAAAACAGATCACTCTGCTATTATTTTTACATTCTCAGCCAGTTTAGAAAAAAGAGGAAAATGGTACTGGAAGTTTAACCCTCAACTTTTAAGGGATATAGATTATCTTCGAGAAGTCAAAAATGTTATTTAACTAACTATATCTGAATATGTTGAATCAAGGGACTTGGAGGGCTCCCTGAATGTTGTCTTTAAGTGTACTGATCAATTATTTTTTGAAGTTCTAAAAATTAAAAGATTTTCAAAGTTTAAAAAATAGTATGAAAATTAATCCTTCTGATCATACCATGAATACACCAGAGAAAGCTCAAAGAGTATTGAAGGTATTCTACTAAAGCCAAGATTAAACTGGCATGAGATTGGTGAAAAGTGTTCTAAATTTTGTTGTAAATTAGAAAAACAACTGTTCTAAGAAAAATATTGCTGAAATGTTAGATGATGATGGAAAACTGGTGTCTAGACAATCCGATATTCTACATGAATAAAAACTGTTTTACTCTGGTAGAAATTCGGTTTGCACTGACAATGCTTTCTTTCATCATGAAATTAAACTCACAGAGGAGCAAATGGGCTCATGTGAAGGTAATCTCACTTTTGATGAGTGTGTCAACGCATTAAAGTCCATGCAGATTGGAAACAGTCCAGGTTCAGATGGTTTTACTATTGATTTTTATACAATTTTTGGAAGGATATTGGACATTTTTTTCCCGTTCTTTATGCTTTGCAAGTGAATTTGGGATTTTTTCACAGTTTCAGTACCAAGGAATTGTTATTTGCATCCCTAAAGAGAAAAACGATAGACGTTGTAATAAGAAAAGTCTGTAACCTAAAATGCCTTTAGCCTATGCTAAAGTGAATAAATATTAAAAGTATGTACGAATGAATGAATGGTTTGATTGATTGATTATTGGATTTTTATGTATTTAATAACGTTCATATTGTTTTTTCCGCTTAAATATACCATTTAACACCAATTCTCCATAAGGATCGAAGGATTTCCATATAGGGTGAGACATGACATGTTTCAGATTTTGCTGATTTTCATTTTAAAAGTTGAAATTGACCATTGGATCACAAAATAATGATTGTTTGTAATGATTTGACTTAGTTTGCCATGGTAACCGTGGCGGCCATTTCGGGCCGATTAAAATACAGTGAAAAGGACAATATTCAAATCCCAATTTTTTTAGGGAAAAATCAATTCATATTCAATAGAATTTTTTATTTGCTTAATTCAATATCTTATTGACAATATTCAAAACAGTTACAACACCTTAAATAAATGTGTGATCAGACTGAGACTATTGAACATGTCAAGAAATAGTGCATTATTCTCTATAAATTTTGGTAAAAAATATTTCCATTTTTGCCACTTTTCTGAATCCATTTTAAGAAAATGCACCAATCATAAATACTCATTATAATATAATTACATAGATTGATGATTAATATTCAAAAATTTTAAAACTCTCAATGGGGTAAGGAAAAATGTCTTTAGAAAACACTGTTAAAGTTGGTTACCATGGTAATAAAAACAAAAACGGCAATTTTTCGATATTTAAATATATGGTTTTGTTTTTTGTTTGAATGGTGTTTTAACGCCACTTTCAGCAATTTTTCAGCTATTTCATGGCGTCTAGTTTTTATTGGGGGAGGAAGCCGGAGTACCCGGAGAGAACCCCCGACCTGCGGTAGGAAAACTGGCAATCCTTGTCAATTAAGATTGGAGTCGAGTACACCCTGCCTGCAGTGAGAATCGAACCCGCAATCTCAGTGTTGACAGACCACGTGATCAATAGTAGACGAACTACCTTGACCACTCGGCCACCGAGGCCCCTTAAATATATGTATGACCATACTTCTAATAAGAGCCAAGATAACAATTGCTGTCATCATATGTACCTAAAAGGACCTTTTCAACATAGTATGACCTTAGAAAACTTTCAAGATCACTTGTGTTGTTCTCAAGGTCACTTAAAATTGATTTTGCTTCGAGATTTCCATATTTGAAAGCTCAATTTTTAGTTGAACTTGACCTTGAGACACTGTACCCTGAAATGATTTCAATGTCATTTTAAGTTTATAGAATGTCTGTTTAAAAATAATAATTAAGGATAATTAAATTTAACCCTAAGAACCAGTAGTTTCGTGGAAATATTGAACAATACAGAAATGACATTTTTTCACAAGTTACAATGGTAACCATCTTTGACAGTGTTTTCTATAGACATCTTTTGTCACCCCATTGAGATTTTTATAAGTTTTGAATATTAATTATCAATTTATGTAATTATATTCATGACGAGTATTTTTGATTGGTGCATTTTCTGAAAATGGAGTCAGTAAAATGGCAAAAATGGTAATTTTGTGGTACAAAAATTCCTGAAAAAAATGCATGATTTCTTGACATATTCGATAGCCTCGTTCTGACTACACATTTATGTTTAGTCTTGAAACTGTTTTGAATATTGTCAATGGGGTATTGAATTAAGCAAATATAACGTTATATTGAGTGTGCATTGATTTTTGAATAACAAATTGGGAATTGAATATAGGCTATTTCGCAGTATGAGAAATGATAAAAAATGACCGCTTCGGTTACCATAGCAAACGTGGTCAATCATAACAAACAGTCATCATTTTTGTGATCCAATGGTCAATTGCAACTTATTAAATAAAACTCAGCAAAATCTGAGACATGTCATGTCCCAGTTATTTTGGTGATTAGGGATAATTGGTCTTAATAGTCAGATATGATTTACTTACGTATATATATTTTAAGACCCTGAATACCTGAGTCAGGTGGTAATGTACAGGGCATTATAAAATCCTGACTATTGAAAAAGAAAGAAAAAAATTTAAAAAAAGCTTGATCCGTGTCAGCCGAAAATTTTATATCATCTTTACCGTTTCGTTGCTTTTAATTTGCTATAGTATGAAAATCTAAAACACATTCAAAACACCACTCAACAAATTATTAATTTCCTTTTTTAAAGTTTGTTAATGTTTCAAGTTTTGTCATGTTTCTGTACATTTCATAACAGAACATGTGCATTTTTAGTCTAACTAACTGAACACATTACTGTTAATTTATTGCAGAGTTAATAACCTAAAGCTTTTTTGCTTTTCCAGATCAGCGCAGAATCAATTATTTTCTAGTGAATGAACATTGTGAATAATATTCATTAATTTTCATGTACAATTATTAAACACACAAGTTGTTTTGTCTACAACATTGATAAGCATTGATTGCAAGTATTGTGTACTTGTTACAGTTTACAAATACTTCACAATCTAGAGTTTCATGAAGTAACGGATTATGAAAAATGACAAAATAATATGCAAAACTTACCTAGATATTTATCTCCAGTCGACAGTAACTCCTCTATTATGTCGTCGTACTTATTACTGTACAAAACTTCAATATAAGTACCAATGGCCATGTTACCCTTTTGAATAATTCTTAATAACATTTCCACCATGGCTTGTTCATCTCTAATCTCTGTGTCGCTAGTGTGAAGAATTTCGTCTTCAAACAAATTTCGCTTAATAAATACAGCTCGAATGGCTTCCAGTTCTAAGTTTATATTTGCTAAACTTGCAAAAGTCCTTATCATATTCCGAATGATACTGGAAGCTAATAATATCATTTAATTAATTATACTTTCCTGTCTATTAGCATGGTGCTTTAAATAAATTTGTACCGTGATCGTTTAATTGTATGTATCTACATGTTATGCGTGTGTTTTCTTTATGTTCAGGTTAAATGGTAAAAATTCACAATGTCCTATATATATTTGAAATTCAAAAAATATATATTACACTAAACTATTTAAACAAATGAAATAATAATCGGTTAAACAGATAAATAAAATTCCTTTAAAATATCGATAACCAAATTCTTAGTTGATAATTTAAAAAAGATCAGCATTAAATAACAGACGACCACGATATCAAAAGACTAGCAAAAACATAAAATTCAATTAATAATGCCTTTTTCACAACGAATAATAGCCGTTTATTTAAAAAAAAGACTTTTGTAGTGTTATTCAGCTCGTTATAAGCTGTGGTCAGCATTGGCGCATTTTTAATTGACAGATACATCTACGAGTTTACTCAAGAGATGCTCAAATGAAAGTTTTCTCTATTCATTCAATGTAAGATAACAACCAATTATTACAGAAAAACAACTGACCTTTTATGATTTTAAAACTTCTAATTAGGATTATAATATTTATGTAACACAATGTCAACAATGCAATCGTTTTGAACAAAATTTGCGAATATGGTTTTAAAGATATATACATATTAAAATTAACAATTAAACAAATATATGATTAAACCCGTTTTGTTTGTCATTATTCTTTGTTTATCTATGTTAAAAGAAAATATATAAAAATAATAATTTAAATTGTTACATACTTCTTTTTGAATATGCATCTTTTATATTTTTTAATCGTTCGTATATGTGTTGAGATTCTTTTTCAAATACTTCCATTAAATAGTCTGAAAGCTTGGTTTGTTCGTCATTATTTTCAATGATATCCAAAATTTGTTCCGCCTTGTCTTTTCTCGTTCCAACTGTGAAATCAATACTTTTAAAATGATGCATGTAATCTGTTGGGAAAGCATCTAATACTAGCTGTGGTTGAATTTCTTTTTTAAGAAACTCTCGTTGGTTTTTCAGTAGAATGAAATTGTCTAGATAATAATCTGGAGCCAACGTCTCACAGTCTGAAAATGTTATCTAATAACTAGTTACTTTAAATACACGTATTTAAATATACCATCGAATATAATTGTAAAATTTTAAATGATATTTAAATTAATCTAGCAATGCATTAATATAAAGTTTATTTTGTTTTTTACTTATTTGCAGAGATGTTTTGAAATGTGAACGTAAATAGCAAGGTAAAATTGCGACAATGAGATGGCAATTAATGCTTTACATCACACTGACATTTTACAAATAGCTCTCACAATGCAATTTGCATTAAGTAAAGTTTTTTTATCACGATGCAGCAACTGTTCAATTTCCTTGTGTTTTCTTTAATAGGTTGCATGAAGGGAAAACCATAGTTTTCAAGTCAAAGGATACTAATTGGTACAGAATAATATCCTAGAAGGGGGCAAAAATTAGTAACATTTTTTTAATTTCATATATATATATATAACCCTGGAGCAGATTTGATGTATATATAAGATTAAGTGTTAAACTTTTGAGTAAGTATAAGCAATAAATCCATCCATATTAATGGTGCTATAATAAAGTGTGCCCCTTTACATGTTTTAGATAGAAAGTTGATTACTGTGTTGTCATGGGCTTTGGCGATTTATTGCAAACAATTGTATTGTGACGGATATTCCGATATTGTGTAAACAGTTAAGCATGTTAAACCATTACCTGCTTCGCTATGGCTTATGATTCTGGTATTTACTATCATAGAAACTTGTATTTGCATATTTGAAGACATTTGTTTTATAATGTCCTCCCCACAAAGATATACTTCTAGTAAATTCATAAAGCTTCTCGTTTTAATACTTTTGTTTAGTCCACAAAAAGCTTCAGCAACCAAAGGGACAAGCTCAATAGATGAATCCATAATTGTGGTAGGGTCAGGGTACATAGCAACTTCTTGAATAAACCATTTTAAACAAGTCCGCATCCGGTTTGATGACATCAATCGGATATCATTATTGCCAATCGCTAACATTGAAAACCGTATTCGGTATTTTTTCCATCGACCATTTTCAGTTGCATCTATATGATGAAATAAAAATTAGATTAAAAAACATAATGAGATTTTTCTGAAAAACGTAAAGCAAAAATAAATGCAACTTGCAGTAGTTAATACATTTCCGTTTTAAGGAAGATCATCCTTTGTTATTGAAATTCACAATTCTTACTGTGAGTCGGTTATTTAATTTAAGATGCAATTCTTATTTGGAAATAATTGATCAATGACCAAACCGGTATTGTACTATCACTAACCATGCGAAGCGACCTTTTCTACACACTGCATTGGTTTAGTACAAAAATGTTACCTGGTCCAGTTGTGACAGATGGAGGTGTTGTGAAGTCAACAAGTATTGCTGGAAAAGAGAAAAAATTGTGGAAAAGTTTCTTCTTTGATATTTTAATTTCAAACGTTACACAATTCAAATCATAAATGCAATTATCTAAAAGCAAAACATAACGAGATAAAGGTTAATATATACATGCATGATTCTTCCGCTTTAATATTAAGTGTTAAATATACTAGTTATCATATGTCTAAAATGTATTTCAGAAATGGATTAATATGGTTGTAGTTATTTGTCTTTTGCGATGTCCGGATTATATACTCTCTATATTCAGTTGGTTTTGTATTAAATAGTGAATGATTTTTGTTAAGAACTAACGGCAGCCCTAAATATAGACTTTTGTTTCAATTCGGTATTTTTGAGAACATTCCCAAAAGCTTCAACATTAAAAGACCAGCAATGTAAGAAAGCAGAATTTTTTGTACTGTGCAGTCACAGGTCTGCTTCTTACTTTGGTCTGTTTTGATGAAACTGACAGCAATGGAAATTTGCAAACAATAAGATATGAAAAACGATTAATCTAAGATTTTGTTTGTCTTTCAACCAACAAACCATCTTGCTATTGCAAGCTAACAATGCGTTCTTTACGTTTTCTATGTTTCGAGCTCGTTTAATTTAATCAAAAACTTATAAAAAGGCCAAAAAAGATTTCAAATTGCAATGTGAACCGTATAGAGTTGCTTTTCTAAGTTTACTATACTTTGTAACAAAATGGAGAGAAGATAATTATTCATCTTTTATTTCACATTTAAATTAAAAGAACTAGTAATAATTCTTATACTTAATCAGTAAACTTATTTAAAGTACCTGGTGATAAGTTTTTTGTTAATTCTTCAAGAATATTTAATAACTTTTGTGTTTTGTGTTTTTGTAATGTTTCTTCCACGAATGCCTTTAAACAGTCAATAGATCCATTAGTCAAACTATTGTAAACTAGTCTCGTTAAACTTTCAACCATAATTCCCTCCTTAACCACATCTTCGTAATCTGCAGGACTAAACAGGAAATTTTCAAAACAGTAATTGACAAAATCTTTTTCATTTGTTGCTGCTATGATTTCTTTCACCAAATGTAGTTTTTCTCGACATTTCACCTCATCTACAATGATATGGTAATAAATGTAAAAAATAACACGTTTTTCATATTGCTACTATCTATTGACAATACAATAACTGAACTCAAGTGTTTAATGGCAATACTCCCATAGGTCCTAACCAATTTGTGACAGGTGCATGAAAATATATATGTAAATGATGTTGATCATAAAGCACATATATGATTCCTGTGTACAAAATAAACACAAAAAAAAACATTAAACGGAACGTGTTAATTAATGGATAAGACAACGACTTACACTGCGAAGGACAGGCCAACAATCAAAAAAGAAATTAAATAATAAACATGAATATAGCCATTCGCAATTTAGTCAAATATTCCAAAGAGACTAACGGTATTTGAGGAACACTCCTTTATTTAAAGGTGTGTTTCTTCTTCATTTTTGCTTGAATGAATCGGTATATAAGAACCATTTCTCTGTGAAGACTATACCCTGTCTCCTCTAAAAATCACAATAGAAAGTATTTTATGCTCCCTCGCTCTTACCAACCTGTAAACTTAACAACATGACCAAACAACCATAATCCTTATAAATCAACACTTTATAATAACGACAGATTCTTAATGATGCAATACAACCCATTCTGCAGCTTGCTCAGTTTGCCTTGTAGGCCAATAAACAACAAACACCTATTGGAAGTTTATGGGCCACCTATTGGGGCCATTTAATCTTATTATTCTAATTTTGTACAACTTTGCCGTCATAACAAGGCAAAGGTGGGTGACAAAATTGGGCCAACAAAACAATTCTGTATAAAAGATTCATGCAGAAACTTCAGAAAATTTACACTATATTTAACTACTCAATCTACATGTATAATATTCAAAAGAAATACACCCGAATGTAACTTTCAATTATGAATTCTAAAATCTTCATAAAAAATCATGTATAAGAGTAAGGGAGGTGGCGGGGAAAAGGGTGGTTTAAATAACTCAAATAAATTTTCTTGATCAGTTGGCTTGTTTATCTAATTTACTGTTCATTGACCTCTGACCCCGCGGCCGCGGGAAATCTTTAATTAGATGACGCGCAAGAATTTTGCGGGAAATTTAAACCACTCATCGCATAAAACTTTTATTGTTCAATAAAATTCATAATTGTATTTATACAGTTCAAGTTTACATCTGAAAAAGGAATTCCAACTCTTAATGTTGGGAATGAACCTATTTGCAGAAGATCGCGATTAAATTTTTCATGAAAATACATCTAAATGGCAAATTTCCTACAAAATCAGAGCGTTTACACGTATATTGATAGAAAGCATTAACATATATATTTAAATTCAATTATAAAAGATATTAATTCAACCAAGAAACCAGTTATGCATCAAAATTTGTTTTTTATAACGTATTTATAGCGTGTAACGTCTGTCTATATGGATGATCGCCTCTACCTGCATCCTCATACAACCAAGCAAACGGCGAATTTGCTTGGCCATGTTTTAGTAATGCCTTTTTCAGAAATCTTTGTTCTCGTACACAACGACCGATGACGTCAAGTTATGCTTAATGAATTCAAAAAGGAACTTTTTGCTTGCAATGGCAATTTGTGTAACAACGCAAATAAGCACGACTAGGATGGATTCGGTTTAACGTTGTCGTCTAGATGATAGGATCGTCCGTAGTGGTTGATTGTCAAGTATGCATCACTCGTTTCGAGAATGTCATACTGGTGTCTTTGTCTATTAAAAATACCGCGAGCAGTTTTGTTTGTTGTTTGTTTGTTTGATGATGTTTAACGCCACTTTCAGCAAGTTTGCAGCTATATCATGGCGTCCAGTTTTTATTGGGGTAGGAAGCCGGAGTACCCGAAGAAAACCCCCGACCTGCGTTAAGAAAACTGGCAATCCTTGTCAATTAAGATTGAAGTCGAGTACACCCTGCCTGCAGTGATAATCGAACCCGCAATCTCAGTGTTGACAGACCACGTGATCAACAGTAGACGAACTACCTTAACCACTCGGCCACCGAGGCCCGCGAGCAGTTTTAAGGTCTTGCTTACAAACATACGACATACATTCCTAAACCCTTAATTTTTACCAATAGTGTAAGCAGTGTTTAGTCGCCTCAGTATTCGTACTCTGCCGTCAAATACAAGCAAAATATAGCGGTTCATCGGACCAATAAACCTTTCCACATAAAATCATAATTTCATAGACGGCAGATTTGACTCCACTTCTAACCTTCTGCTTTATGTCTTTGTGTTTGCAATAGACGTTTTGAATGCCGTCTGACAAGGCAGTAATCTACAACTTTGAGTGTATTATGTTATGTTCTTGAGGAAAGCACACGTTTAGTCAACCACAGTCTTTCGAGCACAGTGCTCGTAACACACAGGTTTAATTGACAAGTCGGCCATTTTTTTATTGTCAAAATGTTACGGGTAGTTCCACAGATCTTGGACGGTCCTAAACACAATTGTCGTTTGATTTTTACTTACCATTCGGGTTATCGTTGAATTAGGGTTGCCCACACGACGAGCAATTTTATCCGAGATAAATCCGTGCATTTCCAACTCAAATAATAAAATCAAAAATCAAGCTAATGCAGACCTCGGTTATCCATGTTAAAACAGAATTTAGACAACCAACTTAAATAAAACGTGAAAAATGAGAAATCTTTATAAGTCTACGGTTGAAAATTTTGCAATTAATGACCCGTTAACTCATATCATTAACAATTTTCCAAAGGCAAAATAACAATAAAAGTTTATTTTAATAAAGAACAAAACTTGCCCGGAAAATGAAAAAATAGGCCTTTTATTTCATTTTATATTTGGAACAACAATAAGTTTTAAGGGTATATTTGCTACTTAAATGGTTTACAAATCACAAAAATAATTGTTCCTTTTTTATGGAAGCAGCAAAAAGTAAAAAAAAAATATTTTGATGATGTAGGCCCAAATCATCAGTATAGTAATAAGGTTATTAACTTTGAAGACTGAATTAATGACACCGCTAAAACACTTATATAGGTTACTTTTTCTTATTCTTGAAATACACTTGGAGAACCTATAAACAAGACTACGAAAACTTAACTTAACGTTTGTCAACGTTTAGTTCATCGATAATGACATTTAAACGCTCCAGCGTATGGTGTTAACATTTCTCACTCAGATGTTATACTGGATGTTGTTATCGATATTTAGATTTTCTAGAACGGAACAGCTGTTGACAAGTAATCTACTAAAACAGTGGTTCGTTTTATGAAAATGACCTTTTTTCGTGACATAATAAAGAGTTCCTCACACTGTTTACACCTTGTTTAGAGCTCCTTAGTCCATTTTTTCCGTTTGCGTTTCTCACTTTCTGCTTTTTGTTTGTGTGTTTGTCTGGATTTGGATTTGTAATCGTCCCTTGGACTTTCGAAGTGTGGCCTAAGGTGCTAGAAAATTAAAAACCTTTCTGCACCATTTATGGCCAACGTCTTGTTTTATTTTAGTCATACTGACGTTTAAGTGAACTGCGGAATATTGAAGGATAAGTTTTTAATTTGGTCACGGTTTAAGTTTTTTGTACTGAATAACTTTATGTAAAATTGAGAAGGTGACATTGACTTTTCACGCATTGGCCGTTTGATTATCAAAATAAAATATGGACAATACTGTCTCTAGCTTATCTATTTTATGACTTGCAATGTTACTATGAACGTAGAATAAAATAAAATAAAAGAGATAAAGTGTTCGAAATCGTTGGACAAAAATGCTACAGTTTGTCTGGTCTTCAGTATCCATTCTGTGACATCTTTTTCTAATAACTTGCAAAATCTTTTATTTATTTCAAAGATAATATGTTTACAAGTTTTTGGAAGTTTACATTGTATATCAAAAACTGGGTTAAGAAATGGCTTTGTTTTGTTAGGTTAAACTACACACAGGTCGAGGTAACTACAAACCAAAACTTGTGGGAAAAAATCAAAGTACCAAAATGAGATTTTCCACTCATCTAATTCAGAAGTAAATTGATATCAAATCCTTGAAACTTGACTATTAAAACAAAAACATTTTAATCATTGTTTTATTTGTTTACAAGAGAAAATAGCTATGAGCTAAAATTTAACATTACAGTATGTCTTATGACACTAAAATTTTAAGACGGCCATCAACGACCAATATGATAGCACTAATTGATTATCAGTTATACTAACTAAGGTCCATGTGAGACAAAAATTACCCATCGTTGGTATATGACATATGATGAAATTAAAGGGATCGACACTTCGGTCAAATATAAATTGCTATATGTCTTACGGTAAACGAAATCTGCACATGAAATAATAGTAAAAATGAAACAAATTTCAATAATAAGTGTTCAAAGGGAGAATATAGAATACTGGATAAACACAGTAACACTGTATAAGTTGTTGAGGTATATCCCATTTTTATGCATTGAGGAACCATGCAATTTATTAGAACGTTCAACATTTTGTTGCGTGCCAAAATATGAAATAACGTTGTTGTAAAGTCCTAGATGAGAAGAGATGATAGATGACAGGGTACTTTTAAAATATCATTTAAAACAAAGGTATTAAAAACATTCATCTCAGCAATCTAAAAATTCCTCTTTACAATAGTTCCTATTATTGTTATACTCATATCAAACAGAATGAAACCGGAATCTTTACCTACAGGCGTGTAATACAGAATCTCCATATTTACGACTTCAAGTCTCAACCTTCCGATATTATTATTGCTAATTTCGCATTCAAATATAATCCTGCTGGCCACGTCATCACTTGACCTAGATTAATATGATGTTTAACAATTTTCTAAGAAATGTGTAGCTAAAGGACTTAAATACCGTGAGCTCATATCAATAAACTTGACACAAAATATATAATCTTAACAGATTCAGTCACGTATATATAAGAAAAACAACTTGGCGATGACACTCTTTTTAATATTTGTTTAACATAATTTACGACGACTTCCTACTTCGCCCCTTAAACATAATGCTGATTTTATACCAGGGCTTAAAATAAAGACAATACGTAAACTCTTTCCTTAAAATTTATCGTTTCTCAATAAAGATGGTGTCCTTTTCATATTTCAAACTTTTAGATTGCATCTACTCAATTAACTTGAATTAAGTACATCACAAAAAAAAACAGCAAGATCTGCCTCATACCTTGACCTACATCTAGGAATTGATACTTAAGGTCAGTTGAGAACCCAAATTTACGAGAAAAGGACTTAATATTTAATTTTTTATTGGGAATTGTTGCATCACGTTTATGTAGCTACATTTTAGAAGCAGCTGCAAATTGCTCAGGTACTTATTTGTATATCCAGAGCTACTTGATTAGGGGTCTATGCATTTTACAATGGCAAGATAGAAGTAATCAGGAAGGTTTACTGTCGCCATCATGAATTAGTTGAACATTATACGAAATATATACGACATATGATACGTATGGGGCAACTTTCAAGAGCACCTAGACTCACCTTATCCCTTTTGTTGTGGGATTCGTCTTACTAAATATTGTGTTGTCTGTTTTGCGCATCTTCTTGTCTCCTTGGTGTGCCCTGCTCTGTTTAACCGTGGTTCATAAACACATATCGATATCATCAATTCTATTTTCTTTTAAATTCTTTCTGATTTTGAGGTTTTGTAGCAACACCATGTAAAAAAAACTCTTATACAATATTTATAGTTCTGCATAGCCATTAGTAGATTAAAAGAACACAACAACAAAATGTGTTAAATAAGAACAGTTTAAATGTAATAAACAACACATGGCTTAATCCCTATTTCAGGGACTTTAAATGACGCTTACCTCTTTTTGGCCATCGTTTCACAGTTATTTGCTGTAATTTGGTGCTTTGGTGCTTCAGAAGACTTTCGAACAATTCCACATGTCCAGGTAAATAACATTTTTGTAGAAATAGGAGCAATACGAATATATTTTGCTGATCAATATCGCACTTAATTTTCTCTTCGTATATTAGCTCGGTAATAAATCCTTTGTTAAAAAGGTCTTTGAGTATAAATTTCGGCTGCAAGTGGTTTATAAGATAAGACCAATTACCAATAATATCTCTATAAAATCGTCTGTAATCCTGTCTTGACAAATTTCCTTCTACAGACTTGTTATATTCTTCCATCCATTGCAAATATGCTATAACAGAAATTATACAAAATAAAGGATCAAAAGTGTTCTAGATACAGTTGTTTTAGTTTTTTTGAATATGTGGTGAAATTAGATAACTAAAATAGAAAGCATAACGTCTATTAGGAATAGTAATGTGACATCTAACTTGCCAATGAAAAGTATATTTACAAACATAGCTTTAATGTTCAATAAATTATTATCGTAAAGAAAATGTTTTCAGTTTGCCAAGTTGAACAGTAGACAAGACTCTACAAAAATACTTCAATTAATTAGTAAAATGAATATTAATTGGCGCATTTTAAATAATGCATGCACAATATTCTGTGCAGGCAAAATGCAGCATATTATTTAAATTGCATATCCATTATTTTTTATCTTTATATTAATGCCAAAAAGATTGTATATGATAAAAATTAAATCAGATTCCTATTAAAATGAAATATTACTTATTAGTGCATTTAATAAATTGGTATTTTGAATACACACGATGTGGCAATATAACATGTTCAAGAAGAGGTTAAGCCATGGCGAATGTGTATGAATGATAAAAACAACGTAAATAAAATTTGATTGATTGACCCCGCATTGGGTGTTTGCTACGAATTGCTTCTAAGTAATCTATTGTCTTAAACTTTAACGAATGTTCTACTGGTTAAGGAGAACAGTGAGCTTCAATTTCTATTTCCTTATTTAGCGGTGATAGATCATTTTTAAACTATGCGTTTTCTGAATTTAGCAGTGGTTATTAATATAAAAATTCGTGTAAATTTTATACTCACCCAATACTGCGACTAACAAAACTAAAACTTGAAATAAAAAGATGTATGTAGAAAATTGTTGTTGTTTACATCGAGAAATAAAGACTAAGTAACGAATTGTACAATGTATACGTGTTTGTGCATGTTAGGTCAACTTTAGTGACGAGGTCTATTATTATTAAAGAGATAATATTATATCAATAAAAGCTCATAACTACGATGCATAAGTTTTACGAATTTTCTTTGCAAATGCCATTATACAGCTTTTAAAATGTTGCAAGTTCTGTTAAAATTTAATTCATTTAATCAATCAGTAGGATAAATATACGCCACTTACTCATCCAAAATTGTTCAAATGTTATTAAATATTCAGGTAGCACATTACTACATTAACTACAGTATATCATCTCTGTTGTTTACTAGTTATTATTATTGTTTAGTGTTTAGTTATTCATTATTTGTCTTTTACCTACGTGTGTTCAAACTTAATCCTATTTCATTTTGTTTATTCATGGTATTTGGTACCTAATGTATAAATCTATGTGTTGCCAAAAGATGCCAAACAAATTTCTCCTTATGGTTTTTTGAAGTAATTTTAAATATATATATAAACGTTACCGTTAGTAACTTTATAAACATTATTAACGATATTCATTCACCTGAAGATTGCCGGAAGGCATGAAAGTACTAGTGAAATTAAAGAATGCAGAAATTCTAGTTATATTGGATTTTTATTTGAAAAAAATATGTACTATACACACCACAACATGATCGAACAATCACAATTTAGTCACTAGTACTTTCATGCCTTCTGGCAATCTTCAGGTGAACTAACATCGTAAATGTTTTTTACGTTACTAACGGTAACGGTAACGGTTACGTTTATATGACGTTACAACAGGTATAAGGGGAGTTAATACAGATTAAAATATATTAAAATTACTATTATTATTATTGTTGTCCATTAAGATGTGGTTTAAATTTGTCTATAAAGCGTTTTTCTTTTACTTTTCTCAGATCCTCGTTGGCAGTTTTCATTTTATAAAATGGGAATATTTTAAAAATCCCGCCTGCGCATGTGTCTAGGTGAGCGCTCAATGGTATCTTCCGATAAGGGGGTTCTCTAATATGTTGTCTGTGTACACGCATCCTGTCAAATACGTGGTCACCAGTTTGGCCAATGTATATTTCATTTCAATTTCCACATTGTATACAATAAACGAGGTTTTGGGTTTTGCAATTCATGTGGGCGTTTGCAAAGATAGTAGTCCCATTTGTTGTCGTTATTGAGTGGCCGGTTTGTATATAATCACAAGTTCCACAACGTTTGTCATTACATTTTGTGAATAAAAATACTTCATCTGTGTATCATATATATATATGTTGCCAAAAGATGCAAAATTTTGCCAAATTTCTCTTTATGGTTTTGGAAGTAATTTTAATCATACATAGTTATCGTTGTTTTGTATAATTTTACCATTTCCTAAGAAAATCCTTATACAATAAGGGATACTTAAAATATTAAAAGAATTTACTAAACATAAAGTTTCAACCTATTTTCAAACCACATTTTAAGTGAAATAGGCAGTGAGTGTATGCCATTATGAGCGTATTGTTTATCGTTTAATTTACAAATTCTTAATTTTCAAACTATTGTCTTAACTTATTATTTTTTAGTTAAAGCTACACATTTCTAGTCTTACCTAAAACAAGACAAACGGCTACCAGTGCCACGAGAGGCCAAGACTCTCTGATCAGATAAGCCTTCATGTCTACAGTAGGAAAAAAAATGATATATATTAATTTGGTTTTGAATTTATAAGCATTCTTTTAATTAGCCTTGAATTGTTCGCAATTTAAAATAATGACAACATTAAGAGATTTTGAATCACTGCAACATATATGCTTTTGTTTCAATTGTTTAAAAAAAAATCTGCTTAAATGCGTGATCATGTGCACTATGAGAAACTCTTGACTGGGAACATAATGGGAGGGTTCCCAGTGCTCGACCGATAGAGCAGCACAGCGAATTCCTGGATGGCGGATAGGGAGACAATCTAGTTGGGAGGTTGTCTGGACATAACTCGGAAAGCCTGGCATCGAACCGTAGAGGATAACGTGTTTGGAGTGTGCCAAGCTCTTTGCACGATAATGACCCATTTTGTAGATTTTGAAAAAAGACTAAACTTATTGTAGTCGCAACAAAAGGTTAAATTCTCCGCCTCTGCTCAATACTCCTTACTTTTCCAGTGGCAGTCAAAATTGTGTTCCCTATTTCTTTCCTCCTCTAATTTATTGTTTGTTAACTTGTTTACGTCCTGAATATAGCTAAAATAGTGCTCGTTTAAAGCAAACATCCAATCAATCAATCAATCAATCAGTCAAGAAACTTTTGACACGTTCGATGATTTAGCTAAAACAAAACGGTAGAGTGTTGTGATAACTTACCTTTATTGTTTTTTTCTTCATTCGGCGTAGAATTGTTCAGACTGTAAAAATTGATTGAATCATAAAAAAAATAAACTGGCAAACTGGTATTTTGTTGTATTTTTTGCATAAGGAACCTGTGCTTGTGGTTAAATTCAATTTATAGTTTTAAAAATATATACTAGTAATGCATGGACGATGTCTGAGGAGGTTATAGCCTTGAGGTCATTGATTCCATTGAATAAATCAGAAAACACTGTAGTCATGATTATCATCACCGTTCGTCTCCTCTGTTGCATAATGTATTAATAAATGGACTTAAGTCGTTTGTTACAAAAAACCCACAAGGACTTCCTCCTTTAGGCATTAAATGATTTTTTTCTACACAAAATATTGCATTCTCTTTACAAGGAATGCCTTCAGTTCTTCAACTGTATATAGATTAGTCGCCAAGATTTTGCTAAATGACTTATATAGGCAAATAACAATACACGAACGAAACTTGACAACTCTTACGTTCTCTCGGCAGCTGTTTCACACCCTCTGTCTATTTTATATGCCTCGTTTGATTTGCATTTGTAATCTGAAAATGATAAGAGTTTCGTTAGTAGGAATAGACTTTTTATCCTTATATTGTTTATATTCAATAAAAGTTGAATCTGTTTTGATAGTAAACACCGAATCCACCAAGATGAACGTGTTCATATTTTGGTTGAAGGAGCGTTTCATGAATTTCCTTGAAATAGATATAATAATTGTTGAACATACCGTTATATAAATGTGCGTTTTAATTACCCGATGATAGTAATACAGGGCACTGTACTTTGTAACAGGAACAGTCTTCTTGTGACGGCACACAAAAACAAGGGTTCATTGGCTTCGTTACAAATGCATATGATTTTGTGTGGTCACAGCGACATGTGCTGTCATTATTTGTAGACCAATGACTAAAGATCAGCTGTCCTGTTTCATAACATAATGACTTCTGATAGTAACAACTGGTCTGTAAACTTGACCAAAAGTTGAATGGTTGATATCTGTTGGTGTTGCAAGGAGAACTTAGACGTCCTCCACTAATGACATACTTCTCCCCTTTAATTAAAGAAGTAAGATGTCTTCTGAATCTATGCACATAACAATTATTATAGATAGTTTTCAATCGTACTTGCGAATACCAAGTCTCATTAGCCAATATAGAATATATATAATTAAGCAGTTCGTAATTTTGTATACAGAAGTATTCATTAAACATGAAAAGTCCAACGTAACCAGAAATTACATTTCTATTTTCTCAAGCGCTTCATGTATAATTACAATCTTCAGGTAAAGTTTTTTTTGTGAATCTATTGGTAACGTTAACGTGACGTTACGTTGTTATTAAAAGGGAGATAACTTATAGGATAAATATATATATAAATAATAATAAAGATGGTTACTTTTAAATATAGTTTTTCTCCTTAATTTATCGTTTAAACTCGTTTTCTTTAAATATTTTGTAAAAAGGGAATATTTTTTAAAAATTGTATTAAACATTGACCTGAAGATTGTAATGATATATAAAAGCGCTTCCTATAGTAGAAATGTAAATTCTGGTTTTGTTGGACTGTCCAATATAACAATATTCTAGAATTAAAATATTCGCAATTATGTCATAGCGCCATTACGGGGCTCTCAAAACAAAAAAAAATATTGTTCGTTTATACGTGTCTGTTGAGATTCACGTCCCTATAAGCAATTATTCAGATATATATTGGTTTTAGTTATTTTATGGAATAATGTTAAATTTGCCAGATGGATCGTTTTCATTCCACCCTTGCATTTTATCGTCGTTTATTTCATGTCATTGTGAAATATTGTATAGCTAAAATTGGTTTTAAACAAATAAAAGACATTTTCTTCTTCTGTATAATTATGCACACGTAGCTATGCAACTTTCCCAGTGCAATATACTATAGACTCACTATTAAGTAATATCCGACATTCAACCGAAAGGCCAGAAAGAAGAACTTTAAAAACAAGATCTTTTTGTAACAGGCTATTTGATTGGATGAGGTAACGAGTACATATGAGTGCGCTTGATTTCATTTGTACTGTATCATCTGTGCAACATATCGGTTTTTCTTTCTATGTATATTGTTTAAATGATGCTACGGCTTATCTGGTTATTTTGTAGTAAAATTAATGGTGTTGTATATTAATAAATCAGTTCACACATTTTAGGAGATCGGTTACCATTCTTACCAAGACGAGACAAATGCTATTTCATCACTAGACATGGCGTTATTGTGTCAGAAAACACGATTTACCCACAATAAAAAAAAATGTGTTGTGGTAAACTATTTTGTATTTTTTTATAAAAAGAGGTTAAATATGCATAACCTTGTAATACGAAATCCGCCGGCTGGTTACAAGTTTCTATGTAAATCTTCTTTTTGATATCAAACAAACATGCATAACTCGATTCTAGTGTACCATTACAGACACCGGAAGCTCGAAATCTTCTTTGAGATGAATGTGGACATTTCAATTCAAATGAGACGATTCTGTCTTTTGTCACGACAGACAAAACTATCAACTGTAATATAATATTGAAGTCGTCGGATAAAGCATATTGGAACCATTAGTTGAAGACTATTGGCATAATTCGATAGAGTATTTTGGAATCATCAGATATATTTCATAGGAATCAAAATAAAATATTAATGTAATAATGTAACTAATGCTTGTTAAAATCATAGGAAAAAACTTATTTCAATCATATAAATATTGATATAAACAGATAAAGATAATCGTGCAATTGGATAAAGCACATTGGAATTATAAAATAAACCTTTTTACAAAATCACCAGATCAGCATACCCGGATGCATCTTATGTATAAGATTCTCAAAAAGGTATTTGAAATCAACATATAAGGCATATTGTAACCAACAAAGAACATTAGAATCATTAGATGAAACATACTGGAATCATTCAAAAAAGCATATTGGAAACGTCAGATTAAGCATAATGAATATATTTGATAAAGCAAGTTCCTCAGATAAAGCTCATCAAAATCAACAGATAAGGAATTTGAATTAACAGATCAAGTATATTGTAGTCATCGGGTAAATAACTTTTGAGTCAACAGATAAAGCCCACTGGAGTCAGCGACAACGCATATAAAATTACATACGGTTTTCAGAACTTATATTATCCTTGCCAAATAATACAATGAATGCTTCATATTTATAATATACATCAATAAATAATATTATACATAACGATATAAATTGTCGATAAAAATCAATATTATGCAGTATTCAGAACAATGTCATTTATATGTCATTTATATAAAAAGTACATGTTTTAAAAATAATTTTAGAAAAAGAGTTATGTCTAGCAATAAAAATAGAATAGAAAACAGAAACACAAGCAAAGCAAAAAATCGATTAAATCGGGATGCATTAGGTTAATCGGTATGCAAAAAAGCAATATTTCAGCATGTTTAATATTCACAAAATATATTTTGTAGAACCAGTGGACAGTGGACATTATGTTAAAAGTTTATTGAATCCTCCGACTGGAATTATTAATTCACCTGAAGGTGGTCTGCATTTAAAATGCTTGATCTATGCCTAAGTTTAGTATGTATGACCTAAAGACAAATCTTGTATTAGCAAGATAGAAATTTAAAGGCTGTACACGCTATTTTTCGTTATCGGGTTGTTTAAATAGTTTTTACGAGGCTGTGTTCCTTCGAGATTCATATAAATTGTCCCTTCTTTGAAGGTGTTAATGAAAACATCAAGAGTACTGGAATCAAACTAGCATTCGATATAGCATATTAAGATAATTTTGAGATACCGCCTAGTGCAAAATAGAAGTATATGAAAAAACTAACATCAGGAAGTCTTTTAACTCGTAAAGAGAAAAACATCAGGAGATAAGAAACACAAAGTAACAGATTTTACTCGTACAGTATAAATCCTTATATAACAGTAATTCTCTTCCAATCAGAAAGAGGAAGACCTGAATTTTAATTAAGCTAACCTCGCAGTCGTCAAATTAATTTTCACTTAAGGCCCAAGATTTTGTTAATAAGGCCATAAGAACCATTGACAATTTGTTTTTAAATCAACCCACTATACTATTCTAGTAATTAGCAAGCAAGGAACGTTTTATTCAAATAGTGCCTAGCAAGGTATTATTACCGTATGGAGATAATAAACTGCTTACAAAGATAATCTTTGTTTCTGGTTTCTCTCCTCTTTTTTATATTTCTCCTACACCTAAATACTAACTTTAACTCCTCTCTCTTAATCATCACAAATTTGACTATGAGCATTTGGGTCTTTTTATACTGGCCTGAACAGGCAAGATGTATATCATTCCTGCCTTGATACTCATGTATATAAAAAGTATTTAAAGTCTTTATAATTATTGTAGATACTGTTGACAACCGTTGGTAAGTTAAAGTCCGAAAGTTAAATATAATTTGTTAAGAAGTGCTTATTATTCTAATTTGTACTGATTATATTGCAATCTTTTACACACACTGTCATTTGTTAATTTGAGAAAAAAATGTATATTCTTAAACTGCTACTTTGATGAAAGTAGTCTACAAAGTTATAGATCGATTGGTGTCTAAAAGATTTTAAAACATTTCATAGTTTAAAAATTTCCACTTTACTTTAATAGACATTAATTTCGGACTGATTTGTGATTGAACGTATTCCACGGATTGTGGATATAAATATTGCAACTACATTTGGATTTTCCCTTCGGACACATCCTGGAACGTTAAAAGACAGTGAAGTTAACACACTTGTTAGTAATTATTATGTGTGTGTTCATAATTAGGTGCAATTGACTGTAATAATCAATAAATTATAATTTGTAGTTGTATTGTGTTGGCTCATTTAAAAGCTATGTGTACATGTAACAAATAACAAGTTTATCATGCTAAGCTAGCAAACATTCTATTTATTAGAAAAACATACATAAATTATTCATTCGTAGGACAGTCAAGGAATTATAACAAGAAGCTACAATTTGAGACATAACCAAATATCATAGTATAGTATATATCAATGATATAGTAGACGAAATGGATATATATCACAAAAAATAATTTCGAAAAACTAAAAAATAAACCTAACTGGATTGTAGAATTTAATATCGTTAAAACATCAGTGCCAAAACGTTGGCTTCATAGCAATAAAAAACTGGTGTAAATAAAAGGTATATCTTAGAAAAAAAGGATTTTATTTGGGGTAATTAATAAAAGTGCCACAATTATCGAATAAGGTATTACATACATCATTGATAAACATTAAAGTTTAACAGTCTGTAGGCATTAACAAATGGATAAGAATTTTCAATGGTGATGATGCACTTCATATGTCATGCATATATTTGCAACTAATTACAACCCTGAGTAATTAGTGGAACATTAACAGGGAGCATCAAAAAGATCTTGGGATTCTAATGTACGATGTAATAAGAAATATTTCACAATAAAGATGTATGCTTGTTGTTAAAAATAAATAAACAAAATATCATCATGGAACTTAATTGTTTATCAATTTATCAATAGTAGTTTCGTCAGTCTTTAGTTAAAGCATAGAACGCTTTAAACTTAAATATAAGTGAACGCCATACGGTTTCCTTCTTTGAATTAAAACTTTAGCATTGATATTTTAGAAGCTAAAAGCTCCGTTACATTTGCTTACGGAAACAGTTCTTATAAAGGATTACATGCTAGATTGTGCACTTAATTCTGACTTCTGCAACGAAAATGCAGTACCAAATGCAAAATGTTACAATTAGAATGATGGAATCTGTTTCCGATCTTGTTGTTGATTTCTTCTTCCGGCGATTTTGTATGTAAAGTGAACGATATTTAAATATATGAATGACCATACTTCTAATATGAGCCTAAAAGGATCTTTTCAACATAGTATGACCTTAGAAAGGTCATTGTGTAGTTCTCAAGGTCACTTAAAATTGATTTTGATTCGAGATTTTTATATTTGAAAGCTCAATTGTTAGTTGATCTTGACCTTGAGACACTGTACCCTGAAATGATTTCAATGTCATTTTAAGTTTATAGGATGTCTGTTAAAAATAATAATTAAGGATGATATAATTTAAACCTAAGAAACAGTAGTTTCGTGGTAATATTGAACAATACAGAAATGGCTTTTTTTACATGTTACAATGGTAACCATCTTTGACAGTGTTTTCCATAGACTTACCTCATTGCGATTTTAAAAATTTTTGAATATTAATCATCAATCTATGTAAGTGTATTCATTATGAGTATTTGTGATTGATGCAGTTTCTGAAATGGGAGTCAGAAAAGTGTCAAAAATAGTAATTTTTACCAAAAATTTTAGAGAATAATGCACTTTTTCTTGACATGTTCAATAGTCTCAGTCCGATCAAACATATATTTAAAGTGTTGAAACTATTTTGAATATAGTCAATGAGATATTGACTTAAGCAAGTAAAAAATTCTACTGAATATGAATTGATTTTCCCCTGAAAAATTGGGATTCAAATATTGCCCTTTTCACTGTATTTTAATCAACCCCAAAATGGCCTCCACGGTTACCATGTCAACCGAAGTCAAATCATAACAAACAATCATTATTTTGTGATCCAATGGTAAATTTCAACTTATTAAATGAAAAATGCAAAATCTGACACATGTCATGTCTCACCCTATATGGAAACCCTTTGATCAGTATGGAGATTTGGTGTTTATATGTATGTGTTGATACACTGTGTGTCATGTATTGTGTTGAATACATGGTGCTGTTTATAACAGTATAACAAGAACATACATCTATGTACAGAAAACATTCTGTTTTTATGATTGGTGGATATTCTGTGAATGGCTGATATTATTCTCTAGTTGGGTTTTGATATTGTTTATCATAATCAATTATCAAACAAAGTCCCTATATATATATATATATATATATATCTATCTATCTATCTATCTATCTATCTATCTATCTATCTATCTATATATATATATATATATATATATATATATATATATATATATATGAATTTCCGTGATACTTTACAAAATGTGGACAAGACACATTACTAAGTAAAAAAAATTTGACATAAGATAGAAATACTTACAACTGCTGATGTAAGAGTTGCATATTTCAACTTATTAGCATAATGAAAATGCATTTAAAACAATACAGGTTACCTTGTATATCACTTCATGTATAGATCAAATTAGTAAAAATTATAAATTGCTTTGTTAAATCATATTCAAAGTCTGAGAATTGGCATTCATAATAATGTTTACAGTCCCACTACATGAACAATGTCAAAATACTGAAACCAGTATTCATGTACATTTCATTTGAATATTGGTTTGAACTGCTTTAGTATTTGAATTCGGTCTTTTGTTAAATAAAAACCTAAACATCAAGATGTTAATTTGAGGTATCTTAAAACATACACTGAACTTATGTTTTGTATGAACTATGAAGGATTACGTTCACATTTTCCAATCAAGTATAAGCCAATATAAAATCATCTACATCAGCATTAATAGTTATATTTACAAATTGAAATTATTCTATAAGCACTGTCAACAATACTTCATGTTGCAAATGGAACATCTCTGAATTTGTAAAAGTGTTTTTATTTCTGCTTTTGTTGTTTGGTTTGTTTCCTTCCTATTTTTCTACCGACTGTATAATGCATATATGGCTTATTATCATATATACTAGTACTTTCTAAACCATTTCATTTTATTTTCCACTTCTAAGAAGGGTGTCTGGATACTGACAAACCACTTAAATTGTCCTTTTAGAATTCCTATGTAGAAAATACATATACAATATTGCACGTAACTTTAATCAATTTGAGTCCTCTTCTTGAACCTGCAAACGTTGTTAGCATCGTTTGTTCAGCGTTAAAAGTATTAATCGTGTGTCAACAGTTTGCCGCTTTTGTCAACAATCGGATCATGATTAAGTTGCTTCTATGATATGTGTACAGCCCAACTCTGAATGGGATATACGACGATTTCGCAAACAATCCATAATAGCAGGTGCACCACTTGTTCATGCGTGCATTCTTTCCATTAAGCTTTAGAGATTTATTGGAGAAATAGCTAACACTCAATTAGTATAGTATTTAAAATTGGAACAAATTCTTCTAACAATTCCTCAATAGCAAGTCATAAAGAAATCCAAATGTGGCGATCTTTATAGTAATTTTAGGTATCTGTTGAAAATTTTAGAAGTAGATTGCACAAAATAGGCAATATATTTTACCAACCCAAAAACTATAACCTATAATATATTGCGAAACACGGCCGAAATTCACACACAATAACCATTAGTAAGGGTATTTCCTTGCACAAACCATCTAAAGATAGTTGGTCTCATCCTCATTTGTATCTAGTCGTTTGAAAACACATGACCTTAGTTTTTACCATAAAACACTTTTAAACAAACGTAATATTTTAACAATAAAAACACATACAGGGAACAACTATACATGAAACAGTCAGTCAATACCACGTACATAGGCTAAGGTAGAGGATAAAATTGCGGTTTTTGGTATCTTAAACTAGAAAGTACTCATTATTTTATTGATTAGTAATGGACATATTAAAACAAGAAATTCTTAAAATATATTAAACTACCGCAATAAACATTTTATATGAAAGACTTGCATTGAAAAATTGGTAAACGATTAAGAGGAATGTGAAAAAACACTTGACGGATGGTATACTAGTATACCAATGCTTAATTTGAAAAAGAAGGCAAGAGCGTGCCAGTTTTACAATGTACCATAAATTTATTTCTTGGACACAATCCGATGATACTTAAACATTTCAGAAAAAATCAATCTATTTTCAGTGATTACTTTGAAACTTTGACAACTTGATCGTGAGGGTTGTTAAAAAAGCTTTTTTTCTAAATAGATCAATTCAAAGCCTTGTCCTTTGAACTTTGATCCGACATTGGTTAAAAAAATATAAGACTTTAGTAGTTTGATGTTTATTTGTAATCTGTTGAGCATAGTATAATAATGTTAAACTTATTTAAACTGTCATCCTTGACTATTTATTCTATTATATAAAAAAATGTAAAGAGCACATCATTCATATCATCATTATATCCTTTTGATGAGAACAATAAAACATGAATTTAACGACATTTACAATTATATAGCTCTTTAATAACATGTAATTAATTTGTTGTTGTGTTGTATATTTTTTATGAACGTGTGTACACATATCAAAATTTAAATAAACTTAAGGTTGAATTGCCTACTTAATATTTTTCTCAAGGTCTTGACTTTTTCACAGGTATCAACAATTTAATATGTACCATAAACAATACCAATAGCACTTATTTTTACTAGTTCTGACATTTACTCCCAGCTAAAACATAGTTTAACCAAGCTGTAATTAATAAAGTTGTTTTGATTGCGTGATTCAAAAATAGAAAACCAATCAAAACAAATATATGAAACATGGAAAATAAACATTATTTAAAGAAAGGCTTAGTAAAATATTCCGTATAGACGTACTTAGTCTACCACTAAATTTCAAGTTTATTTTGGACAGAACATTCTACAACTGTTGAACATTTAATCACACGTTTTGACTAATGAGACATTTAAACTATACAATATTAGAATGCATGATTTATAGATTGTAAATAATGCAAACTTACATGAAATACCACTGCTAATCTCATGGCAATGTTCGTTAGTAAGATTTCCTGAAAGATAATGTTATAATATTACAAATAACCAAAGACTAGCCGATACATGTAAAAGGTGTTTTATTTATGAAATCTCGCTGTGGCTTCACGCAATATTGCACGTTTAATAGACTTACGAATGTGTGCTTGTTGGAAATAGCATTTATTATAATAAATAACAATACTCTTTCTGTAATACGCTGACATAAAATGTGTTGAATGCAATATATCATGCGGCTTTAAATTTATTAATCAACAATTTATTTTCTTCGAGAAAGAAACCCAAAATGCATAATGTATTTTTAATACAAAAAATGCTATTTATTATTTCCTGTTACATGTCACTTAATGATCGAAGAAAAGGAAATTCAGAGTCCATGTATTACAACTTAATTCAAATTTAGCATACGACCACATTAAGGTTACTTATTGTAACAGCACATGCCAATTAATAATTCTAGAATTATTATATTTAAAAAACACGAAATTCATATCTCAAATAATAACTCAACGACAAAAAAACGAATCGGAAGCAAATCACAAAAGTCTGAAATTATGGTTTGTAGAAAACGAGCGATAAGAAATAAAAGAAGGATTTAAGTTGTGGTTTACAAGATTAACAAAAATAGTTTTGTTTAAGTATACATTATGCAAGTACTATAATTATATAAATAATTTACAATAATACATCTCTTCTAACAAAACAATTTAGAATCTTCATTTAACATCATTTAACATCACCCATTTACTCGATCAAAGGTTTTTGATGATCTATAACGACAACGACACCTTCTACTATCGCAGGGGCCTCGGTGGCCGACTGGTCAAGGTAGTTCGTCTACTTTTGATCACGTGGTCTATCCACACTGAGACTGCGGGTTCGATTCTCACTGCAGGCAGGGTATAACTCGACTCCAATCTTAATTGACAAGGATTGCCAGTTTTCCTACCGCAGGTCGGGGGTTCTCTCCGGGCACTTCCTCCCCAAATAAAAACTGGACGCCATGAAATAGCTGAAAAATTGCTGAAAGTGGCGTTAAACAACATTTAAACAAAAACCAAACAAAAAATCTACTATCGCACAGTTTATAGTTAACTAGATATCAGTGGTATTAATCTCTCGCCCGCTGTCAAAATGTTGCGATTAAAAAATTGGAGAAAGAAATTACCCCCGCCAGAAATCATTGTGTCATTCAGAAAGCAATTAAAGGTCATCAGCAATGTTATTTTACATGTAGCATTGATTAATCTATTAACATGCAAAATATCAAAAGACTACATCAAAAGAGAAAAAAGTTAAAGCCTGGAAACAATTTTTTCGGAAAGTTATGTGACCTTGAGGTCAAAGTTCAAGGTCAATGGTTACCAACTATGGTACATTACACGTTGCCATGAAATGATCTACCCAAATACCTCAAAGGAGAAAAGGTGAAATCCTGGAAACTATTTTCTCATACAGAAAGCAATAATCCAACCTCTAGATAAAAGTTTGTTCCAGGTCAAATGTCACTAACCATGGTACGCAACTTAAAAAAAGGTAATAGCCCGGACACGAACTAGTAATTAAGAAATCAATTATATGACCTTTGGTTCAAAGTTCATGTTCAAATATAACTAACCATGGCATACGGTACATCGTTTAAACTTATCTATAGACCTGCAAAATATCAAATCCTAGCTCAACAGAGAAAAATATTACAGCCATGCACGAATGTTTCATTCAGAAAACAATGTGATCTTTAGGTCAGTTCATCAACCACGCTATGTATCAATTCGCCTTGAAATGATTTACCCACATGGCCTATATCGCAAGCCTTACTCAAAAGGCAAATAAAGTAAAAGCCCGGATACGAACTCGTAATTCAGACATCAAGACTGTTTAAAGCCCGGACACGTACTCGTAATTCAGAAATGAAGAATTTGACCTTAAAGTCAAGTCATGGTCAAATGTTATCAAAAATGGTATGCAGCACACGCCTTGAAATGATCTGTCCACACGCCAAATATAGAAAGTCTACCTCAAAAGAGAAAATGTTAGTGGCGGCAAACGATTAGAATCGGCCGGACGGACACACGTAGTATGGAAAGACGGACAAACTTATCACTGTGAAATGTATTAGCGCGACCCTTATATTCAAATTGTTTAGTTAAGTCTCAATTTTGTCCTTTTCTATCAATGGACGATGATTTTATTTCTTAAATTGGGTGCAATCAAAAAATTCTTTATCACAAAAGTAAAAACCGTATTTTAGACGCATACGTAGCATTTATTATAGTGTATGTGTCATTTCGATGACAAATCCAATTTGATAAGTTTCACTATATTTTTTCTCAATTTCATATTGAAGATTTTTTATAGTCAAAACAGAAAACCCGCGTGATTCACTAGAACCGGAATTTCAGGTATTTGTATAAGAGTTTATACATTTCCATTTTTGTTCTCATCCCGATTCATTATTGCGTGGGCTATTTGTTTATAGTAGACAAATTATGTCAAACCGATTACTATTTAAGCAATGGATATATATTATATCTTTTCTTTTTGTTGTAAGTAATTTGTTTGCATTAATACTAGCGAGAGATAAACATTATAATTCACCTATAATAGACTTTTTCGTAAAAGGGCATGTAATCACATACACAGGTGATCGTGAATACAATAGATATATATCCAACTGCATATATGGTTTTGGATTACTGGTATACAAGTTAAATCGCAAATAAACCTGTATCTATAGCTCATTAATTACTTTGTTACAACAAATATTGCAATGAATCAACAGATAATGCAGGCCGCATATGTCCAATGCAGTTAATATAGTTGTGTTTTTTCAAAACACATTAATATATTTCAAACTAAGCTCCGTATCTAACATGCAATACACATATATATAGTGTACATATTTTTAACGGATGAAAATTCAATATAAAAAAGAATGACGTGATTGTTTTGTAATGATAAGAATCTATTCGCTTTCTTAGTTTCAAAGCTTAAAACACTTTTTGTTTTAAATTTCTGAATTTAAAAAGATTATTTATTTAATTAATTCATCCTCCTGTTCATATGTTGAAACCGTACAGAGAGCCTCCTTGAAATCATAACTAATTTGAACATAATAATATCTGCCTATTCTTCATAGTCATTTCCTACTTTTGAACAGCATCAATTTCAAAAGTAGCAGCACACTCAAGTGACTAAATTGTTGCGTTTTTAAGTGGGTGGTGTTTGAAAACGGCCATTTGGAAAATTTCAGAACAAATATGCTCAACTGGGAATCCTAAACATTCACTATGCAAAGTGTCATAATGGTCGTACGAACTTTTGTTGGTGCAAAATTCCGGTCAAAGTAGTGATTAATAAAAAAAGAATAAAGAATGTGTTTTGTGTTGCACAAAATCCCCATAAATATTATATATTTCACTCAAGTCAGCACATTGAAATACGTCTAGAAATAAACTTTCGTTGAAATCAGACAATGTTGACTCTTTCATGTTGTCCGCGTGCAGTAAAATGGCAGCCATTTTAAAACCGGAAGTCGGACAAACATGTCAAAAGTAGTGGCACACTCAGGGCACTATCAGCTATCCGTGTATCAAATGTCATCGAAATCAGATGACGTTTTAAGTTTTCCGTTTTCAGGGTGTAGGCGGTGTGACAAGTATCATAATGGTTGTAAGAGCCTTTGTAGTGATCAATTTAAAAGAAATAATAATAAGAATAAGAAGAATTTTTGAATTTTCAATACCCTTTATTAAAAGGAATAAATGAAAATTTGATATGTTATTCTTCAAATAAAAAGAAATATAATTGCCATTTTATTTTTTATTGTATTCTTTTCCGTTACGCTTCTAGAGTGGATTAATGGTTGTAAAACTTTGTGTTTGGGTGGGGGGGGGGCGCCATATTAACAGTATTTACCACGAGATTGCGGTTGTGACGTGATACCCTGTCATTATACAGTAAATATGATAAATATTCTAGTTTTAAAATATGTTTTTCTGCCTTTGCTCTTTGGAGAATATACAAACTGTGGCGATGACTAATGTCCAGCTGACAATATAAAATTACCAAATACGTCTAAATGTTTTAATGATCTTTGTATTAATAAAAGTATTTTAAGACACAAATTTTAACATGTCTTTGTTTAACTCAGATAGAATTTACCAAAATAATATTTGTAATAAAAGATATATTTATATATAATTATTTTTTAAAGAAAAAAGAATTCCGTTGATAGTTTTGCACGTCTTGAAACGGCAGTTTAGCTGGGCGTGAAAAAGTTACAGGTAAATCATTACTTGTTTATGAAAGGTACATGTAATTAACAGAATTAGGAGGCAAACAAACAGGATGCTTATTGACATTACTATATCATTTGACACCGAATTTGAAGTATGAATATTCGGACATTTTCAAAAGCTAACCAGATTAAAGGTTTATCAAAGCAAGTTATTCGAAATTAGAACGGCACGTCCCTCTTCTGCTAAGGACAGGTTTAATTTCAATATACGGAAGTATCAGAACACCGGATGTATATAAGATTTCGAATACCTTTAGAAGACACGTCAGAGAAAACGTAAAATTGACACGTTGGTACAAATATACACACGTAAATTTTTGGAAACTGTGTTACGCACACGCACAATATATGTTATTAGTAATAATAATAATAATAATAATAATAATAATAATAATAATAATAATAATAATAATAATAATAATAATAATAATAATAAATGTACTAAACGTGAAGTGAAATATTTGATTTAATGACCGTTATTTCTTAAATAGTCAACTTCTCAAATATTTTGTATAGAAAATGTCGTTCCTATTAGTTGCATAATCTGATTACACGATACCAGTTGAAAATGATAATACGAATAATTTTAAATTTAATTAATATTTATGGCCACATTAAACTTATATTCGAGGAAAAAAGAAACATGAGGTCACCTCACTATTAAACTATCCTCAATGCAACATTCTCCAAAATGATCTTCGCATACGAAGTTGTTGCTGCTGTAGACATGGTCTTAAGTAGAAGTCTTTAAGCTGGTTAACTACTTGTAACACAAGTAGGGTTTGTTGCTTAGATCAGGAATACGAAACGTAATCTTGTCAGAAACTCGTCTTATAGTACAACCTTCTGTTATTGACCGTTTCGCGTTATTATCATACGGCGACTTTAAGGTACTTGGACGTCCATGGATCTCTAGTATCGCCATCTAGTGTCGAGATACATGTAGTGACAAGATGGCGGACCTCCATGCGTGCATTTTTGTACAAGGAAGAAACTTAACCATCGAAAATATAATAAAACATCAAGAAGCAAAAGTGTTTTTATTTAAAAATAACATATCAAATTTTCGTTTTTGTAGCGAAGTTTCCCTTTAAATAGACTAATATATCACAGTAGTACAAGGTATCAAAAATTCAAGTAACATAAAATATAAACCCAACAAATATATTATTTTGACAAGCAACTGAACAATCTTGAAAATACATTTAATTATATAAACTTTAAACCAAAGCGTATACGATAATACAATAGAAATATAAAAGACTTGTCCAACAGATCATAGTTAGTTTAAACTGATACATGCCATTTTAAACTTTAAACATGATTACCTACCTAAAGTAAAATTAAAGAACCCTATAAATGACTTTGTTTAAATGATCAAAGTAAACATGGACTGGTACACGCCAGACCATGTTTTAATCTTTAACCCATTGCGGTTTACAATACATTAATAAGACATTAACAAATCAAATACAAATACAAATAACTTACCATTAAATATTGACAACAAGCTTTTCATCAGAAATAATACACAATACCTTATTATAAGACCAAAAATCTGAAAAAGAATTAATATTTATTAGTAAACTTACAATCAGTCAATTCAATTCGCAAACGGGCGCGGATGCGCGATCTAAACTCATGGAGTGGTTCGCCGCCGGTCTTTAGGTGCTGCATGGTCACGTAGGTGGCCATCTTCGCCTGGAATCCACTGAAACAGTCGTCTTGGGGTCCTGTACCGCTATCCATTGTTGCGTGTTGGTACATTCTCCAAACACGATTGCTCCGTCCTCCATCTTCATTTGTCTGATCGTCACTGGACAGATGACCCTGTATGACGTGTGGTCGGCTGTTACTGGAATCTCTGGACAGCTGATCCCAGGGGTGGTGGATCAGCTGGAAACGATCTCCTAACTGGACAGCTGTCTGATGTTGGCATGTGGACAGCTGGAGGAGATCGATATGCACTGACCTGAGGTGGTGTTTGGTCAGTGCTAGAAAGAGTAGAAGGTCCAAATATAAGAGTCTATTGAACCTACATCATTAAATTTAAGCAACAAATTATGGACATAACTTAAGAAACCTTGTATACGTGGGCGTGACACGAAAAATATGATGTTATTTTTCTTGCAAACCTCAAGAGGGACAAACATCAGATAACTGAAAATCAGTTTTACAATAAAATTTACCAGTTGAAATAGCACCAACAAGGATTCTCCAGATAAGGTCTCCTTCATGCATGCTATGAGGATATTTTTACATTTATATTGTACATTTTTAAGGTCAAAAGTCAAGATGATCTATGGTGAAGACCCCAGGCCCCTATCTCTTTTAGATGTTGAAATTTGTTTGAATATCACTTACTACTTTTATTTTTATTTTTAGAGGTCAAATTCTAGAACGTAACCTTACATTTGACCTTGTGACCATTTCCAAGGTTAAAGGTCATGAGGGACTATGGTGAAGACCCCAGTTCTGTATCGTTAATAGTTTGTAAGTAATATGTGAGAAACCAATAATTTACAGTTAAAATGGGAGATAACTCCTACAAGATGACTTCAAATCCGTTTTTCAACAAATGTGACAAAGTTTTGCACTCTTTGGTTTTTCTCTATCTTTTATAGTACAGGAGGAGTAGTGAACACAAGCAGAGGTCAAAACCTGGAACGCGACCTTGACCTTTTACCTTGAGACCATTTTCAAGGTCAAAGGTCATTATTATTATTATTATTATTATTACAATTTTTATAAAGCGCTAAATCAAATATATTATTTCTCAAAGCGCTGTACATCATAATCATAAAAAAGTAAAAATATATAGAAAGACATCAGTGACATAATCAATAGTAAATTACACACAAGAGTACTAAAATATATATAAAATTATCTACAAATATGTACACACATATTAAAAAGAGGATAATGTTATGTAAAATTTAAAGGATTGAAATGAAATGTGAAAGATCAATTTAAAAATTATAACCATCAAATTAAATACAAAATTGAAAACAGATAAAATAAATTGGCAAAAGTAAAAGTATATATTAAAATATTAAAAATAGTAATATTAATTAACCTTTAAGAAAATAAAAAACGAAAAAAACAACTTCACAGGAAAGGGAAAAGTAATATAGCTAATTTAAAGTAAAAATAATATGCATTTAAAAATCGTTTAATAAATTTTAAATAGACAAAAATACCTTTATAAAACACAAAAAACGTCTTTTTGGCATCAATTTATAATATCACAGGAGTTCATAAAAACGCTTGTCTAAATAATTGTGTTTTCAGTTTTCTTTTTGAAAATAGTCACAGACTGTTCAGTTTTCAAGTCTCGAGGTGATTCATTCCATAGGGTGGCCGCCGCTCTATCGAATCTTCTTTCGCCATAACACTTCGTTCTTATATGTGGTGTTATCAAAAGCAAATTGTTTTCTGATCTTAATGTGCGTGACGGCCTGTACAAGGTTACGAGTTCACAAAGATAAGCTGGCGATTCCTGTCTTAAGGATTTGAAAACATAGAGCAAGAGTTTATATTGCACTCTGTAGTGAATCGGCAGCCAATTCAGTAATTCTAATACTGGTGAGATGTGGTCATTTTTCTACACCTGGTAACCAATCTAGCAGCAACCTAGGTCATGAGAGTCTATGGTGAAGACCCCAGGTCTGTACCTCTTCTAGTTCCTGAGATTTCTTGGCATATCTGTTATAACCAAATATAATAGCAGGAGAAAACTCCTATAAGATGTCGCGAAATTCTATTCGCGACATGTGACAAAGTTAATGTGCACAACCATACTGTAGACATTGGAAAATGTTGCGAAGCGACATCTGTTATTGTGTCGGAGAAGTGCACACAAGCTTTCCGGTGTTACGGGAGATAACTCCGTTATGAGAAAGTTTACGACACACTACTCATGGCATACATCACGGTTTCAATGACCGGTAAAATGTACAAAATATCAAAGGGACACGGCACAAAATCAGCTGTCCAGACTTGGCGGAAGAATTTTTTCCATAAAATAATAATAAGAAAAATAATTAAAAGATTCAATTGTTTCCAGAACAATTGAGGGCTTTCCCACACTTTGGGGACCGATTCCCAGACGATTGCCATGCACTGCACACCAACAAGAAAACAATGACCTTTGACCTTGCGTCTTTTTTCAAGGTCAAATGTCATGACTGTCAATGATGAAGACCCCGTGTATCTATCATTAATAGATTGTGAGTTACATATGAAAAACCAATAAATTACAAATTCAATGGGATATAACTCTTATAAGATTACTTCAAATCCTTTTTCTACTAATGTAACAAAGTTGCTCGTTTAAGAGATCAACATTTTGCACTCTTTGGTTTTTCTCTATCTTGTATAGTACAGGAGGAGTAGTGAACACAAGCGGAGGTCAAAATCAAGAACGTGACCTTAACCTTTGACCTTGTGACCATTTTCAAGGTCAAAGGTCATGAGGGTCTATGGTGAAGACCCCAGGTCTGTATCTCTAGTTCTTGAGATTTCTTGGCATTTGTCTAATAACCGATATATAAGGGGAGAAAACTCCCATAGGATGTCGTGAACTTCTATTCTTGACATGTGGCAAAGTTGCGCACAACTATACTTTAAAAAATGTTGCGAAGCGATATCTTTTACGGTGTCGGAGGAGAAGCGCACATGAGCTTTGCGGTGTTGGGGGAGATAACTCCGTAATGACAAAGTTTGCGACACACTACTCATGGCAGAGATCACGGTTTCAATGACAGGTCACGTGTACAAAATATCAAAGCGACACGACAAAAAATGAGCTGTCCAGACTTGGCGGAAGAATTTTATCCGCAAAATAATAAGAATTTAAGATCAACTGTTCGGTTGAACATTTGAGGGTCTTTCCATATTAATTTTAATTTTGTATTGCATGATGAAATTTAAAATAATCAACTTTTTGCGAATAGTTTTGATTTTCTTATAAATATTTAAAAACGAAATTTTTTTCTTTTATTTGCTACAGATTGGCATTCTAAGAGTGATAACTCTTATAAATTTTGATACAAATTTTCGCGGCATTTCTTAATTTACTCGTAATTATTAATAGAACAATTTGTAAGAAAATCATTTCAATATCTTTGAAAATAGCAAAGGTCAAAAACTAGCACATGACTTTGACCCATGCAAATGTTCAAGGTCAAAGGGCATGAGTATCTATGGCTAAGACCCCATGTCTATATCATTCATAGTTAATGAGTTACATGTGAAAAACCAATAAGTTACATATAAAATGGGAGACAACTCCTATAAGATGAATTCTAATCTTTATCTTGTAAATGTGACAAGGTTGCTACCTTAAAGGGTTAACATTTTCCACTCTTTGGTTTCCCTGCATTATTAATAGTTAATGAGTTACATGTGAAAAACCAATAAATTACATATATAATGGGAGATAACTCCTATAAGATGACTTCAAATCCTTTTCATGTAAATGTGACAAAGTTGCTACCTTAAAGGGTTAACATTTTCCACTCTTTGGTTTCCCTATATTATTAATAGTTAATGAGTTACATGTGAAAAACCAATAAATTACATATATAATGGGAGATAACTCCTATAAGATGACTTCAAATCCTTTTCCTGTAAATATGACAAAGTTGCTCCTTTAAAAGATCAACATTTTGCACTCTTTAGTTTTCCTTTATCATTAAAATTTAATTAGTAACATGTGAAAAACCAACCAGTTACATATATAATGGGAGATAACTCCTATAAAATGAAGTCAAATCTTTTTCATGTAAATGTGACAAAGTTGCTCCTTTAAAAGGTCAACATTTTGCACTTTAAGTTTCCCTTTATGCTAAAAAGTTAATGAGTTACATGCGAAAAACCAATCAGTTACATAAATAATGGGAGATAACTCCTATAAAATGAAGTCAAATAGCTTCGCTTCAAATTTGACAAAGTTGCGTCTTGCGACGAACATTTTACTTTTAATAAGTGTTTATCTATTTTTTACCGTTTTAAATGAGTAGCGCACACAAGCAAATGTCAAAATTTAGAACGTGATCTTGACCTCTGACCTTGTGTCAATTTTCAAGATCAAAGGTCAAGATGATCTATGGTTAAGACCCATGGCCTCTATCTCTTTTATTTGTTGAGATTTTTTTGAATATCACTACTTTTATTTCAAGGGAGATAACTCATTTAAGATGTCGTCATAACCCTTCAATCAATGTGTCCCAAAGTTGCGCAAGGATATTGGACACATTTTGGTAAAGGTTTTGGTATTGCTATCTTTTTTGGTTTAGGAAGAGTAGCAGGAACAAGCTTTTTAGGGGAGATAACACCTTAAAGGAAAGTGGTGCGGTCAGTCAGGATGAACTGCGAAAGCGCAACGGGTAACTGATATCATATAAAAACTATCAAAGCGACATGTCGCGCAGTGAAAAAAAATCACCGAAGAAAATTGGCAGACGAAAAGAGAAAAAAAATTAACGATCAAATGTTCAGTTGAACATTTCGGGGTCTTTCCACATTAATTTAAATTGTATATTATGTGCTAATATTACAAATAATTAAAACTTTTGGGGGACATGTCTATATTTAGTCGTAATTCAATATAAAACAGCTTAAAAGATAATTTATTTTAATACCGTCATAATTACCAAAAGGTCAAAAATTAGGACAAGACATATTTTTTTTTTATCTTGACGGAATTCGAACATTACAAACATTACAAGTTGACAGGTTATAACTTTGAGATATATTATTTTGTATTATTTTCTTAAGAATGTCAATCGAAGGGAGATATCTCCTATAAAATGTTGAAATTTTTCAAGACATGTCTTAATTTATTCTTAATTATTAATAGAAGATTTTAGGAAGATAAAATCATTTAAATATCTATAAAAATAGCAAAGGTTCGGTTGAACATTTGAGGGTCTTCCCACCTTTAATTTAATGTGACGTTAAACGTCAAACAAGAGGTCAAAGAGGGTTGAAAATATATTAAATCGTAATATACCCGTATTAACCACCCCCTTTTTGTGCTACGATGTGTTCGGTTGAGTGAGATTAAATAATTCTCTAGTTTTTTCATTTAAATGCTCAAAGTGAAGGTTTTAAAATGAATCGATTGGCGGCAACAGCTTCATTCCCCCCCCCCCCCCCCTCTTTCCGGCTTGTTTGTTTATTAGCCTTATACGTGTAACAGGAGGCCTATCTGCGTTCTAGTAGGTAGTAGATATATTGCCAGTCAAAAATAACTGAGGTATAGGAGTACTTCTTTAGCTCACTTGGTTAGAGAGTTGGCTGGCAATACTGAAATCCCGGGTTCGATCCGCGTAGGTGACATGTCGTTATTTTTACGTATATGTTTTGCAGTTATGGACTTTTTAAGAAAAAAAACAAACAAAAATAAATAAAACAAAGAAAAGCTCATCTAACCCGGGCCATTGGGCTTATTAAAATACAAATAATTGCAATAAAAACATGTCCTTTTACCAAAGCGGCAAAAGAAGCAAGAGACCAGTCGTTTTGTTTTGTTGTTTATATTTAAATTTGAAAGACAGTTTGTTCTTTGTTTTTATATTTATAAATAAAATAATTAAAAAAGACAACAAAATTATGATTTTAATTTATGAGATTCATATAGAACGCATTGATCTGAGTGGTTGAAACGTCTGACGTCACGTGACTTTGAAGGATATTATCGCGGACGTCGTTGGGAACATACTTATATTACATATGATCGCGATATACATTAAGATCACGTTTCTATCAGTACGTTTCAGGAAGTCAACAATGATGCAGTTGTGACAGTGTAATTCATAAGGAAACGAATTTTTGTTCTGTGAACTACACAAATCTTACGTACCAGACGACACGATCACGTGGATTTTATTTTCATTTCAAAATAAATGCAAGTAAAAAAATTGTGTGTTACAGTTAGAACAAGCCCTGGAAAAACGCTAAAGAAGTATATTTCAAGGATAAATCGATTTACAACAGTGCAAGAGGTAAAATCAAGGGGGTCCAGATGGGGTATCGACATTTTGTTTTTTCTGCCGATTTTGTTGACATTTATGCACATCCGATATACTTGGTTGGGGTAAAATCGACATTATCAATTAATAGGCAACATTTTCGAAAAGCTTTTATTTATTGTGTTTCTGTCATAAAAAACCAATCTTCAACTTTAACGACCTGGAACTTTATTTTATCGTTTATCAGAACTATTTCTACTGTAGCAACAATTCGTGAACATCGAGGCCTGAACGATTTGGCGTCCATTTTCTTTCACCATTTTCCGTGGTCTAGGAGGAGATCTGCACACAATATGGGGTCTCCTTAAAAACCCCCCTTTTTGCAAGTTGCCAAATTAGCTGGGTTAACCAGAAATTACCCATTTTTCCCCCATTGTAGACACAAAATTTCATTGTGACACGTAGCAAACTGAAAATTATAGACGCAGACTGACCAACGAATGGCCTTTGTCATTGAGTGTTGCAAAAGTATGCATTTTTTTAAATTCTGAATCATACATAATTCTCTCAAAATACTAACATCACATTATAGTCTTCCGACAGTATGTGGGCTTCCGAGCGAAAACCCACCCAAACATTATCATTTACATTTTAAGACGATCTCCGTGAAACACGTTTTTCTATATATGCAAAATAGCATTCAAGAGTTCACATTTAGTTTAAAAGTTATCACAATCTGTACACCTTGTAGAAAAAATTACATTTGTATGGTGTGAAGTTAGCCGTGGTTCGATATTAATTTTTTTAACGCTATCAAAAAAGATAGACATTTTAGGATTAGTTGGACATTATATGAATATAAAAAAGACGTTTAAACGGACGCAAATAGTCATATCTTTTACTACATAAAATGTTCAATTAAGAAATAATTCATTGTTTTACCACGGGCATGACCATTTATGTCGTTATTTTATCCCTGGCTATCGCTCGGGATAAAATAATACGACATAGGTGGTACAACAATGATAAATCACAGACTCCGTGAATTGTTTATATTCTAATAAGACAATTCGAGTACATTATAATATTTTCGTACCTATAGAAAACATCATTTCCGCCATAAACTGGCTGTTCCGTCACTGTAACACACAATATATTAAAACGGATAATTATAGCGCGTGTCGCTATTTATAAGATTTCTACGTCATATGCAATAGCTTCCCGGTGGGAGTTACAGTTTTGTAATTGGAACAGCCATTTAAAACATGCCCCTGTCAGCGCGTGTTGCTCATGGATAAATCATTTTTTACCACAGTTGTGGTCTCGAAGCCTTTAAAGCTCATATTAGAATATTCAATAACATTTATAACTCTGTTTAAGTTTCCCTCTTAGAACAAAACTTCTTGCAGCGTTTAGCGCAAACTGTGCGCCTTCATTTTACTTAAGAAGGAATAATAGATGCTAGTTACAAAAACTAAAGACAGATAAACATGTCCAACAGGGACAAATTGAAATTGATTCATACTGATACAACATTACATACACGAAAACTTCCAGCAATTGTATCTTCTTTGAATCTTCATCAAACACAGCTTTATTATATGGTTCAAAATCGAGTTCTTGTGATCTTGCGCAACTCGGAACAATCTTTAATCCTTATTTTTTTATAATAAAAACTTGGTACTACATCGTCGTTTATATAACCTGACATACTGCCGACAGGAATTTGAGGAATAGGGATAGGTTCTTTATATATAGAATACAGCATATGTTATATGGTAGTATGGCATGGTCTAGTTGTTCATTTAAATCTCGCAATTTTAAGAGTTACTTCCCTTTAAATACTATTTTCATTTACTATAATTATTTTCCGGGAACCTTACGTTTCCCTACCATTTTTGAATTATGTTTTACATAATGTGTGACGTAATTGTCTCTTGCTTTTTGGATTTTGTAAAGAACGGACGTGATTTAATAAAGTTAAAAGTAATCGTTGTTCTTCGATATACAAATTAGAAGCGGAGCAACACTATCACATCACATGGTGGAGAACCATTAAGGTCGGAGCATATTCCCCAAGAAACTCCGTAAAAGGAAAGTATTTTGACATTTTTTTGCCTGAAAAATTTTGAGATTCATTTATTACTTCAAAATGGTGCCAAAGGTCACATGGCTCAACTTCATCTCATCGTGTGGTTCTTGATGACGATTGCTATTACTGAATATCAGCAAATTACAGAAATAATTGGTAAATTACAATTACGCCTTGATCAAAATTGTTATTAAATGTTGAAACATTATATGTGTCATTTTGTTCGCAGAAGGGATGCGCCTTTCTCACTTTCCGTTTGTCTGCAAGTCATATTGTTGATTATCACAATTTTCGGAACTTTCATGATGGATAAATTTCACTTTAGCTGTTCAAAATTTTCCGGATACCTGTATGAAAATGGAGAAAAATTTTTAAAAGAATTTGAATCTTGTTCTAAACTTAATGATTTTGACGATGATGACGACGACTCGCGCAGATTAGCTGCTTTTCACTTACTGTTAAAAGGTCCAGCTTTAACTTGGTTTTTAGCATTAGGGGTTGATGAAAACTCCACATGGGACAATATCAGTAATGAATTTTACAGAAAATATGTCCGTCTCGATTGGCAACACCCCTCCGTTCTAGTTGAAAGTGAGAATTTTCACAGTTTGGTCCTTAAACCCAACCAACAAATTGAAGATTTCTACAGTAATGTATATGAAAAGGGACAATTATTGGGTAAGCCAGAACACGAGGTAATGGCCCAATTTATTAAAGGATTACCAGACAAACTTGCATTTTATGTAAGGGCAAGTAAGCCAAATGACACTTCTGAGGCCCTAACTATAGCAAAAACAGGCGAGGCGTATAATTATAGGCATCATGATCCATCACTTGCGTCTGTTCAAAACTTAAGAGTTCAGCCTAATGAACTGTCTGAAATTAAACAACAAATTAGTCATTTAACTGAGACAGTCTCAAAACTGATAATGTTTCAAGGTATCCGGCCTAAATATTCATTTCAATCGTAACAGCCCCGTAAAAGTGGTGCTTGTTTTAAATGTAATTCTTCGGGTCATGCTAAAAGAAATTGCAATTGGAACTCACAGGGTATTCCAAATCCTCAAACCTCATGTCAGCTCTGTTCACAAAAGGGACATGACGCATTACGTTGTAAGACTTTGCCTCAGCAAAAAGATAACACAAGTGAGCAAGAGTGTCAGATTTGCTCAACATCGGGGCACACAGTCGGAACGTGCACTCCGGGAAACTTGCAAACCCTAGGGGCCACAGGGCACGATCCCCTGGGAGGTCAGTAAACTGTGCCACACGACTTCGAAGCCGGTCGCCATCACGTAAAAATTGTAAGTTCGGTAGTACGAGTACAAGTACCAGTACCGAGGATTCTACGTGTATTTCAGAAACTGATGACGATGCGACTTCGGTTAATAAAACTAATTCATTTTTCTATGTTACTGTCTGTTTTAAGAAATTGAAAGTTTCTGCGTTATTAGATTGTGGTAGTGACATTAGTATTATTTCTGAAGAACTTTATAAGTCTTTGCCGTTTTCAATGAAAAGTGACATTGATGTTAAATTACATGACAAATGCGTATTAGCAAATGGTTCGAAAATTGAAGTTTTGGGCACCGTGGATATTAAAATGACTATTTCCGGTTTGCGAAAGGTGATCTCATGTTACGTTTTCAAAACAGCTTCTCATCCGATTATTCTTGGCATGGATTATTTGAGACGGAATAAAATAAATTTAGATTTTGCCGAAATGAAGGCTACGTCAAAGGACATGACCGTATTTTGTACAAAACGTGTGACGGTTCCGCCACGCTCAGAAATGTTTGTATGGGGTAAAGTTCAGGCCGGTGTTTATGGCGATCAAGGAATTTGTACCTCTGGAAAATATTTAGTGAAAATATTTAGCGTGTTAATTTCCAAAGCCGTCGTCACTGTTACAAAAGAAAGACGTGTGCCGATAAAAGTACTCAATCCATACAATGACAATGTCATAATACACAAAGGAAAACCGCTAGCCCAATTTAGTCGTCTGTCAACAGATCAATCAATTGAAACTGTGTTAAATTCTACTTCAGGTCACAAAGTTCAAAATGTTAAAATTATTACTTATGAGAAAAGTGACAAACATTCTGAAAATAAATATAAGACGGATTTTATTAAATGTTTTGATATGTCAGACTCAGCGTTAAATGAACGCCAGAAAAGTGATTTTGAAAACTTTTTATTCAACAATAAAGATATTTTTGTTACACCAGATAATCCTGATCTTGGGTTTACCGATGTTGTTCAGCATAAGATCATTTTGAAACAAGATTATAAACCGAAACATCAGCGTCCGTACCGTTTACCACCCGACAAGCGTGAGGTATTACGACATCATCTTGATGAACTTTTAGCGCAGGGAATTATATGTTATGTAGATCCGAACGAGGATTTACCGATTACTAGTCCGGTAGTTTTAGTGACAAAGCGTTCAAAAAGGAAGTCCGATTCGGCATGTGACAAGGAATCTAGCCTTTCACAGTATCGATTTTGTTGCGATTTTCGGTATTTAAACTCGCAATGTGAAACGTTTAGCTATGAAATACCAGACTTGCAGGAATTGACCGAGTCGTTTACTGAACGTAAAGCAAACTTTATTTCGTCCGTTGATCTTTCGTCCGGATTCTTTCAAATGAAAATTCACCCAGATAGTTCGAAATATACGTCGTTCAACACATGCTACGGTACTTTTAAATTTCAGCGTTTGCCCATGGGACTTAGTTCTTCGCCGAACTCATTCCAGTTTCTGATGGACAAAGTCTTACGTGGTTTAACTTTTCGTTCTTGTTTATGCTATCTGGGCGACGTCCTTATTTGTTCGGAAACATTCGAGGAACATGTAACAGATTTAGGTGAAATATTTGATCGCTTTCGACAAGCTGGTTTAAAATTGAATCCGAAAAAGTGCTCATTCATGAAAAATTATTGTATTTTTCTTGGTCATCATATTTCAAGTGAAGAAATAAAGCCACCGCCTGATCGCGTACGTGCACTACAAGAGTATCCATCGCCTAAGAATGCCAAACAATTACACCGAGTTCTAGGGCTTTTCAATTGGTTTCGAAAATTTATACCTCAATACAGTGCAGTAACGCAACCGCTCACACAATTATTACGAAAAGGAGCCATTTTCCAGTGGACAAAAGAACACGAAACAGCGTTCTTAGAACTGAAAACGCGTTTGCTACATTCCGATGTTTTAGCATTTCCGCGGTTCGACATTCCATTTTATTTGTCGGTAGATACATCAGCGAAAGGAATCGGTTATATGCTTTACCAACGGCATCCCGATAAAAATGGTACAGAAGACAAAATTCAAATTATACGTTTCGGTTCAAAATCTTTGAATCACTGGCAAAAGTCGTATGGCCCGACAAAACTTGAGCTTCTCGGTGTCGTAACAAGTATAACAGATTGTTCCAGCTACTTGCGTGGAAATCGGTTTATTGTAGAGTGCGATCACCAAGCACTCCGACCACTAATTGAGAAACAATTTAAAGGTGCCATTTACGATAGCTGGCTAGCCATACTTCAGCAGTATAATTTCGAGATACGATACAAACCAGCTGCACAAATGCAGGTGCCCGATGCGTTGTCGTTTGTATGAGATCCGACGCGTCCGATGGCATATCTAGCCCCGAAGAAGCGGATCCGTTCTTTCCGTATATGACGGAACACGGTGGTAAAATTAAATTTGCTAAAGCGCCTCGAAATACCGATATAATCAAAGTTAATTATGTCGACATTATCACCGATTTAGAAGGATAGACGGCTGATTCAGAAGAGGATGTTGTTGAAAAAGCTAGAAATAATAGTATTTCTGTAGCTTGTGTTCGTCGACCTACACTGACATTGCGTACACGTGTCCCTACATTGAGAAATATCGCATCAGTAAATTTTGATATCAGTAGAAATGTTAACATTTCTGACGACAGTGATAACCGTAATACATGTGACAACAGAGTGATCAGTAATGGAATCAATCCTGAGGTCAGAAATAATAGTACTTCTACCAATTGTGTAAATAAAATTTCTGTTAATTCATATACATATTTTAAAGAAGCCTCGCTTTCGAAGCTTATTGAAGCGGCTGTTCCAAAGACACAAATAGAAAACGGAATTTATAGTAATTCTGTTGTCTCTAAATCGTTGGATATTGAAGACGAAATTGAAGATCAATTTTGTGAACTATTTGTTAATACAGTCTCGAAAAACAAAACATCTGAAGAAGATACCGCAACTGGAAAAAGTCGGATTTTTGCCCATTATTACAGAAAAAAGATCAGAAATTACAACCGATAATTGATTATTTAGAACATGGAACTGTGCCAAAATTGCAAAGAGAGGCACGTGGCTTAATAGTTAAATGTGCGGACTATATAATGTCGAACGATTTGCTATACCATGTTCGCGCTGCTAAGAACAAAAGAAATACAGACCATCGTTCGAAATACCAGTTAGTTTTGCCGAATATTTAAGTTCGACCAGTTTTGGAGAAATTCCACGATTCGCCGATGGGAGGACATGGTGGAATTCAAGCAACTATCGATTTGATTACCGAGCATTTCTATTTTGAGAAATTGCCGTCAATTGTCACAACTTATGTTCAGTCATGTCACGACTGTCAGACCAGAAAAATAACTAAAGCTCATACAAAATCGGGCATAATTTCTTACAAAACACCTTTCGAGCCATTTCAGGTATGGCAAATCTATCTTTTCGGACCACTCCCGATGTCACAACGAGGACATGCTTACATATTTGCGGCAACGGATATGTTTAGTAAGTACGCATACAACGTACCTATTCCGAATTGTGATTCCATGACAGTGGCATTAGTTTTGTTTTAAATGTTTTGCCTATTCGGTGTATGTGACACGCTCATATCAGACAAAGGCAGTGAATTTATTTCAGCTTGCACAAAGAAAGTTTGCAACTTATTAGCAATACGTCAGAATTTTACAACAAACACTATTAATCACTGCTTAGGTCTTTGCGAGAGAACCCACCGTACTTTAGCGGAAAGGTTAACCCCGTTCACTCAAAAAGGTCAACAATGGGATGCTGCGTTACCAGCAGTTACGTTTGCAATGAATTCGTCAGTCCAAGCATCGACAAAATATTCACCATTTGAAATCATTTTCGGAACTAGACCAAAATTTCCGCTTTCCAACGCTTGTTATACAAATTTTGCGGACATTCCAAGAGATTTTCACAAGTTCATTAAGGAGCAAAGCAAACGAATCAATTCTATTCGCGAAGAGGTTAAAGACAACTCTTTGAAAGCAGGACAGTTAATGACAGAACGGTGCAATAAGAAAATCGACCCGTTAAAGTTAGACGTCGGTGACTATGTGTACATGCTTGCAGACCCAACGGGACAAAGGCGCAAACTACAGCCGAAATACAATGGTCCGTATATTGTTCATTCGATTGTGTCAGACCACCTAGTAAAGTTAAGAATGCCGGAAACAGGCAAAGTGTTAAAAAACGATGTTCATCTAGACAGACTGAAAATTGCTTATATCAGAGCTCCGCAACCTACAGATTACTTTGTTCCTGAAGTTCGCACTAAAATTGGTGGAACCGGACAGATGGAGCTTCTTGATAAAGATACAACGACTGACAGCCAGACAGTCGATAATATCGTTAGTGAGTCGTCGGATACAGACCGTTCGTCTCCAGCTCCACTACGTCGTTCGACCCGAGTCAGAAAACGACCAGTCCGTTTTGAAGGTTTATCATTAGACAATGCGTCATCTTCAGATAATGGTGCAACAACATCTGACACTTATTATAAAATCAAACGTATTTTGGCCCAGAGAACCAGAGACGGTCAAAAGGAGTACAAAGTACATTTAAAGGTGAACCTGCCCAGAACGCTATTTGGATTCCGTATGATCAAATGAACTCACATGCGAAAACAGTGATAAACCGGAAACCAGTCCCACAGCTAGATTAAGCGATTGCGCTTCTTCCTTATCCTTATCCATATTAACCTGTTTCTTAAAATATGTAGATATGGATTGACTTCTACTATTTGTTTGTACATTGTTGAAGATGATTTGTAACATTGATAATTTATAAAGCAAGTGAATGCACTTCTTTATACCGACCTACATTTATAAGAGTACTTGCCAGTTGACTTTTATGCTGTTAGTGTTTGTTCTGAAGTGATTGCACTTCGTATTTGACATTTTGGACGCTATTTTAAGGTGCTGAAATACATGAAACTTTGTATGTTTTTCATATGTTTTGAAGTGTAATTTTAGTGTTTACGAGAAATTGATGTTTTTCTATGTGGTCATTATGGTTTTTTTTCCTCGTGGAAAGGTTTTTTTCATAACTGATAGCTGCTATTAGCTATGTATTTGAAATGTTCATATTTCGTTAAGCTCAGCATAGTTTTGCATTTGGGACATGTTAAAGTTTTTCATGAGAAAGTTAATGTTAAGTATACCAGAAACAAACCCTTATTATTAAATGGGTGATTTTTTTTTAATCACGTTTCCAGCATTTCTGATAAAAATTTTTGTTTCACACGAAGAATGCAGAATGGACCATTTTTGTAAGAGCTAGGGACTCTGCTGGTACATTAACAAAGCGAAAACTGGTTCTTATATGTATGTTCAAACTTCGGTAGCCTTAAACATCAGTTTGAAAAAGTTGTAGTTTATAAATGTATGCATTGTGCACGTTAGACAGTATTTCGTAGGATGTTTTATTTTATAAAATTTTTGTGGACAAGTGTAAATTTGTATATATGTTTGTATCTTTCTAAACTTGTGTTATGTATTTTCGTGAACATCTAGACCATCGTAAAATAAACGGGGTTTATTTTTTGTTGCCGGGGGATGTTATATGGTAGTATGGCATGGTCTAGTTGTTCATTTAAATCTCACTATTTGTTCTATCACAATTTTAAGAGTTACTTCCCTTTAAATACTATTTTCATTTACTATAATTATTTTCCTGGAACCTTACGTTTCCCTACCATTTTTGAATTATGTTTTACATAATGTGTGACGTAATTGTCTCTTGCCTTTTGGATTTTGTAAAGAACGGACGTGATTTAATAAAGTTAAAAGTAATCGTTGTTCTTCGATATACAAATAAGAAGCGGAGCAACACTATCACATCACACATAAGACAGCATAAGACAAATCTCAATATTAAATTTGTACATAAGCAGCTAGAGAACAACCTGCTTAACGCTTAACTCAAGACGAACCATTAATTATTTTCCAATATCCATGACACTAAGGAAGACAGCATCTTTTATTTTGATATAGATACGATAAAGGGAATTTGAGGCGTCTGGACTGGATCGGGTATGACACGGAGCCCGAAAATGACAAGTGAAAGTTCAACATCGAACTGGTTAACAATCACATACCTGAGTCACCTAGAGACGACCTATTAATTGTTTATCTGCCTCATTTTCCTTTACAGGTATCAAAGAAGAATTACTTTGAACCCACTGGTTACTTCATACACTTTCTGATTTAAACACAATTTTAAAAACTTTAAGCAGTAGTTTGGATTAATGTGTAGGCAAACGTTAAAACGCTGAACATATACATTCAACCTATTTTACAAAGTTATTTCATCTAGTATGTGTAGACAAAGTTATTGCGGAATTTGAACTTACCTAGCATATACAAACCTTAATAATCTATATCCCGAGTGTGACGATTTAAATATGTTAAAAATAGAACACATATATAGGCTAATCAAGTTCTATTACTTATGCATTACATCAATACGTCTAATTGATTTTTTATTTAAGTACTCCTTTAGCATATAATCTTTTGTCATCAATATACAGTGAATATTTTGTTTAGTTGGAAAGTGTTCCGATAGTCTATGAAAACTCCATAGTAACTGCATGTCATGACAACCAAAAAGACGCTAACAGGTGGTTCCACAGGTATCTGTTCGAGATTATAAAAATAGTTGATCAACTTTTGCATTGAGAGAATGCGAAATTGAGGATAGAATAACTATTAAAACGAAAATTGTATAATAGATCACTTACTAAGAAAATATAATAATTAATATATTTAAGTTTACATTAAGCTTAAAGGGTATTTGGCGTGTACACATTGAAAATGATAAATCGGTATGTGTTATTACCTATGTAAATTGCACAATAGTAAAATTATTTAATTCGATTGGCTGACGGTTTAAAATTGTATTCTAATATGACGTGCTTGAAAGGCTTTGAGACCACAACTGTGGTAAAAAAAATGATTTATCTATGAGCAACACGCGCTGAGAAGGGCGTGTTTTAAATGGCTGTTCCAATTACAAAACTGTAACTCCCACCGGAAAGCTATTAATTGCATATGACGTATAAATCTTATAAATAGAAAACATCATTTCCGCCATAAACTGGCTGTTCCGTCAATGTAACACGCAATATATTGCAACGAATAATTATATCGCGTGTCGCACGCGATATAATTATTCGTTGCAATATATTGCGTGTTACACTGACGGAACAGCCAGTTTATGGCGGAAATGATGTTTTCTATAGGTCATGTAGGTACGAAAATTATAAATGTACTCTAATTGTCTTAGTAGAATAGAAATAATTCACGGAGCCTCCGTTAATTATTTCTTAAATATTTTATGTACAGACATAACAGTATTAACGGGTACCAATGCAGCATTGTTCTGATTGGGTCATCTTTTGGTAACAATAGTTGGAATAATATTTTGTATGCATGCTGTCACTTGAAGTGTAACAAAAAATTAGGATTTTAAAAATTGTAGATTTTTCTCAGATCTTGCATGACGACAATTTGAGGGTTTTTCCGATTATTTTTGCACTGACAACATTGGGAACGGAAGTAAAAGTTCGGGAATCCCGTGTAAATGCTAATCAGTTTCAAAATTATAGACACTTCCGGTAATGGAAATGCATGACGAATTTAATCTAATCGATTGAATCCCATTGTGGATGGAACTAATTACTGGTGCTTATAATAACATATAGTGTGGTTTATATTTACAAGCATTCATTTCGTCGCCAGCATTCGTAAATTAATTAGTTATTTTACGTGCAATGCCTCAGAAGAATTCTTCGAAATCGGGAAATGGCGGTAAACTATTCGCCGACATTTGTGTATTTATAAAGGACAAATGTGTCGATATTAAGGACGATAGCATGTCAATTAATGAGACAATAGGTCGTTTTCGAGATAGCGTGTTCTTCCGACTTTGGAGGTATGAAAAGTAGGTGTGATCATGTAACATCGAAACATTCTATGCAAGTTTTGATGACGGCAATGTCAAATTCAACAATGTCTCGGTACAAACCAAAGTATACCAGCAACTACTGGTGCGTGGTACCAGGTTGCACGTCGGACAGCAGACAAAATGTTGAGAAGTATCCGTGAATGAAAGATGTTACATTTAAACTATTTCCGACATCACGAAAGAACGCTAGGTTACGCAGTAAATGGATAGAAATGATAAGAAGGCCATTGGGGATATGATCCTTTGCCCCACCACAGGGTATGTTCCCGGCACTTTGTAAAGAATGAAAATGTACCATCATTATTTCCGTGGAATAATTATGGAGTTTTTCAACCTTACAGAAGCACAGATTCCATCATAAAACGTGAGGTAGAAAGCCAGGAGACGTACACAGACGAGCAAATGTACGACCGTGAGGCCGAGGATGAATCACCTGTCACTGAGGAACGCAAAGGTAAAAACTAATATTTATTAAACACGCTACGTCAAAAACGTGGCCAGAATTCTGGATCAGTGACAGTCTATACTGTTAGAATAGAATATCCCTGCCTGGTCTAGGCTGGGATACAATAGCAGACCCACCCTTTATGTATTTCGCAGATCCCAAATCCTAGTGTCAGCTACTTACATATACTCATTATTATAGTGAACCCCTTACACACAGACACACACATTACACCATACCAACTCTTTGTGTTGCATGAAATTTAAAAAGGGGGGGATTGAAGGCATATAAACATGTACCCCATGCATATCCCTTCTTTCTGTACTGTATTTCTGTTTTAATGTTATATATTTCAGTGTCCAGAAAATAATTGTATATATTAATTTGTAATGGGCTTATTTATTTTATAACTTTATAAAAAGTGTATCTCAAACTCAAATCATTTTTTTCACAGAATCCAGTGCAGAAATCAGCCATAGCAGTTATCCTGTCATTGTTGATAATGGGAATGGAGATAGGTTCCTTCCAGTTGTGAATGTTGTTGATGTCATAACCTCTACTTCTACCAGTCATCTTGAAGGTACATGTAAATTACCATTTTACAGCACATAAACTGTAGATTCTTCATATTAATATTGATTACCACAAATACATGTACATGCTCATGAGATCATTTAAGTTTTTAAGAAAAAACAATTAGAATTTTACATTTGTTGTTATATACCAGACAAACATTTAATAATTTTTATCTTCTCCAACAACATCTTGGACATTTAGGATGTGGCAAATGTATTTTGTATTGCTACACTATATTCAATAGTTATTTGTTGTCTTAGTAAGTTAGTATTGTTAAGGTATCATGTTCACCTAAAAATATTCTACTCCTTTTATTAATGTGAGCTGTTAAATGATATTGTGTTCCCTTCATTTATCAGCACATGTACTAAGATAATGGTCAAATTGGTAATTGTCACATTGAACAATTCTTTTGCATCATTTGACTTTAAGTATTTAGATTCACATGCATATGTCAACTACCAAGGAAATGACCAAACTTACAGCAGAGCAACATCTTTAGTTGGTTACATAGCACCTGCATTTATTGACACTGGAGTGCAGCGTTCGACATTAACGGTTGTCCGATTGCCCGGGGCAAGTGAAACGAAAGTTCGGACAAGTAAAAGTTGTGCTAAGCTTGTCCGATCGGGCAAGTGAAAAATGTGGCCTAATGTCGCAATTTAAATTTCTTCAATCGTGTTATTCATTTGCTTAAAATAAAACACATCAATTCCGATATCATTATTCCTCTATTTCTAAACAAAAAATTTCCATCATCTAATTTTAGAACGTCTATTGCGCGATTGGTCGATTCGAGATTAGATCATCCAATCATAAAAATTCTATGTTCGAGGTGCCTCTAGAGTCTACTATCTAACAGCTACGGATCATGCAATGACAACGTGACCGAATACAGCTATAATTAAACCAACCAATGAGCGATCTGTATCTATTTTAGGACTTCTGTTTTTGACAGGGATGTGTATTGCGGTACGTGATCAAAAGATCAAATTTGTTGAATGAAAACAGAAATAAAAAAACAACTGGATTGTGTTAACCTGCTATTTGCCTTTAATGTTTTGTGTGGAATAAAAATTGAAATGAAAGGTATTTGGTGTTATTATTCTTTTCCCGAATTATTAGATATTTTGCACTTTTGACACGTTGGTTGCAAAGCGTAAACAATAACATTTTTCACATTCCACATTTTTTTCGGACAAGCATGTTTTTGATTCGGACAAGTAAATTTGTTACTCAACTTGCCCGATGGGACAACTGCATGAAAAAGTTAATGTTGAACCCTGGAGTGGAGACAGACATTACACTCACAAATATTGGTGACATCATTTTAGAAAATGAAAGTTTGCGTATGAAACTGAACGATAAGGATACATTATTCAAAGATATTTTTATTGAAAAAGTAACAAAAAGTGATGCTTCAGTAAGAAAATTTACTGGTCTTCCAAATTTAGAAATTTTTAATAAAGTCAAAGATACAGCTGTAAATTCTGATATCAATTTGAAATATTGGACTGGAAATGACAGTGAACTTGAAAAACAGTATCAAAATGAAGGAAGAAAACCTGGCCCAGTAAGGAAACTTTCAAGATCAGATGAGATTATTTTAACTTTAGTTCGCTTAAGATTAGCTTTGCCTGTGTTTGTCATGTCACAGCTTTTTGGTGTTTCATGTTCTAGAGTGTCATCCATCTTCACAACATGGATGTTTTGTTTATATTATATTTTTAAAGATTGTATTGTTTGGCCTTCCCGTGAACGTATTAAAAAGTTTATGCCCAAGTCCTTCAAAAAGAATTTTCCTCGTACCAGAGCTGTTATAGACTGCACAGAAATTTTTATTCAAAGACCTAAGAACCCAACAATAAATGCAAGGACATACAGCTCCTACAAATCACACAACACATTTAAATTTCTAGTCAGCATAACATCTACAGGTGCCTTTAATTTTATTTCAAACTTATGGGGTGGTAATTCATCTGATAGATATATTACAGAACACAGTGGATTTCTAGACTATGTATCCCCTGGCGATGAAATCATGGCCGATAGGGGTTTTACAATTAGAGATCTTCTAACAGAAAGAAAGGCTTACCTCACAATTCCACCCTTTACTCGTAAATGTAGCTGAGAGGTAAATACACGAGTGCAAGAGACATAAAGAAAACTAGGAAAATAGCTAACTTAAGAATCCATGTACAAAGAGCTATACAGCGTCTCAAAACATTTAAACTTATATCGCATACAATACCATGGAACATGAAATCCTTAGTTCAACCAATGGTCACAGTTGCTGCTTTTTTCTTCAACTTAATGAAACCCTTGGTCAACTTCTAATATAAATGCAGCTTTCAGCAATTTTTCAGCTACTAGTATTATTACTAATCTGTGCAGGCATCCAGTTTTTATTGGGGAGGAATCCAGAGTACCCGGTTCAAACCACTGACTTCGGAAGGAAAACTGGCAAACCTTGAGTGGAGCACACCCTGCCCACAGTGAGACCCAAACCACAAACTTGGGGTTGACAGGCATGTGATCATTCAATTGTAGATGACTGACTACTTTAACCACCTGTCCACTGAGGTTCCTGATATCTTTACTGGGATTTAATTATAAGCTAATGACAATTTAAGATTTATATCATGTTTACTACAAGCAAATTTAATATTGTTATTATACATTTATCAAAACACTTAATATAAAAATGTTCATGTGGTAAAGACTTCATTACAACATAGTCTGCATGTCTCTGCATAAAGAGCTGATAACTGTTGTCACTTTTGTATGCTTTCAGTCTTTCATTTGACCACATGCAGGTTGATAATAAATATATAAATATATCTCCCATTTCAACATTAGGTAATGCGGAAAGGTCATCTGTCCAGTCAATGACGGAAACTATATCTGGTAATAGGATTTTTTCGCCACAAGTTGTATCAATAGTTCGGCGGTGTTCACGGTCTGTGTGGTAATTTTCCACCTCTTCTGGTTCTAAATTTATTTCGGATGCTGCCTCAACCAATCTTATTAGTGATTCTTTTCGATAAACCGAAGTACTTATACCTCTTTCCCTCAAAAATGCCTTCAGTTCATCAACAGACTTCATACGATGATTAGCAGCCGACATTTTGAAAATATATGCATAGAATTTTGTCACGTGACGATGGTTGTCACATGACCGATTCGACTAAATACCATATCTCGGAACTGAACTATAGATGCAGTTAGTGAACGTTTCAATAAAGAAACTGACAAATTGCAAGACTCGGAGAAGACAGCACTCAACGTGATGATGTTATTGTTGCCAGTGCTGGACGCTCATGTCTCGGCCAGGCCGGACGAAACTCTGCTTGTTCATGGTACGAAAATTAACAGATTACAGGCGGGAGTACGTAATGTTGAATTTGCATATGATGCACTTGACCAGCAGTCAACAAAAGATAATTTAAGATTGTCTGGTACTCCTGAAGTTGAAGGCAATGAAAACGTTATTGAAACTCTGATGAATCTAGCCAAAACGCTGAAAATTGATACAGAGCCGAGTTGTTTAAGCGACGCGCATAGGCTTGATAAGAAAACGCCAGGGAAGAACCGACAAATGTTGGTGAAATTTGCGAACCGTGCCGACCGCATAAAATTTTTGACAGCCAGGAAAGAGCTGAAATAGTCAGTCCTTGAAGATGTGTACATTAGTGAAGACTTGACACCGTTACGTTTCAAGCTTTTGCAACTGGTCCGCAAGTCCGTGGATTTTAAAAAGCTTTATACACGAGAAGGAAAAATTCACTGTGTTATGAAAAATGGTGGTGTTCATGTAGTAATTGAATCGCCGGACGACCTATTTAAGCTGGTTTATACTGATGTCGACTACAAAAAGCTGGGCCTTTCCGAGCTGTAGGATTCCGAGGGAAGGAAATGTTCTCTCAGTAGTAATGATTGATTGATTGATTGATTAATGGTGTTTAACGCCCGAGCAGCAATATTTCAGCTATATTCAGGCGATGAACATGAAATGGATGATAAAATGAACATGAAATGATGATGAATGAAAATGGGATGGGACACAAGGAAAAATAGGGGTAACGCATTTTAGATTGCCACTGCCAAATGGGAGGATGGATAGGGTCGGGCAATTTAGCCTCCTGTAGCGGGATCGAAATCCCTACTCATAGCGAATACTACAGCAGCGTTCTTTAACGTGCGAGGAACGTGGCATTTTTCCCAACACGGTGCACTAATATGGTTTGCGGTCAGGTTTTCCGTATTATGGCCTGACAACCCCAGCTTGCCAGGGGTACCCCATTCAACCATCTGGGGCACACATCCCAGTCGGTCTTTAGGCAAACCGGCCTGACACGCCGGTCAGGGTACTGGGCGCTATTTAGTCGCCTTTTACGACAAGCTAGCGCGACTGCGGTCTATTCTTTTAGCCACCCGGATCCCGCACGGGGCTCAGTAGTAATGAGCCTGTGCAGTCAGATGCAGTTATCTCGTCACGTCTTTCCATGCAAAATGAAGATGTGTTAGATTTTAAATTTAATAAAATTAAAGTTCTGGTTTAAATGTATGTGGCCTTGTTTCAAAGTTAATTAACCCCGATTTCATAGAATATTTATCATTATATGACATAATTTGTTTTACTGAAACTAAATTTGACTAGTTTGATGATGTTGAGATTGTTGGTTATAAGCTTATACACTCTGTTAACAGTCAACACTGTCAAGCTAAATCTGGTGGTATTTGTGTTTTGTTAAAGATAATTTATGTAAATATGTTCATGTTGGAAATCCTTCAACTTGTTCTAGTCAATGTGTGCTTTGGTTTACAATTGATGATAGGCTATTGTTACAAAAAACTTTATTTGGGGCTGTTTATATTCCCCCCGAGAGTAGTGTATATAGTAGCATTGATATGTTCAGTGAAATTGAAAATGTCTTAAATAATACAGATCTACAAGTCTGTCTAATTGGTGATTTCAATTCGCATTGTAGTACTATAAATGAGTATATTGATATCGATAATACCATTTTAAATTTTTGTAATGTACCAAATGTTGAGCAGACACTTGTAAATAATTTGCATATTTTAGAAGAATGTGGTATTCCTGTTGTAAGACAATCACAAGATAAAAAAGTTGATAAATATGGTAGACGTTTAATAGATGTATGTAAGTCTAGAATTATTCATTGTAAATGGTAAAGTGGGTAATGATAAAAATGTTGGTATCTCGACATGTAGTAATTCTGTCATTGATTATGCTATTGTTTCCCCTACACTATCAGATCTATTATTGACTTTAATGTGTTGCAATACGATCCAATTCTTAGCGATATAAATAAACCTATTTGTTTGCAATTGTGTACCAATTTGATTGATGTGTTTAATGCAAATGTTTATTCTGATATAGACAATACAAATGACTCTAATGTTGTAATCACTAATCAAGGTGAAATTATTATAAAACCAAGATGGGTCAGAGAGAGCCTGGACGATGCAAAAATAGATGAACTTTTGACTAGACTGGACAATATTGATCCACAAAACACAGATATTGTAAATGTTAATAGTGTTGTAGAAGATTGTAATAGTATAATTATGAACGCTGCTAATGTTGCTGATATGTTTGTTAAAATTGATGTTAACAATGTGAATGAAAAATGTTAATCTCGATCTTTACATTGTAAAAAGTATTTCAATAGTGATTGCTATGTAAAAAGTAGAAATTATCGCAGATCTAAGAAGTACTATTTTAGAACACAGACCGCTGTTTACTATGAGGACTTAGTTTGTAAAAGTAGAGAGTATAAAAAAACTCTGAAAAATCAATTTAGTGAGTTTCAAAAAGAATTTATAAATAAGTTACGTGGTCTGCGTACCACTGACCCGAAGTCTTACTGGTCATTGTTGAATAAAGGTTGTGAAAAAGGTAAAAATGTGTCAAAGAAAATAGACTTGATACTTGATGTAATCATTTCAAAAAATTAAACAATGATGAAAATGATATTGATGTTGTATTACCAGAAAATATTAGTGAATGCAATACTGTTATAAATCGGCCAATTTGTGAACAAGAAATTTTAAAAGCTATTAAGTCTTTGAAAAATAATAAAGCGTGTAGTGATGATATGATATTAAATGAATTTTTGAAACATGCAGCTGGTAAATTTTTGCCAATATTTCTGAAAATATTTAATATTGTTTTTTGAAAGTGGTTTTATACCTGAATCATGATCGAAAGGTTTTATCTGTCCTATATTTAAAAAGAAAGGCGACCCTGCAGACGTAGATAATTATAGAGGTATTACAATATTGAGCTGTTATGGTAAACTGTTCACTTGTATTTTGAACAATAGACTTTTTCATTATCTAGAAAGCCTGGGTTTGTTATGTGAAGAACAGGCAGGTTTTAGAAAGGAGTATAGCACTGTTGATCATATTTTTAATCTCAAGTGTCCCATTGATTTGTATTTATTTAGAAGAACAAAGTTATATTGTGCCTTTATTGACTATACGAAGGCTTTTGGCTCAGTAAACAGAGTTCTGTTATGGCAGACGCTATTACGTTCTGGTATAGATGGTAAAATATTGATTGTATTGCAAAATTTGTATAAAAATGCAAAATCCTGTGTAAGAGATGGCTCTAGTTGTTCAGAATATTTTGCTTTCAACATTGGTGTTAGGCAAGGTGAAAATTTGTCACCCTTATTATTTTCTATTTTTCTCAATGACTTGACTGAGTTTATGTCTCATGCTTATAATGGTTTGAAAGATGTTTATAATATGTCCCATTTATTATTTGACAATGATGATATTGAAGTATACTTCAAATTGTACCTTTTATTGTATGCAGACGACACTGTTATTTTTGCTGAGTCTGCTGCAGAGTTGCAATCAGCATTAAATGCAATGTACTTATACTGTGAAACTTGGAATCTTAAGGTAAATACTACTAAAACCAATGTTGTTATATTTTCAAAGTCGTCGGACTGAAAATTGTCATTTTCTGTACAATAATGAACGCCTCTCTGTTATTAACGAATTTCAATACTTAGGCATTGTATTTTCCAGAAAGGGTACATTTCATGTTAATAAAGCCAGGCTTGTGCAACAGGCTCGTAAAGCAATGTTTTATGTATTACGTAAAGCTAGAAAATTGTTTTTGCCAATTGATATATTATTGCAATTATTCGATGCTATGGTTACCCCTATATTACTATATGGTGCTGAAGTATGGGGTTATAAAAAAAATAATAATATTATCGAAACCCTACAATTAGAATTCTGTAAATATATATTAAAAGTTAAAAAATGTACACCTAATTGCATTGTATATGGTGAACTTGGTAGAGTACCAATGTAATTTGAGTATTTTACCAGATGTAATGAAATGTTTAATTTAATTGTTTGTATATTTCAGGTATGTTTTGAACATTAAAGGTCTATTCTTTGGCTATTATGCCAAATGAGCAAGGTAAATCTCTAAATGTGCACATCAATTCTATCGCCATAAAATCTATAGTTTTGACATAAACTTCGTGGCTAAGGCAACCGAAAAGTAGAACTATATAAAAGTACAAATGTCTGAAGCTTATATTTAATTACAACAATAAAATACTGTAATTGCAAGTTTAGACCCTCCTAATCGAAATATCTTCATCGCCTGTCACCTGGCCTGAGTATCCCAAAGTGGGATTGCACGATCCATAGCATAATTTCTCTGCTGTGGAACAGATTTCAGCAGACTTGCTCTACCAATAATGACCGGAGAAATAGGCTACCTCGCATAACGGTCAAGGTCGCTATATCAATGTTTCATCAATCATTACCGTAACAGCTACTGCAGTCAGAATACCGAGATTGAGAAGAATCAGCTCGCAGCCGTCTTAAAAAAAATAAGGCATTAAAGCCAGAATACCGAGTGAGGCGATGGTAATTTCACAACTGAAGTGGAATCCCGTGCAGCGACTAGTCCCGTTTTCTGCTACATAAATGTGTTGCGAGGATCCGTGTATCGGCGCAGGAACGAACTTTCTTCTTCTCATATGCCTAGAACTGGTGCATGTCCTACTTTCCAAAGGTACAGAGACGAAATTATCCAACCTTACCTAATGCGCTTTACTGACCAACAAAAGGAGTTGTTAAAACAAGAAAATGCCAGGCGTCACACATGGCGCTTAACAAGGGACTATCTTGAGCAAAAAAACATTAATGGACCATGGACTCCCAATTCATCGCTGCGCCACCGTCAACACCAGCCTCAGACCCTTGATTTAGTCCCTCAAATGTTGCAGCAGGAATAGCGAACAATTCCAGGTAAGAACGCACGAAAATTGATAGACCCTTGGAGTTGCAGAGCAGTGTTGGCTTCCCGGTGTGGTCATACACAGTACTTAATCGCGACCGGAAGTATTCTTAACTGTGATAAACTGACTTTTAGTCACCAATCCTTAAGGAAACAACTTTATTGTTTATCAATTAAAACAATTTTAGTGCAGAGTATATTATCAACCTTTAACGGTACATTTTAACAATCAAAAGAGTTTTTGGTTTTTTAAGGGTACCACAATATACAATTATATTAGGGTGTGATGTTAAAATAGCTACAGTTTGTAAAATTTAATGTAATATCTATTGAACATAAATGCATATGTTATAGAATATATACACAATCATCATAAATATTGATAATTTAAGTATAAGGTCAAAACCATGCACGTGCGTCTTGTATGGTTTGGAAGTATTGTATAAAAATAGCAGAGAAAACCGACCGAAAAACATTAGCCAAAAGCAAAGTAAAGGGACAGTTACAAATCCAGATATAGACAAACAACACAAAAACCAAAACCATGAAACACAGAAAGGGATAAACCCGAACCCAATAAAAACCATGGGTGCACTCATGTGTTTTTAAACTCTGACTCTAAATAATATTTTATTTAAATCAATAGTGCTAATAATAGACCTATTTAGAAATACGCACAACAATTACAGAGCAAAACTCAACTAAGAGCAAACGGAAAAATTAGATAATATTGAATTGTGTCATGCGGAACAATTTACAGTGCCTGTTTTCACATTGACACAATGATATCATGAATGCATATACATGTGTTGTATGTTTACTGTTATACAAAACAAGTGTATCACATAACGCGTCACTACTTTGCGTTTGTTTTTCTCTTTGAATGGTGTTTAACGCGACTTTTTCAGCTATATCATAGCGTGCAATTTATGGGTGAGGAATGAAGGTGGAAAAATTTCCCGATATTCGGTGGGATAACTGGCTATTATAGTCGATTTTAATTGGAGTCCATTATAACCTGAACGACTGAGAATCTAACACCAATCACACAGTCTACCGACACGTGATCAATTATAGACCGACTTAAAAACTCGGCTACTGAGGCCCCTACCACTTTGTGTGACGGGGTATAAAAAAAGGGACATTAAATGATATCCTGCCACGTTATGATTTCCATGGGCTCATAAAGTATTCTCAAATTAAAGAACAGAATTGATTTGGAAGCCGTCCAACCTAAATTTAACCCGCCAAACTCCACCTTTTAAATTACTGATTTTTAATACGTCAAAAAGCTTACAAATAGCAAAAAAACCACATTTACTTAAGAAATATTTTATTTTCAAAGAATCGGACCAAATTTGGTATCTTTGGTACTTTATTTTTGTAATGAATGACGTGCTTGGAACGCACAAACGCCACTCCAAAAGGGTATCTCCCAACTTCAGTGTATTTTTCAGAAAAACGGTGCAGCAGCTAAGATCTGTATCTCAGTTTACTTTAGGTATAACGTTATCGATTACATTGTAAATGTAGGTCAATGCAAAATATATTTGGTGTTTTTTGCAGTAAAAAGGGCAGATAAGTCGCAAACGTTGCGTTTATACAAATTTAAAACGTTTTTTTATATTTCCAATCGATTTGATCATGTAACTGGCGGTGGTTGTTAACTTCGATTCTTAATGACAAACATGTCTTAGTCTTTAGCGCAATCGTAATTTATTCACTTATTCTATATGTGTTTACTTCAATTAAAAAGGGTTTACATTAACATTAATTCATGTTAATTTTTAAATTTGTTATATACAGAAAATAATCAAGATATTAGTATGTGACATTGCTTGCATATTGATGTAATTAAATTATACAAACAGTAAATACTTATAGAACAATATACATACAAATCAGGATAGAATTAGAGCAAAGAAACCCAAACGTGTTTGAACGGAATAAGAAGGATAATAATTTATTTAGCATAATGAAATATGATGTAACGTATCTGTGTACTGCGATCCAGCAGAAGGGTGTATTAATCTTACTGTGTCAACCATAAAGAATATTATCGGTAAGTTGCTTGCTTATCTTATTAATATTACAATACACTTGGTTAATGTCTGCCAGGTATGCAGTGAAAACGATTAGACTTCATGATAACTTTTAATTTAATTTAACAATAATCCACGTATATTGTATTCTGCAATCATTTCATTTGAAATCTGAAATTCCATCTACATTGTAAAGATTAATAATAATTAATATTTCATATACTTATACCACAAACATTGAAACCCAAAATGTTTAACTACAGGCGTGTTTTGCAAGATCTCAACATTGGCGATCAAGTTAAAAATTGTGGACTTGTGCAAATTCTACCTAAGGCTTTAGATAAAATATTGCTGGTCACGTTGTCACTGATACATAATTTATAATACATAACCACACAAGATTTACACTTACACAGCAATGTGTTAGAAAGGGGGCCAAAATACCATGAGCACAAATCCATAAACTGGAAACAAAACTTTAAAATTCTTTCAGGTTCAGTCAAAGATATGCCAGGTAATTTGCAAAACGTAAAAAAGACTTCCTCAATGGCGGTAAGGTCGGAAATATTAGAAGAATAAAAAACTCACGGGTGAATGAGCACTAATGCTAAATCTGTCCTCAAATACCCTCATAGGGCACTTGTCGCACATATATACACTTGGCCAAAAGGTAAGGACCATCAGGTTTTGCTTCAAATGAACTTAATTGTTTCTGGTTCTTTTTACATATGTTATCAACAAAAGCTAGGTTTGTAGTATCTGTTGTTAAAATTTTTAAATCGCTCGATTCACGATACAATAACAATAGAGATTTAAAAAACACTACTCTCAGCTTTTGAAAGTTTGACGCAGTTTTTCATTTCATCATGTGCACGAGCGTAACAGGTAAAATGTATCCTATTTTGAAATCATTCCAACATTGAACGTCGAAAACTAGCAGATGCAGAGAGATGGCAAGCAAAACTACTAAACGGGTTTGTATATAGAAGTTTATGATTTAAAGATGCGAACATGTAAACGTATTATAAAAATCGTTTCTGCTTTCGCATTTTAGCCGTCACAATTTGTTTATTTTACGATGTCTGTAATACTCATTCGATAATTAATGATATATAAGTATAAATGGTTTAATTTAAATTCAGCAGTATTTGAAATAAGTTACTAGCTTTCATAGAACTTTCCAACGCGTCCTCAGCTGGCGGACATGGCTTGTGCTCTCGGTTTTTTTTTGGGGGGGGGGGGCGGGGGGTTCAGGTCATATCAGAATTGCCGCGAACATAGTGACGTGTTTAAAGAGTGTCAAGCTCCTTGCACGATAAGGATCTCTTTTGTAGATTTCGAAAAGAAGTAGGCTTTAAATAAGTAAATTTTCCGCCCCTACACATACCCCAAATTGTTCCAGTGGAATTCAACATTTTTTCCCTTTGGTCCATCTTTCTCTAATTGATTGAGTGGCCTTGGTGACCGAGTGGTTATCTTAGTTCGTCTACTATTGATCACGAGGTCTGTCAACACTGAGGCTGCGGGTTCGAGTCTCACTGCCGTCAGGGTGCAATCGACTTAATTGAAAAGGAGCCAGTTTTCCTACAGAAGGTCGGGGTTTTTTGCTGAAAAATTGCTGAAAGTGGCGTGAAACAATATTGAAACAAACAAACAAATCTAATTGATTGATATTTAACTATTCTCGTCATGAATAAACCTGAAATACTCTCGCTGAAAGAAAACCAAACATCCAATCAATCAATAAACGAAATATTATTGTTCAAATTGAATGACACTCTTTTAAAGGGCACGTTATAAAAAGGTTCTGTTTTATCGATATGACTGTAATAACAATTTCATAGATATCTAAAGAATTAATGAGGTTTTGTAAAAAAAAAATACTATTTCGTACTATAACACGTGTCTATCTGTAACACATTTTTAAGATTAACTGCAGTATTCGCAGACGATTCTCCCCGGCCTTATTGGGCCTCGGTGGCTGATTGGTTAATCTACTAGTTATCACATGCCTGTCAACAGGTTGCGGATTTTCGAACGACTGCAGGGTGTGCCTGACTCCAACTTAATTGCCAAAGATTGTCCGTTTTAACCTGTACTCCGGCTTCCTCCCACGCCACCCCCAATAAAAAATGGACGCCAAGAAATGAAAGAAACAATCCAGCGTAGTATACTTTTTTAACTTCTTTTATTGCCTGTCAAATAAAACTTGCGACCAGAATCGCTGTATATTTTACAATACAACTTTGAACAATGGGTTTTGATTGGCACAGTTCAACAATTGTTTATACACACCAGTTTTATAATTGTATTTAAATAACAACAAGCAGGCATACATTTAAGTAACTAGTAATAATGTCAAAAAGAGACCACGTCCTTTCCTAGTAACTTAAAGAGAATCAATAATGGATTACGAAAAAATCTTTCAGTATTTTATTTTAGAACGAGAAATTGTATTAACTATTCTTTAGAATACTTGCGTTTATGTTATTGTAAATGTTATTATAAATGCATATATAATATACAAATGACGTAGAATTCGTTTTATCTTTAAATTATTTAATTTATACGTATCCGACAATAAACTGACGATTCTCCCCGGCCTTATTGGGGCCTCGGTGTCTGATTGGTTAGTCTACTAGTTATCACATGCCTGTCAACAGGTTGCGGATTTTCAAACGACTGCAGGGTGTGCCTGACTCCAACTTATTTGCCAAAGATTGTCCGTTTTAACCTGTACTCCGGTTTCCTCCCACGCCACCCCCAATAAAAAATGGACGCCAAGAAATGAAAGAAACAATCCAGCGTAGTATACTTTTTTAACTTCTTTTATTGCCTGTCAAATAAAACTTGCGACCAGAATCGCTGTATATTTTACAATACAACTTTTGTTTAGTTAACAATGGGTTTTGATTGGCTATGCTTGTTCAACAGTTCAACAATTGTTTATACACACCAGTTTTATAATTGTATTTAAATAACAACAAGCAGGCATACATTTAAGTAACTAGTAATAATGTCAAAAAGAGACCACGTCCTTTCCTAGTAACTTAAAGAGAATCAATAATGGATTACGAAAAAATCAGTATTTTATTTTAGAACGAGAAATTGTATTAACTATTCTTTAGAATACTTGCGTTTATTTTATTGTAAATGTTATTATAAATGCATATATAATATACAAATGACGTAGAATTCGTTTTATATTTAAATTTTTTAATTTATACGTATCCTCAGGGACAGTCTATAGACTGTCCCTGGTATCCGACGATAAACTGACTGATTTATGCATATAAATAAATAACGGATTCTGGATCGCACTCATTGCTGACGGTTACCAACGTTATGACGGATTCATAATTTTGGACGGATGTGTTCATTATCAACCAGTCAGCGATCCGTCAGCGTTCCAAAATCCGTCAGCAATCAGTTATCAATCAGTCAAAGTGTTGCGTTTACGGGTGCAAGTACTATAAATAGCTGTATGACACGTGGATTAGAAAAGAAACACCGGACACAATAACATCACTTTTTCTAAAATGTTCGATCAAGCTATAGATATGAAAGTACATTGTACTAACGGATGTAGATGTTAAACTTTCTGAACCATGCTTCACCTTTACTAGTCTACTTCCATCCAAATCACCGCCTGAATATTGTCATCACCTTGGCTCATCGTAAACAGAACTGATGAACAGTCGGATACAAACAATTAATCCACAAAATAGAAGAACTAGCTTTCACAGATGATTCCTGCCTAAACAATTCTGGCCCATGTGGAGCAGGAGGGGTTGTGTTTATTAACAACAAACAATTGAGCTGAAACAGCTAGTTTCACCTAGAGTATCAATCTTTCTTGGAGAGCTAATAGCTATTAACTTAGTATTAGATTATATAGATCAGCCAGAATTTAAACATATTAATTGTAACCTCCTAAATTTTTTTTTAGACAGTCAGCAGGCAATAGGAATTCTTACACTGTATTTGAACCCACAAAGTTATTACAGTGTTATCAATTAACTTAAAGGAAAACTACAAAAACTAATATAATCGGGTCTCAAAGTTTCTTTGGAATGGACACCTGGTCATGCTGAAGTAATAGGTAATGAAATTGCAGACAGGTTAGTTTAGGAAGGAGCAAATGAAGCTCAAAATGAGTCTTCCTCGACAGCAACAGTGGTGACCAAGCAAGATGTGAATGCATCATCCAGGATTTCAGTCAATGATAGGTTGCAAAAACAATGGGACATCTCAGAAAAGGGAAGAAGATTTTACCAATTTCATAACACCGTCACCGACAAATGCGCATTTAATCACATTCCAAAATCAAACATTATTGGACTTCAATCAGGATACATCTCTCTAAATCACTATAAATATCTCCTAAATCAAATAGACAGTCCCCTTTGTACATGTGGAGAAAAAGAAACTGTTGATCACTACTTACAACCATGTGCAAACTATGATCTACAGAGAGAAACTTAGAACAGACCTTTACTTTCACACTGGAACAATACACCTAGACCCATAATCACTACTAATTACAGAGAAAGAGGACTAATATAATGCACACATATATTAAATTACAAACCTAATAAGTGATTTTATTTTCTCAACCAACCGTTTTAAGTAACTTAAATACACTAATACATTACGTAATAATTATTATTTATTTATAACAGCTGTCCCTTATATTTGCACACAAGTCAGAAAGTTACCGGCACATTATAATACACGAGAGGAATCAAGCAATTACAGTAGAGATATATAGTGTCAGTGTGACACTTACAAAGACCAAGACCTTCTTTTTCTGACGGCAAAATAATCATCAGAGTATGCATATTCATCTCATTTAAGGTCACGAACCTTTCATGCAAATAATTTTTTAGTGACCTTCCTACTGAAATTCAAAATTACTCTGAAACCGCTGTTGGTCTATCAAGGAACATTATATATTATTTTACTGCTTCATATGAACACTTAACAAATTTAAGTTCAAAGATAACTGTATTCATGGTTCAATTCTATTATTTGTTATCCATATATTTATAAAATAAATATGACCTCTAAGATAGTTTTAAGCAGTATCAACAAAAGGAACATTCAACTAAATTATCTATTTTCAATTCACAAGATTTTATTCAAATATGCATCAATAGATACAACAATCAAAGGGATTACACAGTGGCACAGCCTTAATACGTTCTACCATAAAGATTGTTTGAATGAGGTTTAGCGGCACTTCCAGCCATTCTTAGCTTGTAAAAGCTTGTTTAAACAAAGATTCTTCTTGTAACAATATTATTAGTACTAAGTCATGTTTTAATGAAACATGACTTCCATGTGCTGAAAAATAAAATTAAATCATAAATATACACACAAGACGACAATATATACACGTACCAGCTACTGAAGTTGACTTTATGCACGTTTATATGTAACGCAATACATGGACTTTGCCTTTCTATGACATGGGAAAAACCCACACACTTGGGGGTATACATCTCTTATCTGCAATTACTTCTACATGGAATTGCATTATACTTTGCTATTCGTTGACATAAGAGTACTCATCTCTTATCCATGAATCTTAACTTACTTATGTATGCAGATGACACTGTGTTAATTAGTGAAAACAAAAACAAGAATTGTAGTTTTTAGACAAAAAGGTGGAGTGAAGGACATTAAAAAGTTGCTTTTGAAATGGAAATAAAATTGAAGTTGCTGATAGTTTTGTGTATTTATTCGTACATTTGCCACGACTCAGCAAGGTAGGAAAGCTTTATTTAGCTTGTTTATCAAAATTACATACACTTTTGTCATTAATTGATACCCATATTACTTGTATATTAAAATAAAGTTGTGAAGTGTGGGGATTTCATACATCATTGGATATTGAAAAAATACATTTGTATTTTCTTAAACGTATATTGAAAGTTAAAAAAGTAGTGTTAATAATATGGTTTATTGTGAATTGTGAAGAATGCTATTGTATATTGACCGCTATTGCAGAATTATTAAATATTGGTTGAAGTACATGTAACTGAAAACTGTATGTTGAAAAATTGTTATGAAGATTTATATTTTAAAAGCTGTGTAAAACCTAATGACAAGTCTAATTGGTGTAATAATGTACGAGAAATATTGTTTTAACATGGTTTTAACTATGTATAATCGGTATACTGATGATTGTGATTCATTTCTCTTTGATCTAAAACAACGAATGATCTCTATTTTTTAAGTGAATTTAATACATTTATTCCGGGTACTCCGGCTTCCTCCCCCAATAAAAACTGGACGCCATGATATAGCTGAAACATTGATGAAAGTGGCGTTAAACACCATCAAACAAACAAACAAACACCTTTATTGAATCTTCACCTCAATGTCAAATGTACACACTCGTATATTATACGCATAGCTTGCAGTTTTACCTTGATAGACCTATCAATTACATTTACAAACCTTTTATGTGTAAATATAGAATATGTGCGCATAATCTGAATATAGAAACTGGTCGACATTATGATATACCTAGAAATTAGCGTTTTTGTACGATGTTTAATCTAAATGTAAGCGAAAAAGAATTACCTCATTTGATTATTGCGATGTACAAAATATAGTGATTTGAAAAGAAAATACATTAAACCTTATTGGCGAAATCCTTCAGTTTATAAACTTGTGCAAATAATGTCTGTATGAAACATTAAGGAGTTGAATAATTTTAGTAAATTTTTGTTTCTAGTAGAAATATGTCGAAAAAGGTAAATTTGTATTTCCAACCAACCGTTACCAGGGCACAATAAGTGACAGAAAAACTAGTATGACATACAGAGAAAAGATTTGAAATAATTTTGCAGAAAAATATCAAAGTTCCTAACTAATGAAAATCCAGCACATTATATAAGGTCAACTTAATACTTGTTCATATATATGGGTTTTTATACTTGCCAAACTGTCTGTCTGCACTGGACACGAGGTGGAGTGGGTGTACAATTCACATACATCCTTGGTGTCCTTTGCAGACAACAAACTGTAATAAAAAAATTTTTATTATTCCATCTAATCCATATTCATGTGTTCCCTATTTTACATTGTCTATTTCATCCTTCATACTTCATTTATTTGTTCTCATCAGAAAACACGTTCTTCCTCGACTGAGTCACAGACGAAAATATTAAATGCATTCATATTTATGGAATGTACTACACTTACTCATTTTATTAATTGTAATGTCAGTATTGTACACCTAATAATAATTGTTTTATATGTCATACCCATTGTGGGACCTTAATTGGACCAATAAAGAAAATATTTTATTTATTTTATAAGATGGAATTATGAAAATTACACAATTATCGGTAAAGACTTGGACAGGTTTAGACGTTGTATACAGAGCAACCACATTGCAACATAGATCGATTTCTAAGCATTAGAGAAAACCCTGGAGTATCAAATAATATTTACATTGAACGTGTTACACATTAATATAGTGTTTATTTAAGAAAAAGTAACTTTTTTTAACTTACCTGGCTCATATAAACAAAACGAAGATATATCCGAGGTGTGACGATGTAAACAATGCTAAATGTAGCGCAAAGATCAAGGCTAAAGTCGTAATACCCATTATATCAATTTTTCAAAAGATTTTTAGGAAAGTATTTTATGAACATACAACTTAGAGATCATCACTATATAGCATATAAGTGTTCCGATTGACTGGGTTCCGATTGTTTGGGTAAACCTTGCGTGTCATTACAAGTAATATAAGCGCGCTGATTGAAGGGTTACTTATTATTATTCTTTTCCGCTGCAGATAAAAAAAAGTGTCTTGACGTATCGTTTTGAAACTTGGCACACTTAACCGACACTACCTGGGCTCGACCTGAGTCACCCTGTGAAACCGATCTATTTTTAGTAACGGACTTATCTGCCCGGGATTCAAAAACCTTGTTTGCAGATAAATTCAGAAACCGTAACCGTTATCAAAAATCTGAAGTGGGGAAAATGTTGCTAGACTCCTGGTCATGATTCGTCACGCAAAACATTTTGTTTCGATCAACTTCCTGGTTACGCGATTTTGACGCGAAGTTTGTCGAAAACGTCAAAGTTGTTCGATTTCCACAAAACTTAGTTTCCAAGTAGATATGATAGTTCTTATTACATATGTCGGATCAAAATTTGTTTTCGGTCCACCATTTTCAAAATGGCTGCCATTGAAATTTTTGTTTTCAATATATCTCAAAAACCATAAAAAATTAAAGCAGACAATATATCAGAAAAATGTTTCTCTCATTGAGATCTACATTTGATATAAATTGCTGAAAACTGTGCGACAAACCGTTTTTGAGGTTATGGCCCATGGCAGGTTGCTGCTAAATTTTGTTTTCAATATATCTCAAAAACCATAAAAAATTGAAGCAGACAATATAACAGAAAAATATTTCTCTCATTGAGATCTACATTTGATATCATTGGTTGAAAACTGTGCGACAAACCGTTTTCGAGGTTATGGCCCTTGACAGGTTTCGGCTAAATTTTGTTTTCAATATAACTCAAAAACCATAAAAAATTGAAGCAGACAATATACTAGAAAAATGTTCATCTCATTTAGATCTACATTTGATATAATTGCTGAAAACTGTGCGACAAACCGTTTTTGAGGTTATGGCCCTTGACAGGTTTCGGCTAAATTTTGTTTTTAATATAACTCGAAAACCATAAAAAATTGAAGCAGACAATCTATGAGAAAAATGTTCCTCTCGTTGAGATCTAAATTTGATATAATTGTCGAAAACTGTGCGACAAACCGTTTTTGAGGTTATGGCCCTTGACATGTTTCGGCTAAACTTTGTTTTCAATATAACTCAAAAACCATAAAAAAATGAAGCAGACAATATATTAGAAAAATGTTCCTCTCACTGAGATCTATATTTTATTTAAGGGTTGAAAACTGTGCGACAAACCGTTTTTGAGGTTATGGCCCTTGACAGGTTTCGGCTAAATTTTGTTTTCAAATTACTCAAAAACCATAAAAAATTGAAGCAGACAATATATCAGAAAAATGTTTCTCTCATTGAGGTCTACATTTGATATAAATTGCTGAAAACTGTGCGACAAACCGTTTTCGAGGTTATGGCCCATGGCAGGTTGCTGCTAAATTTTGTTTTCAATATATCTCAAAAACCATAAAAAATTGAAGCAGACAATATAACAGAAAAATATTTCTCTCATTGAGATCTACATTTGATATCATTGGTTGAAAACTGTGCGACAAACCGTTTTCGAGGTTATGGCCCTTGACAGGTTTCGGCTAAATTTTGTTTTCAATATAACTCAAAAACCATAAAAAAATTGAAGCAGACAATATACTAGAAAAATGTTCATCTCATTTAGATCTACATTTGATATAATTGCTGAAAACTGTGCGACAAACCGTTTTTGAGGTTATGGCCCTTGACAGGTTTCGGCTAAATTTTGTTTTCAATATAACTCGAAAACCATAAAAAATTGAAGCAGACAATCTATGAGAAAAATGTTCCTCTCGTTGAGATCTAAATTTGATATAAATTGTCGAAAACTGTGCGACAAACCGTTTTTGAGGTTATGGCCCTTGACATGTTTCGGCTAAACTTTGTTTTCAATATAACTCAAAAACCATTAAAAATTGAAGCAGACAATATATTAGAAAAATGTTCCTCTCACTGAGATCTATATTTTATTTAAGGGTTGAAAACTGTGCGACAAACCGTTTTTGAGGTTATGGCCCTTGACAGGTTTCGGCTAAATTTTGTTTTCAAATTACTCAAAAACCGTAAAAAATTGAAGCAGACAATATATCAGAAAAATGTTCCTCTCATTGAGATCTACATTTGATATAAATAGTCGAAAACTGTGCGACAAACCGTGTTCGAGGTTATGGCCCTTGACACGTTTCGGCTAATCAGTTTTTGGCCTATAACTTTAAAACCGTCAGGGATAATATAGTAAACATATGGTTTTTTGTAACGATCATAACAAGCCCTTCGATTTAAGGCCAAAGTCGAATGGTTATGGGCAGCCATTTCTAAAATGGCTGACACCGTAAACAGTTTTTATAAAATAACTCTTTAACCGTACAAAATTGAAGCGGACAATACATGGGAAACGGAAGCGGGATCACTAACTGAATTTAACAATCATATTGTTTGACCGGAAGCGACATTTTGTCCATAGCAACCAACTTAATGTCCTTAGCAACCATACATTTTCTGACTTGCTTTGTACACTTAAACCATGGTAACTGACCGTAAAGTCATTAGCAACTATATACCTAGACATAAATAAGACTAATAAAATGCAGGGAAAGACCTCACATTTGTTCTCTGAACAAATGACTTTTCATTATTATTAATTTTTTCTTTTTTGCTGTCTGTACTATCTATATTTGTATGTACTGTTAAGCGCTTAGAGTGATTAATTTTATATAATGGGCTTTATAAATTGTTCATATAAATATATATATATATACAAATGTCTAAGTATTGTGACAACCATATAATATATCTATCCAGCCGATTTCTGAAACATCAGAAATACAGGGTCAATATCAAATATTTATATATACGTCTACACATTAAGCCCAACACTATTTGAATTAGATTTTTAACACTGTCAAATTTTTGTTTCCCCTCAGCGGGATTCGAACTCACACCGTTGTGACACTGTGGCACCAATTCGCCTGCACTATGTCCAGCGGTCTAGACCCCTCGGCCAAATCCGCTATATAAAAATATAGCTTCATTAACCGGGGTGAATTGTAGACATAGACATAGTATGTTGGGAAGTGTCGTATTTAAATGCTTGGACTCCAAATAAAATTTAAATAAAAAATGTGTATCTAATAATAGAACTATTTACATTTATATGTAAAACAAATAAAAAAAAATGATCAGAAATGCAGGAAACATTTGAATTCGTGTTAGTTTATATCGATTCACAGTTCCTATTGATACAAGTCATAATTTCCGGTAAATGATTTGTATTTGTTTCAAAATGGACACAATACAAATCATGAATGCATACAACTTCTTCTTATCTTTTCTGTGTTTAAGACTTATTGTGGCAGCAAATAAATGTGTCTTTACGAATATCAGGTAAACAATTATTATTTATTATTATATTACATGTATAAGCGATGTTTACTTTCAAGATGTCATCAGAAATTGTATAGCTATACCATCATTATGCTTTACAGGTTTGTTGTTCGTCGTAGTCCGTAGTTTGTTTAATAAGCCTGTTTTTGGTTAGAATTTAAAAACAAAACAATTTAATATATTGAGGCTATATCAATGCGCTTCAATTATATTACCTCAAAAAGTTCTATAAATTATGCCGAAAATCGATATTTTATAGATTTTAGCCACAACCATAAATTAAAGGTAGTAATTTTATAAAATATGTGTTTATGTGTCAAATAGCTTTGGGTTATTTACTGGTCTCTCCTATCGACAATGACACATACGGATTTTAAGTAACACGACAGATATCACTAGTGAAGCATCTCTGGAATACCTTCTTTTCCCCCTTTGTTGAGAAGCCTATTTATTTGAGTTATTGTTTTGGTACGTTTTGGATGTATGTATTGTTTTTTTTATATTGGTGGTATCGCTGGCCACGTGGTTAATCATCTACATCTGAAAACTGAACTTGCTAGCTCGAGTCTTACTGCGGGCAAAGTGTGCTCGACACCAACCTGAATTGACAAATTTGTTGAATTTTCCTGCCGAAGGTCGAGGGTTTTCATCTGGTATCTCATCTGCGTGATACTAAAAGTACCGTTTAAACAAAGAGGAATACAAGTGCTGTGTTTGAGTTTTATATTAGTCATGGATCTGTTATTTCTTACTTTTTTCGTTAGATCATGTCCTCGGTATCTTCTGAAGCTTCTGCTTTACTCATCTATTCTCTTTATGTTAAAGAGCACAAAATGATTAAAATTTCCAAGACCAAGCCTTTATTCTTGTTAACAAAATTATCGAAAACCATAAACGAACAACAACCAGGAAAATCTATATATAATCCGAGTATTTGAGTATTTTAGTAACAAAACGTCTAAAAATCTGTATTGTTACAAATGTAATAAAGCCGATATGTGTGTTATTTTTATGTATTTTACGCAGCACTGGATTAGAGGAATGGCGCTGTTGTGACAATTGGGTGGACAGAAATGGAATATGTTTCGGTAAGTCAATAACTACGGTTAAAATAGCGATTGGGTTAAAAGAACATGCAATTATCGAAAACATGTGTTGGAAGGTAAAAATATTATCTGCTACCAGATTTGAAGAAAATTTGGAGGATAAATGAGCCGAGCTTACTAATGTTATGCTTTTACATTGTGCGGAAAAAGTAAAAGTCTCACAGCTATGAGTTTCAGAATGTGGATCCAGATACCAGTTTATGCTGAATCTCTCTTTCAATAACGACCTCAGTTCTTCGAGATAAAGAATCAGTTGAAATAAATAGTCTTTAAGTCGTAGTCTAATGTTAGATTTGTACATTGAAGATTGCTTGAAAAAAGTGACGCATAGTTTCAATGCAGAATTTCCTAACCCTATGCATTATGCTCTAAAACTGAATTTAGTTATTCCTTCCACCATCTATATACGTTTTGTGCATGTACTAATAGAATATCTTAAGCATGATATTATTATAACTAATGATAAAAATTTGTAGAATGCCCTAATGGTTCCAGGTCACTTTACGGAGAAAGATGTAAAAAATGTGATGATGGATATTACGGACGAAAATGTGGATCAAGATGTAACTGTGCACAGTATCAAACGTTGGTTTCTTTATTTATACAGCATTTTCATTAAATGTGAAAAATGGTCTATATATGCCTTTATCAATTACTATTTATGTTTACTCTTATGCAAATATAGTTTGGCCATAAAATATCTATAATTTGCGAACCCAGGTGGCAGATAATGATCAGGCCTTCTCTCTGGAGAATGTCAGGTCAGGTCTTAATAACGAAAGCCTGGCATCGGACCATAGTGAGTGTCGTGTTTGGAAAGTGTCACGTTCCTTGCAAGTTAAGACCCCTATAAGTAGATTAAAAAAACATTTATCGTACCCACTATAATATATCTCTATACTAGTATTATTCATTATTTATTAATGCATCGTCAGTAAAAGGAGTAAGTTCCCGTTTGTATACCCAATTTCCTCATTGATTAATGATTTGTTCTCTACCTGAATGAAGATAAAATATTTACTCGTTGGACGCTAAGAAATCAATCAATCAATCAATCTACCGATGCAGTTAATTAATATTAACAATTGTTGTAAAATACGTATGAAAATGCCCAATTTTCAAGGCTCGCTAATAGAAAGAACACCGGTTCAATTCACGTTGGAACAGTGCCAAAACTGACTGAAACAAGACAATTGAACATTGCCTCTGTTATGTTTTCTCGGTCTACAATATTGCCCCTTGAATTTGCAAAACAGTGCAAATATGAAAATACCCATTTATTATTGTAATATAATATATACTTTAATATTTAAAACACGTATCTGTGCTGATATGAAAGAGTGCTGAAAATTTTCGCTTGACTTTCAGATGCGATCCAGTGGATGGATGTTCTAATATTTCTTCGTCGACCATACATCATACCATCGGTTAGTTGCTTTTTATCTCACCTGTTTTACAATATTATTAAAAGTGACACTAAACGTGACTTTGTCTCTATTGGTCTAAATAAATTCCTTCGAAAAATAAAACTAGACAGTCTTCTTTTATAAGATGCCTATATTTCTCAATTATCAGGTATGCAAGAGCTTGCAGCGAGTATACTGATTTTTGCAAACGTCACCTATTTCTTTAGGATAAACTTATTAACAAAGGTTAAGGAAAAACGACACGTCCGCGCTTTCAATAATTTGTAATATAGATGCCACTTCCTAATCCAAAAGTATTCATTTGAAAATATGGTTGCAGCATATAGTTTTCAAAATTATTCAGAGTGCAGTGAATGTGCTACGATTATTTTTGGCTACACCTATTATCTACTAGTGGTATATTATACCCGTCCATTTTAATCAACTAACCAACTCACATACTACAGTAATGGATGCGGTAGGTTTGGCATACCATAGAACCTGGTTTAACTCACCATTTCCTTAGAAATGCCTGTACCACGTCAGGACCATTGTTGTAGTTACTATATATTTTTGGTTGTTGGTTCTGAAATTTGGCGGTATCTCGGACTTTGATTTGTGGAGTGTCTTTTTTGACAGTTTCCTCGGTATTCTGTATTTTGTTATTACCTTCTTTTACACATTTAATTGATCTAAACAATAATGCACCTTCTTTAAAAAGTATTGTTATTTAAATATTTGTCCACTGTTTTCGTTGGTACCCTTCTTCTCACTTTCAATATTTGGTTGTGGGAAACGACGATCTTCGCTTGTTGTGTTATGTTTGCAACTTGATTACGTCTTAGTATGTTAAGCTCAAAAATAGGCTAGAAATGATCATTTGTGGATTTGTGTTCAATATAAAACTGTCTTGTACCTTTCCAGTATAAACTCAATATCCGTTAATTGTCAGAATACAACTTAATAGATACTTTATGTCAATATACTGCTTTTGTATTTTTAGTTTTGTGAATTTTACACAGATTGAACTATCAGCCTTGGATAACAAACTGGTTAAACCGCCAGAGCAAAATATTTGATTACTGTAATTTTTAGCGTACACTTTACAAAAAAAAATGATTAACATGACATAATTGACAAATATTTACTAATATTAGTTACTGTAAATTTTTGCAAATTGTATCAATTGATGTTTCAGATGTCACAGAACAGACTGTTTCAAACCCCCAGAAAACCACTGTGGCTTTCAATTTCAAACAAGTAATCACCGAAAATTCAGCAAACTCACCAGGTTTGTGCGACAGCATTCATAACGGAAATGGTTGTCAGCAGCTGTACCTCGCAAGTTTACGCAAGGGTTGCCAATAAAATTTTGTTAATTGAGGGAATATTTTTCAAATGTCATCAGGTTTTTCGGCATATATATTCGAATAGGAGCATACGAAAAATACAAGAATACCCAACCATAGTAGAGGATTAAATAAAAAGATTGATTTATTCGCCTCGGTTTTTGTTAATTGCGTTCTTTTTTACATAGCACCAGTATAAGGAAGAAGTTCTGGACATTTCCAAAACTCTAGGCCTAGCGTAAAGTGTCAGTTCATTTTTAGGGAAGATGGAACGTGGAAGTCCATTTTATAGGTTTTCCCACCACATTCGCAAATTACTATTGAAGCAAATGACATAAATGCTTGTTGTCTGATGTATTTGACGCCGTCTATATTTGGATAGCTTGCCGTTGACTCGTATGACATAGATTGTATAGTTTGGGAAATACGATTTCAGCTCGTCTTCCCTTCTGCTGATATTTGGCGTCTTAAACAACGATTCGGGATGAAATTTTGTTACAACATTTCTATATCGCAGAAAAAAGTCTTTAGGGAACACATTTTCCTTTAGGCACCACTCGTGGTTGCTTGAAATTAAGAGGCTTTGCCGAAAACTTTTCTAAATGGTGATGTGTTCCCAAACGCCCCGAATGGTTGCCGTCGATTTGCATATGTAGGATCACGATAAAGCATTCGTCGTCTAAATTTTAAAACTTGTATCACTTTAGTGACGGCGTGTTTTGATCCCAAATTGATAATAAAAGGCGGAAGAATAATATGAACAAAGAATTTCAGAACATTGAAAACATGCCAAAACATGCCAATGTCTGAATTTGAGTTCAGTGTTTATTGGACGCTGGTTTTTGTTTGACAACAAAAAAAATTCCTCAGCCTTCTCGTCGTAGGTCGAGAAAGTGACAAAACGCGGAAATAACTAGATTAGTACGATTGGTAGCTCATTAGTGTGGAGAAGGAGACAAATCTATCAGATCGTATCAAGTCATATACATCAGCAAAAACAGGAGAAAAGGAAAATAATACATTTAACTAAATATGAACCTTTTAAGAAAGACCAATGCCGCTTAAAAGTATAATGCATTGTGAAATTGAAAAAAAAACATAATTCAAGTTTGTGACAAAAAATAAAAATGCCATTCTTAACAGTAAAAAATCATTAAGAAACATTTTAAGTCTAGATTCATCTTTTTCAATAGTTTAGTTTAAAAGGGCAGAAACGATTTCAGTCTAGATGTATACTTTTTCTCAGTAGTTTAGTTTAAAAAGTTTTGTATGAGTTAAAGATAAAAAAGAAATGTATGAACAGTAACACAGAAACAATATACACTTAAAACCTATTTTTTTGTAAATTGTGTATTTGTAATTTGTTCCTTTGAATACGAACATTGAAAAGGAATGGAAAGTTAAGGTAACAACAGAGAATAGTACTAGTTCCCTTTTAAAATTAGTTTTATATCTAAATTCTACACTTATATATGATTATCAATTTTGCAAGCCAGAATAATTTACAACTGAATTGTAACAACGAATAACTTAAAAGCTCAATAACTTCTATTTTCATATCAAATGCAAAAATATCCATGAGATAAAATATGTTATTAATTGAAACATCTATCTTCGTTTATTTCAGGATTTCTTGAAAGGGAAATTGTAATTTACTCGATATCCACTGGTTTGTTGACAATTTTCATTTTTCTTGGAACTGTTTTATTTAAGCGGTATAGAAGAATAAATAATGCTTTCCACAACGAACGCCCTGGTCACATAATTAACATTGAAAATATCACGCAAGAAAATGATTCGACAGATGAAATGGCCGAAGGAATATATGAAACAATAGATGAATCTAATTTAATTGATTTAAATATTCAAGGGGAAGAGCCAGATGTTACTATTTCAAGCACTTCAAGCACTTCATCAAGCAGCATGAATGTTGGTCCCAGCTTTAGTTATAGCTACGCTAATCCTTATCAACCAATCATTAGCTATCCAGAAATACGTGATTATAGCCTGATACACAAAGTACCGAGTGATTCTGGATCTTCTGTTGAGTATGGTAATAACGATGGGTCTGGTTATCTTCAACCCTATCAAACAATAGTGACAGACACGTATGTGCATGAATATAGCTCAATCCATATAGCTAAAGGACCCAATTTAATTATAGGGGATGTAGATGAGCTCTTGTTTAATTCCAATAACTGTCCAAATGTGTTAACTAGTGACAGTGCGAAACGTTATCGTTCCTTGCCAGATTTAAAAATTGAAAAAGATTATTATCGCCTCACGAAACATAATAGTGACAGCATCATTAAAACCGGTGATCAATACTTTACGATTTTTGAGGCACTTGCTAACAAGAAACTAGGAGATTTCGACAATAAAGTTATTACTAGTCATAGGAAAGAGAGCGCTGCAAAAAAGAAAAGGTCGGGAAGTGAAAATGTGAGTGATAACATTCCATATATCCAAATGAGCGACCTGCTGAATGAAAACGTTTATTAAGAAATAGAAAGTCCAGTCATTATGTTAAAAATAATCTGATGTATATAAGAACAGAACAATCTCCAAATTATGTTATCCGCGCAACATTTGGCATGGTTTCTGTGTACTAAGTTTAATTTGAGCTTAATTTTCATGCCCAATTAGTAACGGGAAAATTCCTTTCCGAGAAAAGGACATAGCCGTAGGTTCGCCACTAGCTGCTTTAGTTGAGATATACTTAAACTCAGTTGAGATGGCATACGGTTTGAGATGACTGTTTCGAATCTAGCGTCAGCTAAAGCATTTTCAGGGAAAAAATGCTTTACCGTTAAATTGTCGTAAAACTGACAGCTGAGATCTGGTTTGATTAGACTGATCGTGGGTATAATATGACGACTCTTTGTAATGGTGGACTAGTGTAACGCGGATGATCCTTAGTGCGTTTGTGGGAATCTCCGTTAGTTCCTTTGGCATAATAGTTGCTTGTGGTGTCCCAAGCTCGACCTCAACAGGGAGGACAAATGCTCTACAGTTCAACAATTTCTCTACTTTGCTAGTTATAAAACATGTGTTGTTCTATTTTCGCAAGATAATCTTGATACGATAGGTATTTTAATAATAATTAAGCTCGTGTGATGCTTTGTCATTGTTGCAATGTTTTGTTTTAATATCTTCGTAGCAAATAATAAATTAATTAGTAGCTTATTTCCCAAACCGCAGATTGAATATGGTTTGGTTGATGCTAAAAAAATACTAGTATAACAGATGTCAAGTTTGTACGGCTATTGTTTGTGAGCGCTTAATTGAATACTAATTGTCACTCTCCCAAAATAATACCCTGGTTTTTGATTAAAGATCAGATACTTTTCACTTTACGTAATTTAATTTAAAACTAAAAATGAAAGTTACAGCCAGGTTCTAATGCATGATACACTTAGCTGTTCCCACGGGGGGGGGGGGGGAGTTAACTTGGACTTGGTATATATTAGGTAATACGGATGTGCGGCCCGAATAGGTCGCTTTTTTACCTCTCCAAAATATACGAATAAGTAGCTTTTTTCATTGAAAAATATATCATCAGTTGTAAATTATCTAAATATATCCATGCCTCAATTCTCATCTTAAGCATGCTAAGCCTATGTAAAGCACAGTGATTTTACAAACAAAGTGTTCCATTAACATTAACATCACTTGATCATTTTGGTAGTGAATGGACTATTTTGCCAATGGTTATGTGCTGTAATAAAATATATGAATAGGTCTGATTTAATTATTCAATATATGATTAGGTCCCATTTTATACATCCGAAATATATGAATAGGGTGGGTTTTTAAATCTTCATCTGCAGCCCTGTACCTAAAAGTATCCTTAGTTACCCCCCCCCCCCCCCCCCCCGTGGCTGTTCCGTTGTTGAGAGAAATGTTTCCATTATTTGTATTTTATATTTTACTGATACATGATACATGCTGCCTCGTTAATGTTGACAGTTAGATGTGACATTATTAATGTTCTCGTGATTTTTTCAACAAATGTGTCGACAGTCTATGTAGTTTTTCAAAATGTATATACATTTTTTGTTACAATTTTAACCTTTAAAATTATATTTGACAATTATATGATTGTATATAGTGTAATCTTGGAACAATAGCAAAAATGGGTTTACCCTAACACGCTTACAATTATTATACTGCTATGGCGTGATATTTGTTGCCAACATTTAATTATTTCATTTCTATTTATTTTTTCCTGTTTGCAAGGAATAGAAAAAATTTTTTATTTGTGTTAGTAATTTATTTTGGACAGAAACTGTTTTTGCCTTGGTGTCAACACATAACTATTGTAAAGTGATTGAACACAAACATTAGGTAATATAATACATGTGACTTGTGCATTTAATGTGTACAAAGGCGGTATATGAGAGTTATTTTCTTAAAAAATTCCTGTTATTCGATACCTGAAAATCAATATTACACCAGAAGTTTCACAATTATATTGTATATGTCAGCGATAATATTTTAGACATAATCTATAAAAGTCGTCGACCTTGACTTGATGATTTAAATAACTTGTTAACTAGATTTTCACAATCATATAAAGTTTCGCAGAACGCTGTCTGTGCTGCCACCTTATGATTTTACACGATTTTACTAGCCTGTTTACAATTTGCAATTTGTGCAATTTTTTATTGAAGTATAGAAGTCTCTCACAGTACTAATATCTGACGGACAAATTCTATATCGATTGTTATTGTATATAGTAATAATTTTTCCCCATTTGATTTCATATAGTAATAAAGTGCAATATATTTTCATACTTTACATTTCGTACAGATGTGTTAACATCGGCTTTATATTTTACTGTCGTTTGGTAAACAAACATGTCCGAAAATGCTATCGAGAGGACAATTAGCAGAACCGCTGAAACTGATCAAATGAAAGTGAATTCGATTAGATAAAAGTAAACATGAGTAAAGTTAAAAATTCATAGACCGACAAAGACAAATTCGCCTGTAAACTGTACGAAACAAGAAACCCGAAACCCGCCCGCGTCCAGAAACGGAAGTTGTCTTTAAAATAAAATAATCTTCTCCGCGTTCTACGAATTCATCCAACTGCTCCAACAGCTGGAGATTCAGTCAGAACTTAGACGGTTAAAATACCGTTTCAGGCGTCCCCTATAAAATCAAAACCGAAAGTAAAATGTAGAAAACAATGACAGAAAACAAGAGTGTGGTTGTGGCAGCAGTTGCCACCCAGTTTAAAGTACTGCTACCAAATACAGCATTAGAATGTCGAATGGACGACACCTTTATCGACCTATTTACATGCATACAAGGGAAGCCTTCAACGCACGCCAATGTTTCTAACCTTAGTTATGACAACATTATGAGAATCAAAATTAAGGACAATCCCAAGCTTTTGGGCAGGGAAAATGATGGCATAATAGTTAGACAGGTAGTCTTTTATTATTTCTTTTTAATCAATCTTGAAATTATGACTTGCCAAAAAGATTAAGAGACATTACGGAATAGTGGTATGGGCTGTCTGTTGGTCAGTCTGTACCTATTGATAGAAAGCCAGGGCAGCATCTTTTTAAAAGTTCTTTTCTGCTATATAATTTACTAATCAATTAATTAAGTCATAAAACACTGAGAACAAGCACTTGTTTAATATCAAATACATTTTTAAAAATTTCAGTTATTTTCTTAAAAATTAAAAAAAATCGCTCGCTCGCATCAGTTTAACCATGAAAACATGAAACAAATCTTTTAAAAAAACCTAAAACATGTCGCTCGCCTTAAAAAAAAATTATTCGCTCCACAAAATCAGAGTTTTAAAGTCCGACGAACAAGAAATTAATTCTGTGTGGCCTTATGTGACAAGAATTAATTAGAAAAAAAAATAAAATTGGACAAGAAATGCAAAAGTTACATTTTTGCCCCCCTTTGGCCCCTAATTTCTACAGGGGTAAAAAAAAAGAGGTGGTCTGGAAAAATTCATTCTTCATTTGGTATCACTATTTGAGAAAAATTAACTTCAAAAATTTTTTTTCAAAATCGGACTAGAAATAAAAAATGTTCATGTTTGCCCCTTTTGGGCCCCTAATTCCTAAACGGAAAACTGAGGAACCATCCATCTATTAATGGTAAGTAACAACATTGTAAAAGTTTCAAAGCAATTAGATAACTCTTAAGTTAACAGACAACGACACAGACGACATCATCATATCATTATACGTCCGCAATTTTTTTGCGGTCGTATAAAAATAGTAGGCATGCATAGAAAATAAACAAGTTAACATTTTTGGACATTTGAATTATTAAGTAAAAGAAAGATACAGGAAAATGCAATTGAGACCTGTATTAAAAAATTTAATTAAATAATTTATTTCTATATGATGCGACAACAACAAAATAACTGGAAAATTAAAAAGTGCATAAAACCAATGACAATGCTAAAGTAGAAACGTTTTCATCATTTAAATTTTCGACAGGAATTAGACCCCGTTTACACTATGAAAAAAATACATCGATCTTTTTTTAATCGATCTTAAAAAGACTGGTTTGCATTTACACACACTTGTGAAATAGCACGAAAGATCGATTGCAATCGATCTTTTTAAGTCCTATGCGTTTATACTGGCGTTAAATTTGACAAGAATCGGTTTAGCCTCCTTTTTTTAATTAAATGTTCTATTAATAGAATGCACATGGGTACTTAATACATGCCACGAGTTTAATGTATGCAAACATTTTGCTAAAATGAAGGAGACAGATGTATCACCGGCCTTACTTGGTATGTTTTATATATTCACGTGTATTTTTCCCGCCAAACATGCGCAGTACATACGCATTTCTATAAATATGTTATCAGACTATTAAAGTACGATTCGTGCGTTTACACTACAAGAAAGATCGATTAAAAAAAGATCGATCTTTTTAAGTCTAGGTCTAAAGCAGGACTTTTTAAGTCCGGTTCTTTTTGAATCGATTCAAATAAAGATCGATCTTTATCGTTTACACTGACAAAAAGATCGATCTTTCCGTCTACTAGTGTAAACGGGGTCTTACAGATTCTTAATACTTTCCTCAGCAAGTCGGTGTGCAATCTTTGTCCCAAATTATTAACATTCATGACATTTGTACCGTTTGTTAAATCTGCAATCCCAATTGAGATAAAGGACTGGTTATCGTTTGTTTTAAAAATATTCAATCTCATTAAAATTATATCTTCACTTTTTGCCGTGAAGACGGCGACAAAAGCAAAAAGGGGGAGCCAAGTGAAGATATAATTTTAATTAGATTGAAAAATATTCGAAATTCTTAATACATTGATTTATGTGTTATTTTTATTTTGCAAAGATGTACATGTGAAAATCTTGTTTACTGTTATTCATCATGATGATCAGCTGCAGCAGCACACGCAGCCATGGAATATTAACGGTTTACATCACGAATATTTTTTAATACACCATTAAAAACAGTAGCAAGAAATTTATTATTGTTGGACAAATTTACAATGCGTTAATTATATAATAAATTCAGATGAGAGCAGATTTAATGTGCATTTATGATAATAGTACGAAATATTTATTTGTTCAACACATTTACAATAAATGGTTATGACACATAATCACGTGCACATAATGTAATGAATACAACAATATGATCGTTCACCTAGCCAGCTTGATCGCGTAAGAATATATGAACAGAAATATTTTTATTCAAATGCAAAGAACAAAATTATTACATTTCGCAATACAAAACATACTGTTTTTCACCTGAAAAATAATCAAAACAATATTACAGATAGAAAGTACTTACTTCGGTAAATGCAAACATCGAACTATAATATCGCGCAATAGCTCAGTAAACCGTACCTGAAATTAGTTATAACCCCACGTGTGATACAATGCAATGATTTGAGTTATGATAAAATAATGACAGTAGCTTGATATTTTATACAATTGGAAGGTGTCGTTAGGTCTTTTTACTTAAAAAATATATATAAACTATAATTATTGTTTTTACTTATACTGGATGTACACTAAGCAAAGTATTTTAACCTTTGTTTCACTTCCTATGGTTTCTGTATTCGGTTTGTCACATCATGAATATATATATATATAATAACTCACACAATTAAACTTTAAATGGTCGGTTGATTGATTGGTTAAATGGTTAACGACACTTTCGGCAATTTTTCAGCTATTTCATGGCGTCCAGTTTTTATTTGGAGGGGCACGCTTGAGTACCTGGTGAAAATCACCGACCTTCGGTTGGAAATTCATGGTTTAGATCATATAAGATAACTGAGTAAAACCAAATCAGGTCGCCAATTAAGAGGGCAAAAAAGTCAACAGTCGTGATTTATAACAAGACAACATACATTAATAATGATTTTCGTAATAAATATATTTTGGAAAGAAATGCAATCTTTGGTACAAATAATTCACAATAAAAGCGTTTTAATGCATTATAGAGGAAGAAATCGAATTTTGAATACGCACAAGCTCCTCTTGGAAATTGGAAAAAATAAAAGACTCCCCTTTTTAGACCCTCATTTTCAGCCAAAAAAAGCAACGCTAACCTATAGCTATATTTTGGTAATATCAAACAAACTACCTATTATTTAGCATAAGTATTGTGTCTTAATTTAGCATTAAATTAAGTTTTTCTTTCAACGAAATGAATAATCAAATAGGGTAACTCCCATATGGAAAATAACATTGAAAGGCCAATGGTTCTTTGTATTCAGTTCTCCTACCGCAGGTCGGAGTTTTCTCCCAGGCTGGTACTCTGACTTCCTCCCACAATTAAGACTGGACGCAATGATATAGATGAATATTGCTGAAAGTGACGTTAAACACCATTAAAACAAAGAAAATCTAACACATTAATTAAAAACTTCTATATTATAAACGCAAATTATGATATTAGGTATTGGCACAATTTGATTTTTGGTGTAGTACATACCCATATATACTCGGTGTCTTGTATTAACCTTTAAAAGCCAGTGTTTATTTAGTAATATTGTGACTGAGATTATATATAAATCAATATTTAACAAGTCAATCTACCAATTTGTACTGCTATTATTCTAAATATAAATTCTTAAGAGTTGATGATTCGTAAAAAATGGGCATATTATCTATATCAGCTGACAATACAAATTACAACGTCGATAACCTTGAAATATTTTAAATGACTGTCAGATATTTCGTGGATGTTTCGCAGTTAGTTCTGAATATGCTCAACGTTATAAGATTTTGTTCAACTTTGCTTTAATTGACTTTAGTTTATTTTACACCAGTTCCAGAAAAAATACCTAAAACTATACATTATAGTAATATATTAGGTTGGTACATAACAATTTTTAGATAGATAGATGGAATAGTACTCTTTTACGATATACGTCATTTATGGCAGTTGCCAAGTTATGTCATAATTTTTACGGAAAAGGGGGCGGACGCAAGGGCATAACAAGTCTAAAATAAGTCTTCAACTCGAAACCCATATGTTAGCTCCTCGCTGATAAAAAGTCGACTAACAAGATAAACGTCAAACCGCGAGACCTCAACAAGATTTTGAACATTTACGGTTCCTTATTTCTTGACCGATTTTGTCAAGTTTGGTATCAAAATGAATGTAATTAAATTATCTTTTATTTTAAACAACTGAAAATCAGCTAAATTGTCATGTTTAACTGTAATTGTGGTATATGTATAGCAAATGATTGAATACAGATGATGAGATATGGATCTCAGCAATATTTCTAGGTAACTTTGATTACTTAAGCTGAACAAATCAATCATAATAACTCAGACAAAACCAATATCTTTGTATTTTAATATTCTCTACATAATTTCATGTTTGCTCAGCAAATTTTAGTATTCTGTGTGTGACATTTGTCATAATAAACAATTTTCATCAAGTTCTTCTGTGGATCCCAAGTACTAAACATACTAGTAGAAGTCCGGAAAGTTATCGGACTGTTCCATTCATGACACTGGATGTGCATTCATCTTGTTCCAGATTTACGAAGAGTCAGCCTCAGACTCAATAGCCAAATTTAAAGGTGTCTGAAAACAGTAAGAAAAAATACACAAATTTAATTTATAATATTGATTTATTTGCATCATTAATTAAATCCATAATGTAAGATCATGTTACATAAAACAGTTACATATAGGATCTTACATTGGTACCAGTGGATTATCAGATTTCTCCAATTGAGATAGTAAAATTATGGAATTTTAAGTCCGAGCCTTGGCGAGGACTTAAATTTCCATAATTTAACTATCCAGATTGGAGAAATCCAATAATCCAAGAGTACTAATGTAAGATTCTGTTTCTCTAATTTTAAAAAGTAGTAAATTTGCGAAACGAAGTTCAAATTCTCTCAACCTCAATTTTACGTTCATGACTTGAATACACGATAAATGGAAGGTGTTTTGTTTATGACGTCATGAGTTCTTATTGTGACGTTATTATTTTTAACCAATCAACTGCTGAGAACAACAAATTCACTAGTGACGCGAAATATTTTTTCCACACTGGTCAAGTGGTTGTAATATTACGTCAAAATTAGAGAAAATTACATATATTATTTTCACTTTAAAATACATATACTGTGTTGGAAAAAACATTAATTTTCTGAAGATTCTAAAGAATTATCTACTCTTATAGTGTTATGAGTTCTGTCAGCATTGCGTTTTGGTTTCTTAGAAACTGGTTCATTTACATTTTGTACATTTACAGAGGATTTTTTTTGTTTGCATCTAATTTCAGGAAGTTTTTTCATAATTAAATCTCTTTGGTGTACCATAATTTGTTCTCTTTCTTCTTTAGACTTGATAGAAAAGTTACAATTTATAAATAAATCTGTATTCTCTTGACTTTCATATTCAGAAGCTGTGCTTAGCATAACAATTTTTAGATTAGAAATAAGCTCAGATAATGAAAAGGGGGTACCATTTGCAATAAACTGTAATAATGTTTGGTCTTCAAAATTCATATTCATGACTTTTTTTCTAAATTCTTTTCCAACTTTTGTGTACTTGTCATATTAAATCTTATAAAAAAATTTTCAATGTCTTCAATATTTTGCCAAAGGCCTCCAATTTTTTCTAATTCTTTTGTTAAGTACTGTATTTCTTGTTGTTTAGCAAGCATTTTATTTGTTTTATCTTCTTCTCTTTTCCTGAGAAAAACCAAGTGTTGCCTTTTTATTTCAGCTTTTCTTTCTTTGAATTGCTTAAAAATTGTAGGAGCTGCGAGCTATTTTAAAATACTGTGACTTCTTTTCATTGTCTAATTTCTTTAGCCAATCAACAGTTTTATTATTTGAAAATAAAATTATTCCCTCTAAAGCTATTAAATTAGCATTAGGTTTTTCTCTTTGTAACCTATCTAAATTAGCAAAGTCACGCTCAGATATTATATTAGTAGGAGCAACAGTTTTAGATTGTTCTCTAAGGTCTAAATCTACACCTTCAGTATTTATTAAGTTAAGAGCCTGTATCGCTCACCTGATTTTTTTTTTAAAGTACTAGTGTAATACTGCCTACCATAAAATTCTCTAAGAAACTTTTACTATGGATAGAAATATGTCTTATCAGAATTCTGACAAAATTTTTCAGAATGCTTTATCTGAATTTTAATAAGACTGATATGCAAAGTAAAACTTTTTTGGTGAATTTTTTATCAGATCCAATGTAATATACACTTGCAAACAAGATGGTATTTAACTGATGTTAAACTATGTCCTGTAATGTTCAATAAACTTTAAAGAGAACCATCAAAACAATATTGCTAGAAAGTTTTGGTTCCATTGGTTAAAAGGTTTCAGAGAAGAAGCCTTTAAAAAATTCTCCCATAGGATCCTATGTTAAACTAAGTCCTGTGGTGGTAGCCATTTTGAATTTCCAGTTGACACAAACTTTAAGGACCATCCAAACAATATTGCTGGTAAGTTTTGTTTTGATTGGTCAAACGGTTTCAGAGAAGAAGCCCTTTTAAACTTTTTCCCATAGGGTCCTATGTTAAACTAAGTCTTGCAGTGGCGGCCATATTGGTTTTCAAATCCACATAAAAAACACAAACTTTGTAAAGGTCCATCCAATGAACAATTATGGTAAAGTTTGGTTTCAATTAAAATGTAAAAAGTTTACAGATGCCGACTACAAAGACGACGACGCTGACGGACGCAAAGTGATTACAATAGCTCACCTGACCCTTTGGGTCAGGTGAGCTAAAAAGAAAGAACCAAAGTTTACTAGATCAAGGATTTAATCAGATTTTGTAGATTATATATGACAATGGTATAAGGGAGATAACTCAACAAAAATTTGAAAAATAATAATTCTGTATTAATTATGCAAACTTAAAATAAATAATATATATCTTATATTTTGATGCACTGATGTACTATATAATTCGATGCCACATGAGTACACATTTAAAAAAATATACAACTAGGTTAAATTTAGTTTCTCTACACAATAAACACAAAACCTTATTGAGAATAAACTATAAGGACTGTGATAATTGAAGATAATTTTTGTGTACATATTTGTTGAAGATGATGTGCAACAATTGTTTCAAACATCTCTCAATCAATTGTAAAATTTTAGTTACGCTTAGGCCTGACAAGCTAAGCTTTTCTTGTCTTTCCATCACCATGATTGTCTCATGTTTGAAGTATATTCCTGCAGTTAAAGTTACTCTTTATGGGTGATCATAATTTTGAAAATCACTCTGCTAAATTTACTTTCCTATAAATCCATAGTATTTGCCATTAGAATGCGGACAAATTCCTCCAAAAACTGAAAAGGTAAGAGAATTCCATTTGTTAAATTAAGTCATTTAGAACTGTTCCAGGTTAACTACCAGGTAACATACTATATGTACAGAATATATATAAGCAAATTATACCTCACAATTTAAATAATTACTCAACCACAGAACAGCAAATTACAAGAAATTTTATTTAAAACAATAACATAACTGATAAGAGGGAATAAACTAGTGGCCTGGAACATTATGCTGCAGGGTTGAAGAACTTAAAGGTATATCAGAATACTTGCAAAGTCATATTGGCCAAAGGTAACCTTTCTGATACATGGAAATGAAACTTATTTGATTGTTAATAGCAACAGAAATTAGGTACAAGTTATCAAAACATTATTATAACAGTCTCCTACATTATTGCAACATACAATATATATGACAGCAACCATATACATGTACATGTAAATGTTAAACATGTTGGATAATTGCCAAGCTCTGATTTTCTACATAATTTATTTTCAATGTGGTCAATTCTTACCAAACTACTTTTATTTGTAAGTTGTGTATACAAATGCATATATGTGTATTGTTGTTCTTACTATATATAGTATTAAGTTGTTTTGTTTTAAGAAGGGGCTACATTTATGGTTTTATTGATTCGTAAAATAAAATTTTGACTTCTGTATCAATTTTGAAATCTAGTTTGACATTAAGGTGTTTGACAATAACTTTAATTGACATGACATTATTTTTACAGACATCACTCTATAACTCCAAAGAGAACTGAAAATAAATCCCAGCGTATGGTATGATCAGTCAAAACTATTGAGAAAATTTCAGTATTTTACCATTTATTACTGCAGAGAAAAATGTGTGGAAAATGGTTACGGACAGACAATATCACAAACTAACACACCAAAATGTATTAGGTTTATAAAATGCCATTACTTTGTGTATTTCTTCCCGGCATGAAGACCTTTCTTTGAAATGCATTCGATGTTGGTGTTCTAGGATTAGTTGTTCTCCACATTCAACAATTACTGACATGTTGTTAGGAAACACAACCATATCCAGGTAGGAAGGTGACCTTGGTTTTAGCTGGACCTAAAATATAACCAAAAATAAAACAAATGACTTATGTTCTTAGTAATGAGATTAAATATAAATTTCAAATGATTTGGGGTAGGTTTTCCCAAGTTATCATGCAGAAACCACAAATTTGACTAATATCAGCATTATAAGGGCTATATTTCCAGAATGACAAAAAAAATTAATAAGTTTAAACTGGAACTGTCTTTAGAAGTCTCTTAATACATATCTGAATTACAAATGATTTTGTCAAGGCTTTCTCAACTAATAATTTGATAATCAATTTCAGGTACATACTGTACTAAATCTACATGTCACCAATACCTGAAAATGTAGTTACCACAATTACACACTGTATCATAACATTTAAGCACTTAATGCAAGAGGTTTCTAGGTATATTACAGCAATCCTCTACACAAAGTGTAACATATATTCTAGTTCATTAAAACTTGGAACATAGTCTCTCAGTGATTCACTATTGTAATAGAAATCAGTAAAAGCTAGAAATAATCACATTGCACTATATTAAGTACATTAACATCTCTGATGTAACAAGACCAAACCACATGGTATAGGGGAGATAACACAACAAAAATTTGATTTCTTTTTAATCCAGTTGATGCAAAATAAACTTATATTAGTATACAAACAATATTCAACATGTGTATCTATAAAACTGTCTATATGATAGTGGGTGAATGAATATTTTAAATAAAATAGCTGAAATGCAGTGAATAAACTATTTTATTTAATCTTGGTCGAGAATTATATGGCTGGGTTAGTTTACACTGTAATGTTCACATGAATGGTATTCTAAATCAAAGTTTAGAAAAAGGATTTAAATGTTTCTTTGTATTTAAGTTTCAGAAACCATAGCAACAGAAATGCTAGTGTGTGCGTCTGTAAGAGCCAAATTATGCCCCGGCCTGACCAGCAACATGAGCAGTGTGTTGCAAAAGGCAGAAATGTTAAGCAAATTTAATGCCAATCAAACCTCCTCCTGAATATAAAAATAAAGGAGAAGATTATAAGCCTAAAGACATGTACTCAGCCTCAGCCAGCATGACTGCATACTGAAAAAGTCCAAATATCTTTAATTTTATGAATATTAAATGAAAATCAAAATCCTTTGGTCCTGCAATCCACCTTTATGTGTACAAACACGATTTTAAATATAAATGCTGTAGCTCTAAAAATGAAGCAGATGATAATGTACGGTACTCAATCTGGTAACCCATACAGTTTTATCATTAATCATTTTCTACAAGTGTACCTATACAAAATGTACCAATAATAACAGCAAAACAGTTTTTACTAACCCAGATGACTATTGTCTAGAAATTGTCTGTAAGGCTTTTGACTTCCACATAAAATAACACAGGAACACAATATATCACTTCTTGCTGAACAGTGCTTTTTAAGACTGAAATAAAAACAAAATGGAAAAGCTTGGAGATTTTATGTTTTTATGTAACAGATAAAGAACCAAACCACAACTGTTTTTTATTGCTGGCCTGACATTAAACTAGTCAAATAATGAGTAGTAGTGCATACACTGTGGTTGCTTTAGAGCAAACCTAAAAGGCAACAAAAAAATGATGTCCTGCTTTTTCTGTACAGTGTCACCGGATTTAGGAAGTCGACTACAAGTATTCTGGCATCCATAACCCAATTTGGTAATAGCAAAACCCCATACAGTACATTGGTTTACATAATAGTAGACTGAAACTGTATTTTTTTATGTAATTCTAGAGTAATTTTGTCAAAACAGTCATTCATGAGTACAACAAATCAAGTACCGGTAGTAATTACATGTAACAGGAAGCTGTTACTAAATTAAGTACATTACACATTTAAATCAACACTTTTCATTGGATGATTTGCCCTGATTTTTTTAAAAATACTGGGTTTATTCTAGCATTGGTAGACTATATATACTATTGAGGGTACTATACAAGGTCTTTATGATTTCCAACTACACAAATTACCCTGCTTTGTTATGGTCAATCCAGCAAGAATGATCTCCCATCAGTATTGCATTATGTACTTGAAAAAAATGATGGACTTTGCCCTCGGAAATAGATTTCCTCTAGTGTACTCTAGTGAATATAGTGACCTCATGTGTGAATCATGCCTTGTACTCATACATACTGTAGGATAACAATACCTCTAGAGTAGTCTATAAAAGATAAAAAGAGGGACAGCTGATGTTTGCATTTAAGCATAATACATAATAAAATATTTCTAATAGTAACAATATTATGATGTTTACCATTATTATTTCGTTTTATTTGTTTGTTTGTTTGAATGGTGTTTAACTCCATCTTCATCAATTCTTCAGCTACATCCTGGCATCCAGTTTGTATTGGGGAAGTAAGTTGGAGTTCTCTGAGAAAACTCTTGACCTTTGGTAGGAAAACTGGCAATCCTTGTCAATTTAGAATATTTAATAACATTTGCCTTTCATCAATATCCTGGATTTCTATTAGTTCAAACCATTAAAGATGACATAGAAACATTCTTTGCATTTCTCAATGAAAACAATAGCCATGCAGAGCACATGCTTCCTTGGCAACATCTACAGTAAAGAAATGACACAGAGTAAATTAAATCAACAAAAATACAGTGTGCAAGATTTTAATCAGGACATGTAAATATATAAAAAATAGAATGCATACTTTTGAAGCTTCATTGACATATGAAAGAATTGACCGCTTCATTGAAAATTTGCTAAAGTCATAGCCTTCATACGTCAGTGAAACTTCAAAAGAATGCATTCAATTCTTAAATGAAGTCAAGTAGCCTTTCCTGCAGTAAGACTCCAATCCACAACTTCAGTATTGCCAGACCTAGTAGACTACATTAACCAACTGGCCAACAAGGCAGCAATTTTGTTTGAAAACATATAATTGGCCTATATTTCTCATGGACACCAACTAATCAAAGCTGAAGGGGTCATTGTCGACCTGGGTACTATATCAGCGTACCCAGGGTACGTTTATAATTTTAAAAAGTACCCTGATAAATTAGTTTCATATAAACGTACCCAGGATATAAGAAGCGGCTGCAATCGTACCCTGTTCTCGTTCAACTATCACGTGATCAAAAGCCTTTCCGGATCTTCGCAATTTTTGGTACCAAAGTTGATGATGCTGATTATATACTTTGCATCTATCAGGGTACGATTGCAGCCGCTTCTTATATCCTGGGTACGTTTATATGAAACTAATTTATCAGGGTACTTTTAAGAATTATAAACGTACCCTGGGTACGCTGATATAGTACCCAGGTCGACAATGACCCCTTCAGCCTAATCAAATGTTACAGTCATAAAGCAAGACAGGTTTCTGGATTATCATTCTAAACCTAATGGACACAAGAGGCTGTCAACTTAGTGCCTGTAATGTTAATCTGACTTACCAAAAAACCTTTTCTTGCAAATTTTAAGCTTAATAAGTGAACAGTTTCTGTGTATGTTGCCGCATATGTTTCCTATCCAGCAAAAACTCAAAATCTCAGCTTTATTCTGCATGATTTATTTTTGGTGCATAGAGCCTTTTGTATATGTTTTACCATTAGGGTTGTATTTTAAACTATGAGCCACCGTGTCTGCCATTTTGGATTTAGGGTCCGCACAAAACACTCAAACTTTGTAAAAGACCATCTGAGATACATTTTTACAATATCAAAATTCTTTGGCTTAGTAGTTTGTCAAAATTTCAGCCAACTTGAAAACATTAGCAACCCTGGCTGCAATGTTGAGTTTCCAATAAGTTCTAAATAATAAGACAACTATCAAAGCTTCATATCTGCATAATTTGGTTTAATTGTGTTGAAATAGTTTTGGAGAAGAAGCTTGTATGTTTTTTCTTTTGCATGTTAAACTAAGCCTTGTGATGGCCCCCTTACGGAATTGCCTTGCACCAAGTAAACTTAAAGTATAAGGCAAGTATACTTCAAGTATACTTTAAGTATATTTGTTATACTTGAAACCTGAAGTATACTTAAAGTATTAGCCAAGTATACTTGGAGTATTTGCTAGTTATACTTGTGTTATACTTTGCATCCTTGTAATAGCAAAGTATAACTCAAGTATACTTGAAGTATACAAGAAGTATACTTCAAATGGATATTATCAAACATTTTATGTAAAAGTTATACTTGAAGAATTTATTTGGACTTAGACTTTTTCAGGAGTTTGACAGAGGAATGCATCTTACAGAAAATTTATAAGTCCAAATAAATTAAAATTCAATGTTTTTTTAATTAAAATAATGTTTTTTGCAGTTTTTTGCCAACATAACATTAACAAATGCTATTATCCAACATTATTATACATATCAATGTAACCCATCCCTAGAGTTTCCATGATAATAGGTTTTTCCATGTTGAAATGAATAATTTTCCATGGAAAGTTATTAAACCAAAGAAAAAATTTCATTCAATTCCATGGAAAAGGAAAATGATATGGCGTGGAAATGGACTTAGAAATTTTAACACATTGAAACTATCATGGAATGCAGAACTTTAATCAAATTAAACATGGAACATCATTGAATCTTTGAACTTATTTTTTTTCATTTATGTATGCGGTAATTTCCGGATATTTGATGTCTTTCCGGTGACAACTTTGTTTTATCCATACGACTTCCATTTCCGCTACGTCACAGAATTTAAAATTTGTTTCCTGGCTTTGGAGCGGCAATTTAAAGAATATATTCATCAAATATGACGGTAAGTAATGATTAGCGAAGTAGTTCATACATCTTTTCATGCGTTCATCTTTTACTTAACTGCTTATCTCGCAATTTAATTTTAGAACCGATAGCGATGGTTATAACATGCGTGTCTATTAATGTTATATTTGAGTTTTATAATAGAGAAAGCTATGATTTTGTGTAACAAAGAAGGTTACGATTTATTCGAAAATGATACTTTGTGGTCAATTAATATTTTACAGATAAGTCATCTTACGATATCCTTAATGCAGTGTTGTGGGTGACTGTACAAAAGCCGTAAACAATGTTGTGAAGATTGCATTTCAACATGCACGAACTGATTTCTGCCAGCATAAATGGGAACAAAAAACAAGTGGTAGGTACATGGTTCTAAGATAATTACAGGAAATCAAATGTACATAAATTTATATTAACTTTATCACTATAGTCAATGTCCGGAAGCTCGAATAACCACAGGGGCTTGTAAAAATAGATTTATTTGCACTTTCGAATTTGTTATTGTGTGCGAGAAGGGAAAAAACAGAGTCTATACCCACCAACTTTCAAAATTAAAAAAAAAAAATTACTTTACCCATATCTACACGGGTTTGTAATTATTTCTGTTCCGAATTTAATAATCTACATGAAAAACCCTACCTTTATGTTTCTAATGCCATTTAACTCTCAAATTTTAATAATCTACCAGTTTGAAACGAAACGGACAAGAACCAACACACACACAAAAACCAATCTTAATTAAAATTAAATCTTTCACAAGCTCCCCCCTTTTTGTTATTGTCGTTTTGAAGATCTAACAACATCCCATTACAGGTCATCTCAGGTTGAACTTCTGTATTGACCAATCAATTTTGATTGCCATTTTTGCTTAGGCACCATTAAACTTGAAACCTATGCCCTGTTCACTTAAGGTAAAATAAAATTAAAAATAAAAATAAATGCCTACCTACCTACCCTATTTTTTTCCAAGCATGTAACAGGAAACACACATACTTTTTTATTTGTCCTTATAGATATAAAGGGACATTGTAGGCAAAAAACAAGCTTTAATTTTTCAAATATTTTCTTTTTTATTTCAGAATATTGCCTTTTATTGTATCCCAATACTACAGAAATAATGTTTGTTAAGCCATTAATGGGAAGTGCAGCGATTTGAGATTAACAATTAAACTGTCATCAATGCCAAAAAGTAGCAGGTAAGACATTAGTCTTGCATGATTTTTATGTTGCCTGCAACATGTTGCAAAGAGACATAAGTGTCACTTTAGCTATATGCTTTGTCCTGTGGCATCACAATAACTTTCGTCACAGTTTTCTGGGCAACTTCATGCCGCAGCCTCTTGATATTTGGCATGTAGCTTTGTCCTATAAAAGTTTATGCTGCCACTAGAAAGTAATACCTATGTCTCGTCTTTAATGACTTTTCGTCTCTGGCGAGACAAAATGAAAGTACAATGTATTTATACACGGTAACTAGACCTGTTTTCATTGCTAGTGACACAAGTAAATCAAGAAATCTGTGAGTCAATGCTAATTAATGTACCACTGTTTTCGATAAAATCTATATACATGTACTATATGTGTTCAGTATCTACTTCCTGTTTGATGTAGAGTTATGGACTTATAAATGAGTTATATTTGGAAACAAATGTAATCCCAGATGAAGGGAACCACAATCATGATAAAAGTTATACAGGGGATATAAAAAAAATTGAATAATGTGTCCATGGGACACGGATGCTCCCGCTAAAGGAAGTCCCAAACAGGATGTAGTTGTCCAACAGGTCTGAAAGTCGCTTAGGATGTACAACTTGTGATACTTAACCACCCTGCCAAATTTCAAATTACTAATGTACGGTTTCTGAGAAAAGCTTGAGGGAAATTTTCATACTCATGTTAACACATTTTCATTTCGGCCCAGTCGCAAACAGGAAGTAGTTGTCTGGCAGGTCTGAAAGTCGCTTAGGACATACAAATTGTGATCCTGAACAACCCTGCCAAATTTCAAATTGTTCTGATGTACATTTTCTGAGAAAAGCTTGACAGGAATTTTCATACTCATGTTAACACATTTTCATATCGGCCCAGTGGCAAACAGGAAGTAGTTGTCCGACAGGTCTGACAATTCGTAAGGACAGACGGACATGAGTAAAACTAAATGCCCCCCCCCCCCCCGACATGTTGTCGCGGGGCATACAAAAATTGAAATAAATACTACTAGTACCAGATAGCTTGGGGTTTTCACTCTTCAACGCCTCTGTTAAGTTAAGTCTTTTTTGGGGTTGTAGTCTACTAAAGGCCTAGATAGACTGTGAATGAGTTTCACAGTGGTGCCAACAGGTGAGACATACTTGTAGAGGCCACATTTGTTTATTAATCAGTCGCATGCACAACTTTTATTTTTCTTTCCAGCACATTGGCAAAGAACAGAAAGAAAACAGAGAAAAAAATGAACTCCTTAATCATGTCAGTGTTTTGTTGGAGTTTTAAGACATTTTTGTATTTAATGTTATTTGAATAAATATTTAGTTAATTTTTAGTGTTTAAGGCCAGAAAATACGACAGTGATGGACCAATCAGTCAACTAATACAGTTAAGTCAGGTACCTGAACATAATACTTCAAGTATACTTTAAGTATAATTCAAGTATACTGTAAGTATAAAACCTAAGTATATTTCAAGTATAACTAAAGTATACTTCAAGTATACTGCAAGTATAAAACCTTAGTATTCTCTAAGTATACTTAAAGTATAACTAAAGTATACTTCAAGTATAAAGGTCTAAGTATTAGCCAAGTATACTTGGTTGAAGTATACTTGGCTAACTAATTTGCATATAAAATCAAAATACTTGAAGTATACTTAAAGTATACTTCTGAGTTATACTTTAGTTATACTTGCAAGTATACTTGAAGTATACTTGAAGTACTAATAATTTCCATGGCCATCTTGGATTTTGAATCAGCACAAAAAACTCAAACTCTGTAATGGACCATCTAAGGTACACTCCTGCAATATTTCATATAAATCTGCAAAGCAGACTGTAAGAACATTTTTAAAATTCAGCAATTCAAAATGCAAAATGGCTCTGGAGGCCATGTTTATTACTCATCAGCACCAGAAAATCACACTTTATTAAGAACCACCAAATAGAACGAATAATCGTACCCTCGCTTTTTTTTGGCGAGGGTACGAATATAGTCCCATTACTCGTAATGTAGCAGAGCGGGGATGAATCACTCCCGCCACTTTGATGTCCAAAAGAAGTTTCATATACAATCAGACGTGATCGATCTTGATATCTTTCGACAGTGTCACCATTTTTTTATCTGCTTCGCGTTTAAAATAGATCATTATTGATGCATGATGATAGTTATTGCCGGTTTTGATAACCAGCTGTGGGTTGTGTATTAATTGACATTCATGTCTATTTTTGATTACGTTTCCTACATGAAAAACCTTGAGAAACCCGAAACTTAAATGCATGTTGCCTAATGGGTAATGCATATGTAAATTACTGGATTCTTACTACTGAATGGTTGTTATAGTATGCAAATTAGCAAGTTTATAATAAAATTAGGTCACATTATCCATATACCGAAAAATGATCAACATAGCATTTTCCTCTTGCATCTTCAAAGACAAAAAAAGAATTTCTTCAATAAAGATCGTTTCCCGTTAGTTTCGCAATGTCTAAAGCTTTAATGACGTAAAGAATATGAATATTATGTTTGAATTTTGTATAAATAGACCGAAGTTAGAATTTTTTATTTGCTACATTATGAGCAATAGGACTGAATTCTGCCAACAAATCACAAAACTAACTTCGGAATATAACGGCAGTAAATTTCGGCCTACACCAAATCCTGCAAGTTTGGTTCCAATTGGCCAAGTGGTTTCGGAGAAGATAGAATTGTGAAAGTTTAAGGCCACTTACGGCGACAGACAACAAGTCATGAGAATGGTTCACGTGACCCTTTGGGGTTGTTTGGATCAGGTGAGATAACCAGGAGCTCTTAAGAGCCTATATCGCTCACCTGATTTTATAGGCAATAAAAGTTGCATTTCCCTGATGTTAAACCAAGTCCAGTAATTTTCAATAATCTTTAAAGAGGACCATCCAAACAATATTGCTAGAAAGTTTTGTTTCCATTGGTTAACCAGTTTTATAGAGAAGAAGATATTTTTTTAATTTGCCCATAGGGTCCTATATTAAACTAAGTAATCTATGTAATGCTGCGGTGGCCATTTGATTTTACTATTGGCATAAAAAACATAAACTTCACAGAGGACATCCAAACAATATTGCTAGTAAGTTTTGGTTTCCATTGGTTATCCAGATTTAGAGAAGAAGCCTTTGAAAAATTTTTCCCATATGGTCCTATGTTTAACTAAGTCTTGCGGTGGTGGCCTTTTGATTTTCCAATTGACATAGAAAACATAAACTTTATAAAGGACCATCCAAACAATATTGCTAGTAAGTTTTGTTTTGATTGGTTAACCGGTTTCAAAGAAGAAGCCATTTTTAACTTTTTTTCTTATAGGGTCCTATGTTAAACTAAGTCCTGCGGTGGTGGCCATATTGGTTTTCCAATCCAAATAAAAAACACAAACTTTGTAAAGCTCCATTTAATGAACATTATGGCCAAGTTTGGTTTCAACTGGCCAAGTGGTTTCAGAGAAGATTTTTGTTTGATTGTTTGAATGGTGTTTTAACGCCACTTTCAGCAATTTTTCAGCTATTTCATGGCGTCCAGTTTTTATTGGGGGAGGAAGCCGGAGTACCCGGAGAGAACCCCCGACCTGCGGTAGGAAAACTGGCAATCCTTGTCAATTAAGATTGGAGTTGAGTACACCCTGCCCGCAGTGAGAATCGAACCCGCAATCTCAGTGTTGACAGACCACGTGATCAATAGTAGACGAACTATCTTGACCACTCGGCCACCGAGGCCCCCGTTTCAGAGAAGAAGATTAAAATGTAAAAAGTTTACAGATGCCGATGACGACGACGGACACAAAGTGATAACAATAGCTCACATGACCCTTTGGGTCAGGTGAGCTAAAAAAATGGAATGACTCTGGGTCAAATGTGTTATTGTGTATTAATCTGCCATAGCATATGTCATAACTTTATAGTGTTTGCACTATCTAGTCTTATTGTGTAATTAATTAATATAAGCAGTTACTGATGATGTAAAACAGATGGAGCTACATCCATAGATTTAAGTCTGATGCTTGCAATAAAATATCTTGTATGTAGCTACTCATGAATTATCCATATGATGTATCGATACATATTTACTTTTAGCAAATTTATGTATTTTCAGAATGGCTGAAGGATATACAACAGGGACTGGTTAATTGGGGAGGTTTGTTTACTCAGACATAGAATTAAAATTCATTGTTTTTTATCTATGCAAACATTTTACACACTTTAAGTGAACCTCTTACATTTGGAAAATCAAAATTCAATTTTTGCTCAGCCAACAATGATTAAAACCTTATCAAATATTAATATGAAAATCATTGGCCGCTGATCACAGTCATTGTCCCATCGAAAAATTGCCCTGGTCAAAAACGCCCCACTTTTTACTAAATCGCCCCCACGGTATAATCACCCCCTGTAAAAAACTCACCCACCAAAAGCAAAATCGTCCCACTATATATTGCAATATTGTCAAGTTGTACAAATATTTTCTACTTTTAGAAGTTTATTGTCACAGATTAAAAATTAGAAATGCTTTATTAATTATGATCAATTATGTCCTTGATTTAGTTATTATTAATTATTACAATTATCCTAATTAACTTGATTTCCTTTAAGTACTATATCAGTAATGATTCCTTTGTAATTATGAGTCAATATTCAAAGAATTGTTATTCTTAATAAAAACATCAAAAGCTGATGTCACTAAATTATCTGCGGGAGCCACATATTAGACCTGCATGTATTTGAGAAGCTAACTGCAGACATTGATGCCCCATCACTACATAGTAGCCTCATGGACAGTCTTCGGTCAGCCAACACACACTAACAACTATGCTGAAGGCTGGCATCAAAGATTATACCAGAATATATGATGCTATAATAAAAAGATGAACTTGTTGTTGTCATGATACGCCCCTTCAGAGATGGGCATATAAAAAAACAATATTTTGTTTTTTTATGTAGAAATGTTTTGTGCTGTAACTGGTTTGATTCATGTAATGTGAATAGTATTCTGCTTAAAATTCTATGAAAAGAAAGACAAATGTTCTGAAAGCCATAGTAACAGAATTAGCAGTGTGTAACCATATGAATGTTATGAATGTAATGAATGTAATTATTGAATACAAATACTGCACTGGCTCTACACTCTAACATCATCTATAAATATTACAATATATACAACAAATGCCATGGAAACCAACATTACCAAGTACATCATGCAAACTTGTGTGCCTTCAATTCAGCTTGTTGCTAGAAAATACTACAACAGTGCCTTCTAGTAGATAGTTGATCTTGGTTATAGCTGCACCTTAAATGTACAAGTAACAAAAACAAAGCAAATTACTAATGTCCTAAACTTAATTTTAAAACGTATAAAAGTCAGTCAAACTACTTTAAACATTTAGAAATTTAATTGATTTTGATATATTTACATTGCACATGTCTTTTTTGGGTGATATCTTGGATTTCTATTGGTTAAAACCGTTACAGATGACGTACAATCATTCTTTGCATTTCCCAATGAAACCAGTAGCCTTGAAGAGCATGTGCTTCCTTGATGACATCCACAGTAAACAAACAACGCAGAGCTAATTAGAATAACAAAAATTAAAGTTTGTTTTTGTTTAGTTATAGCTTTTAAGTTACTGTGCAAAAACAAAACATTTCTTCAAAAATTTTGGTTAAGTACAATAACCCCCAGTGTGGGAAACGGCCACTAGCCAATTTGCTGAAATCGAGTTTGAGAAGAATTTTGGCAAGTTAAGCTCATCTGCAACTCGCCAGTTTGGCGAGCTGAAATTTTGAGGCAAGTTAAAGAAAAAATTTACAAGTCCTGCTTTCCTGCTTTCTTAAAAAAAGTGTATTCAGTCTATTTTCAATGTTAATTCAATAATCTTTTAATTTTAAGATCTCTATTTACCCTGTGTAAATGTTAAATGGTGTTGGCTGTTGTTGACAAACTTTGAAAACCTACTTCCCAACTATGGCTAGTAGATTATTAATTCGGCGAGCACTATTATTTTGGTACTAGCCAGAATGACGAGCTAAACAAAAATTTCATTTCCCACAATGAACTTATAAGGTGCCATTAGACAATATCTAAAAATTAAATGGTTTGTAGGCCTTGTCCTTTAGGGTAATTTAGAATTAACAGTTTTACTCTGTGTTATAGACTAATTTATAATACAAAAATAGTTTCAATCTAGCTGCTATAGTTTTCAAGTTACAGGAAAAAATGGAAAATTTCATAAAAAAATTGTCATTTAAGGGCAATAACTCCTATAAGGAGTCATCTGACAATTTCAGACCAATAAAGTGAACTGTAGGGCTTTTATTAGTGATTATTTTTGCTATTTATAATTTTACTCTAGCTGTTACGGTTTTAAGTTACAGGACAAAAACAGAAAATTTCATAAAAAATTGCCATTTAAGGTCAATAACTCCTATAAGGAGTCATCTGACATACCAAATATATCAATATCTGCAACTGTTTGAAAATAAGTCTTGAACACTGTTATTTTAAAGACATTTTTAACTCCAAGAGCCATAAGTTCGTCAAAAATCATTATACAAGAGCAAAATTAAAAATTGATCTGTAAATCATGATAGTTGATTCAAAATATCAAATATCAGCTTAATATATATATGAGCATCTAATAAAAGTCGAGGCAACTGTTATTTTTAGAAATCTTGGAAATAACTTGAAATAAAATCTTTATATGTAATACATCGATCCAGTTTCATTGTCTTAGCTCCGCCCCCCTTAGTTACGTCCTTGACAACGACGCAGGTCGGACATCTGAAAGTAAACATGGCGGGATGTACGAATTTGTCAGTCATTCCAAATGACCTCTCTGTTGATTATTTTAAAGGCGTCGAGTTGACCAAACGAGCAAAAGAGCGTGGCTATAATTTTTTTGTAAACGGATATGTACACGGGCTTAAATTATATTCTACTGGAAATGAAACTTGCATTGACGTCGGTGCGAAGTGCTTTCGTTCAATGCGAAAGTCGGAAGCTCCACACAGTATTTCTGTTACGCTCGAGATAAAAGAAAAAAGTATCACAGAAAGACATTGCACATGCAAAGCTGGGTATGTAATTTTCATGTAAATATATTAATTTTTATTTTATCTTTAAGTATTCTTGCCAAATGCCGGTAAATAATCGAGGTTGAAGTGCAAGATCTTTACATGAACTTAATATGGTCGAACGGGATTTTGATATCGTCTTTTGTTGACTATTTGTTCTTAATTTAACAATGGCTATAAATTATACTTTGAATTACTTACCAGATCATATTAAAGGGAGGTCCTCGTTTTAAAATGATTGTAGGCCTAGTGACCCAATCGTATGCAAGACTTCAAATTGGTTAAACGAGTTGCGACCATTTTAAACAAAAATTTGAACCTATTTTTCTTCAATACTTCTAGGACCAGAGTAAATTTATTAGCTTTAATGAATAGAATTTGTATTCTTGAAACTTGATATTTAAAATTTATATTATATCCAATCAATTCATAAACTATTCCACCAAAACTGTATAGTTATGTATTTTATCATTTGGTTCAAAAATAAACGTACTGTTTATTTATATGTAGTTTGTTATTTCATAGAATAACTGGAACATGTAGCCATACAGTTGCTGTTATTTTCCAATTGGCCCACTATAAAAATCTAGGACTGACAGATGTTCCATCAGAGCTGGCTTGCACAAGCATGCCACAACAATGGCATAAGCCAAGAGGGCCAAAAATTGATGCAGAGCCAGTATCCACTATGGTTTTTGCTAAGCCAAAACCAACACCTAGGAAGAAAAAGCCAGTTCACAGCATGTCCCTTAATTTTAGGTAAATAAATACAGAAATTTACAATTCAGCCAGTACTTGTAACCTAAATTATATATTAAACAGATTAACCACTAGAATGACTAGTTACTGAAAATCTTTGACATCATGCATCATAAATTAAGTTTTTAATAATATTTTTTGTTAACAGTATCGAACCTTTTTATTCAAGTGCTAGAATATAAACTGTCGTGGTAGCCATAAGCCACCTGATGAGTTCCCATGGCTGGGACGAAACAGTTTTAATAATCCTATTTGTCATTGAAAATTTAAAATAAAGCCAATTATCCTGTTGGCAGAAATTACATGCCGAGTTATCTATTAGTATGAGAGTAAGTCGTTACTTTGAAGCACATTTTAATAATCATACATGTACTAAAAATGCAACAGGATTTTGGAAAATTGTCATCGGACACTACACAGAAATTTGATTTGTTTGTTTGATGGTGTTTAACGCCACTTTCAGCAATTTTCAGATATATCATGACGTCCAGATTTTATTGGGGGAGGAAGCCAGAGTACCCAGAGAAAACCCCCGTCCTGCGGTAGGAAAACTGGCAGTCCATGTCGATTGGAGTCGAGTACACCCGAGAGAGAACCCGCAATCTCAGCGTTGACAGACCACATGATCATTAGTATACAAACTACCTTAACCACTCGGCCAACAAGGCCCCACAACAGAAATTTGAATATGAATCTTAAATTTTCATGTGAAAGTATAAATAAAATAAATATGCTCTTCAAAATCAATTACACAAAATAGTGTAGGGGCCTCAGTGGCAGAGGGGTTAAGGTGGTTCATCTACTATTGATCATGTGGTATGTCAACAGTGAGATTGCAGGTTCGATTCTCACTGCAGGCAGTGTGGACTCGAATCAAATCTTAATTGACAAGGATTGCCAGTTTTCCTACAACAGGTCTCAGGGATCCTCGCAACGCGTCTAGATGCGTATTGTACGCATCTTTTCAGTTCTGGACGCACCTTTTCAACATCTAACGCTTCCCAGTACGCGTCCGTGTCAGTTGTCAGACGCGTACGAATTTCCGTCATGTCAATTCCGTCTCCGATGCGTGATTACATATTCTTACAAATGGCGATCGATTTTTACCTGTTTCGCCCGATTCTCAGCAGGTAGCAATCACTCGGGTGGCAAATATGCTTTAATTAAGACGTTTATTGAACAATAGACGTGCAGTGTTGATAGACACTTTTTATGGTTAAAATTAAGCGTTGACAATACACTCGTTTCAAATTTTAATACACGGTCGGAACCTTGCACTTGCATTTGCACTACTTACGATTTTTTTTAAAGTAAGAATTCTTGACCGGTACAAAGATATCTTCAATATGATCATTAATTAGTTATCTAATAAACTTTTATTTTTTTGTATATATCAATAAGATCTGCTATAGACTAGGATCTGAAAAAGGGGGGGTGGGTAATAGTTGTATGGAAGAAATATCCAGGTAAGACAAAAGTCTCTCTTTAATGGGCAAACATCAGCATGTTTCAAGTAATGAGTGCAGTTCAATCATACTCCAAAAGACTTATAAACTCAGCTACTAATGATATAAAATAGCATGGGATACACATTCTACAAGTCGTATTATATCTTTTTATGAAAAGACATTTAATAGGTTGGTCATCAAAGAAAACGGTTGTATGCAAGCACTTAGCTGGACTCATCTGCGATATGTGGGACTCATGAATATTTTTTGGGACTCACCACTTTCAAAAGTGATGAGTCCAGGACTCACCATAAAAAAATCCTACAAGTACCACTGAGGTCTGAAGTTTTCTCTGGGTACTCAGGCTGCCTCCCTAATAAAAACTGGACACCATGATCTAGCTGAAAATTGCTGACGGTGGCATTAAAACAACATACAAACAAACATAATAGTATACATTTGGCAAATTGTCTTACTTGGACATCAAATGTTGATCAACACTTCCAGTACATCCAATTGTAGGTAATCTGGATACTTGTCTTCTGGCCTGCTTCAGCTCACCATTCAGAGCATCACAAGGGTCTGGGTATTCCCCTGTGGGGCCCTCTAAACTGATGAAATGCTGCAATAATTAAGGAGCTTTATGTATTACAGAAAATATATAATGAGCAAGCCATTAACGTTAAATAACAAATATTACAATATTTCACACGAGCCTGGCTTATCATTTGCATTAAAGCTGTAACACTTTTTCAGTACAGTAAAAGCACAATGTCACAGGGATCTCATTAATTATCATACCTTTAATCAAGATGATTTAAGTCCATTTCTAAGCTCATTTCCATCGATACCCTTACATTCGGACATTTCGCTTTCATTTTGAACAAAAAGTCATGTGACAACAATGTGACTTAAATCCAGTGCTTAAATTAGCTTGATTCAAGGTATGATGATTATATTCATAGAGAAAAATATCTTAAGAAGCGAATTATATATAGTTTAACTGTAAGAAAATGTTTTTTAACATCTGAACACGATGAAATTTGCCGACTCAGACATATGTCGCAAAATCCGCTGTTTTGCTTATGGAGCTCTCTGACGTCTCACGCAAAAAAAAAATTAAAAGCGTTGGACCGCAGAGGATTCTCGGACTAGTCAACATTTAGTATAAAGTAAAGGCAAGCCACTGTATAGTAGTACACTCGAATTTCGGCGATGAAAGTATGTCAGTTTAATGGACATTAATTTTGTTGAAATGCACTGTACTTTATTATTCAAGAGTCATTCGATTATAGAGCAATAAATGCACGATATTTTGAAAGTAATTTAGCCTTGGGTTAATTGTTTACATGGCTGAATGAAGGAAACTCGCCGAAATTCGAGTATGGAGTGGACAAAATTTGAGTGTGTGGCCATATATAGACAATAGACAATATTTATTAGCGAAACACTTTTACAATAAATGGTCATTGCCAAAATAGTAAACTAAAAGCTACAAAAGACAATCAATAATAGCACAAGAGCATGTGATGAGAAGCCTACCGCCCCCCCCCAAGGCCGACCTCGGGTAAACAATTGATTTGATTTAAAACCTTACCACTCATCATGTATTACATCCGTCTCAAACCCTTTTTGTTTTTATATACGTCATTACATGACGGGTTTACATATTTTTGTTATTTTCGTGTGGTAGACTTTTGTGCAAGTCACGGCGTTGCACGGCAGACGATTCTTGGACAAAAAAATACAAGTTAAAAACTTCATAAACTTAAAAATTAATAATTGTGAAACTTACCTTACTACAAATATATGTGTGTTTGGTGATTTTCTCGACATTAAGTTGTGTATGAGGCCTGCGACACAGAGAAATCCAGCGTAAACATTTGTTCAGGTCGGTCTTGGGCTTCACAAATGGAATAAATCTGGCTCCTTGCAATTTAGCTGGATATCGACTATCCGATTTACATGTCCCATGTGAACAGTGTTTAACCATTATTTTGATGTAAATAAGTCTGTATTCCACAAAATATCACGAAATTCCCTCCGTCAATCAAAATCTATGGATCGATGTATTAACAATTATGATTTAAATAAGCAAAAGACATCAACAAGTTGTACTAATGGTATAGTATATATCCTTACATTACAATCCTATTAAGATTTTCTCAAAACAAGTCCGAGATGAAAAATGAAAATGGTATAAGGGAGATAACTCAACAAAAATTTGAAATTTTTTTTATCATGTACAAAGACTTCAACAAAACAAACGTTATATAATTTGATGCCTAATTAATAAATATTTTATAATTAGAATACAAAAAATCTGCTATGTAACTACCCTTCAGATCTATTGAAGCCATGAATATAAAAAGCTAACATGGACCAGCACTAAGTCGTGCTAAGTATATCCCAACCTGACAATTTTTATGACCATTCCTATATAATGCCACTGTAAGATAGCTGACTGACCTCGAAAGGGGTGGCACTGTACAGCTCATCATGCTTAAGTATTATACAAACTTTGAAATCAATCCCTATAGTAGAAGCCGAGAAATCTGTTACAAAGGTTTGCACTGGACGGACAGATGGACAAGGTGATTGCAATATAGCCCCTCTATTACAAGTGGGGTATAATATTTCCTATTTTGACACTTGAAACAGTCTAAGTTCGCTCGTACAACAGGAAGTAGATAACTGACTGACCTGGAAAGACAAAGCAAGGTTCAACTCCTCCTCATGCTAAAGCTGTGCACCAAATGTGAAATCAATCCCTTTAGTAGAAGCCGAGAAATCTCTTATGAAAAACCTTCCTATTTTGACCCTTGAAACAATCCAAGTCTGGTCGGAAAACAGTAAATAGATAACTGACTGACCAGGCAAGGGGAGGGACGGTACAACTCATCATGCTAAAGCTGTGCACCAAATTTGAAATCAATCCCTTTAGTAGAAGCCAAGAAATCTGTTACAAAGGTTTGCACTGGACGGACAGATGGACAAGGTGATTGCAATATAGCCCCTCTATTACGAGTGGGGTATAATATGGCGTTTTTATAAACAAACAAACTTTCTGTCTTGAATAAGTACCCACCCTCATCCTATTTCTAATTCTCTTGACAGTCTGTTTTAGAAGTGGTTGACCTTTAGTGTTACGTTTATAGAAATGCTATTCTAATTTGTTTTTCAGACATGAGGACCTTCATATTATAGTGGATTTGATGTTGATTTTCTTTTGATTGGATGTTCTCCAGATTCCTCAGAGACTGACATGTTGCTAGGAATCACAACCACACAACAGTGCCATCTGGTATGTAGGTGTCCTTCAGTTTTAGCTAGACCTAAAATATATCAAAAATAAAACAATATTTGGAATATACAATCTTATTCTAAAAACATAAAAGTTACTACAATATTTTTTAAATTAACATACAAACAATCTGATAGATTTAGATAAATAGAACTAGATGTAGAAACCCCAACTACACAATGTATTGTAAGTTTCTTGGTGCTCCTCGTCTTTTTCCTGAAATCATTACAGCAATTCTCTTGAAAAAGTCTAAAATATACTAGTATTCAGAATTTTTTTCAGTATTAATTAAATTTTATATGAACTTACAAATATTGTAGGACATAGTTCTTTAGTAAACTATAATTTAAATGAGGAAAAAAGAAAATTGAACAACATTAACTACCCTTGTATAACTGATGACATTAAATTTTCAACAAAATCAAAGTCAATATGCAAAAACTGACAAAAGAAAATGGTATAAGGGAGGTAACTCAACAAAAATTTGAAACAAAATCAATATAGAAATAAAAATAACAATTAGAAAATGCGCAAAACTATGACTCTTAAGATTGTAGTGTACATGTATGCTATTGTCTATTTAATTTGTTTAAACAGAAATGAATATAGTTTTACTATAGAAATAAACAGCTGTGCCATATATAAGGACAACTAAGTCCAAGTCAAAGATAATCATACCAAAACAACATTCAAAAATGATCTGTAACTCAAGATGGTTTACTCGCATACCATAAATCAGAAGATGGCATTTCGCTGATGTTAAACCAGGTCCTGTTATTATCAATTTCCACTTACATAAATACCAGTATCCCTGTTGAGACCATCAAATGAATCTTGCTGTTTGGTATAAACTGGTTCAATATTTTCAAACAGGCATATTATTTTAACATGCATGGCTTGGAACAGAGGTTCCTATTTCCATTTGTCTCTACAAATTGTCTGGTGCATAGGTGATCTTTGATTTCAACAAATGTTGATAGGAAACACAACCACAACAGAGCAATATTGGTAGGTGATGCTGGTTGCAGTAGGACCTAAAATACATGAAAAAATAAAACAATATTTTCATATATAATATGCAAATGTACTGGTACTTAGTATTTAAATTATTTATACAAATGTATACAGGTCACTCGAATTATATATTTAAAATGTAGATACATTTAATTTTCACAGCATCAATAAAAAAAATTTAGAAACACACTGTATCCCAATTTCCAGGCATTTTTTGTCAGGGCTTCAGAAAACTTCACAGGCAATAAATCTAACAAAACTTGATTTTTCAAACAAAATTAATTAGGAATAATGTATACATATGCATACTCAGATTTAATACACAATTACAAGTATAACATCAGACTGCATTATTGTTTGTGTCCTCCACTGAAAATACTTTACAAATAAATGACCATTGTTTCTTGTAAACAATGTTTAAATCAGATACAGCTAAAAAATTGCTGAAAGAGACAACACACAAACATACAGACAGAAAACTTAAAGGAGATGCAGAAACTTAGGTTGAAATATACTGTTAATAAATTTAATACTAGTATAATCGATGGATGCTCCCTGTACTGCACTCTTGATAATATCACAATTAGGTTTTGAAATTGGTAAATCATTTGCAAGTAATAAAGGAAAAAACATTTCTACTCATTAATATATATATAATACCTTGTTACATAATGTAATTTTAAAGGATAGTAGCCCTATTTGCATATGGGGTAAATGAACGTAATATTTCCCCAATATGTCATGCAAGTTATACACCAACACTGTGGACAGTCAGTGTGTGATACAAAAATTCAATTCAACCTACTATTCATGTTTGAAACTGATATTCGAATATAAATAATACACGACTCCTCCCTCTTTTTAAAATTGCTCATATTTTGTCAAAAGAATGTTGCACTTAAATTTGAGTTTGTAATGACATTTGTTAACATTTTGTTTACGTAAAACTTGTTTTAAGGAAATAAACCATTTGATTGTATTGTTTTATGCTGAATATTTTCCGCTGTTTTTGCTTTTACTATTGTGAACGTCAGTAGAAGAAAGATTGTCATTTACCAAAGTCAAATAAGGTCAATCAATGTTAAATTTTGATTGCAAGGCTGTGGCTAGGTTAATTTTTTTAATCAGTGAAGAAGAATTTCACAGCAAGGAACTGTGGTTAATGGTTCAAAATCCTCCATTCTTAGCATTTCCATAGAGCCTGACACTTTTGCCACAAGCTGTTTGGAGTAATTTTGTTAGACGTCCTTTTAGAATAAGACTATTTTATTACATATTATATAAACATTTGTTTTCAATGTTTTATTGCTATAATAAAGGTACCATAGTGAATATCAATTTGAGTCTGCAGTTAGAACAAACAAACAAACATCAACTAGTCATTTTTGGTTTTGAAAGTGTTGTTTGCGAATTTAAAAAAAAAAAGTTTAATGAGCGACTGAAATTTCATATCAGAATCTTTAAATAATAACAAATGTTCCATACAAACAACAAAGGACATCATACTTTTCAATTGCATAATAGTTACACTTTTTAAGAAGTGTGAAATTGTTATAGTGAAGCAACTGCCTCACTTGCCCAAATGGTAGTTATGGCATTGGATCGGCATATAAAACAATGGGGATAAAAGATGGGGTCAGAAAATGTACACGATTGCGTCTTTTAAGTGCTGAAACTATGATGCTTTTGCAACAGCGGACATCAAATTAGGTGTCTCTTGTTTTAATGTTAGCCATGTTTAACTTAGATTTGCTTAAGCTATGCTTATCCAGAATTGCCTCTTGTGTGATGTTATATGCTTTTGAGATCATAAATATTCTCAATTATCAGTCTAGTTCTAAACTTATCTGAGACCATACTAAGAGGGGTTCCACTGCTCAACAAAGTAGCCCATTCCTTTTACCGATTATTTATTGTTTGCAATATTTTCTTCCTGAACTTGCTAAAATATTGCTCTCTTAATCCAAAAGTTAATCAATAAACAAAAACACAAAAACAAAAGCAGGGAAAAAAAGCATCAACAAAAGAAGAAAAAAACCAAAATAAAACAAAAATTTAAAAAGCCATAACATACCGTTTATAAAAGTGTTTATATTTTAACATGGGATTCATAATTACAACAAAAATGAAAAAAAATTGCTTTCATTTTGAAGTTTCCCTATATATAAATATTAAAAAAACATACTGTGACCATGCAATAAAACAGAATCAATATTTAACTAGGTCACAGTGTTAATAAAAGAATAAATTGATTTGTTAAAATTTAAAGTAATATCAAGTTACAGCATATAGTACCTGTCGTTAAACATAAAATTATTTAAATGTCTGGATCTATTGTTTACAATAATTTTGTTTAATACAAAGGTGTCTGCACGAAGGCACTTTATTTTACAAGTAAATAATACATTTTTACGTGAATTGGCAATTATTTATTTTATATTTTAACAGTGGTTTAAAGAAAAATAAAGTAAAAAAGTTTAAAATTTTCTTAAAATCAAAATGAGGTTTAGTGGCTGGTACCAAGGCTAAGGAAAAACACTAAATATCAGGTGCCCAGAATCAAGATTCAAAGAAGTAACTCATGTCAAATATACAAGTAAAAAATGAATTTTAAGATCATATAATGTATTTAAGTTAGCAAGAATGAGGTGACAACTATATAACTTGGTAAAAAATACACTACAACTTTTGTATAAAGAGAAAACTGGTAAAAAATGTTTTGATACAAAGGTAAGTTGGACTTAAAACTAAAATAGGTGTTAGGTTTGCCATGTTTATCCTTGCATGACGATTTCACTGTTTTCCCAATAAATAAAATAAAGAAAGTTTTCCAGAATGTATCTATAGTATTTTCTTATATTATAAAAGATCGATACCTAATATTTCTCTAACAAACAACATGCTACTGTACCACAAGTTCTTACTTACTTATTTGTCTTATACTCTCTGTATGCTTATGACCAGACTTTCCAAGACGTTCCTAGATGTGAACAGTTCCAGTAGTGAGGAAATATTTTACCTATTAACAGAACTGCTATATTTGTGGAAAACTTTGATACCTGGTCCTTTCACTTTTTCTCCTCCCCCCCCCCCCAAAAAAAAAAAAAAACAAAAAATTTAAACAAATAAACAAACAAAAAACACATCATGCAGTTGAAAGATTGCTGAAAATGGTGTTAAGGTGATAAATCCAATTTAAATAAAAGAATACAAACTTAAGTACATTATTATGTTTGCTAGCCTATTAGTGCACTGTAATTTCGTGAAAGAAACGCATAATTAAAAGACATACCGGCAGCCTATCATTTTCACAAGAAAAATACTCGACATTGGATATTCACAAGATGGGTTGTCAGATAAACATTCTTCGGCCATATGCAGAGCTTAATATCATCCTCTAATATGATGTTCATGATTAACTTGCCTAATGGAAAAACTCAGCTACTTGAAAATTAAGGTCAATATTAGGTGAGATTAACCTGTTGATGATCAGTAAATATATTAATTATTGTCATCTCAGCATGAATAGTTGATTTATATTTATCATAGTTTATGGACTATGAAATTAAGGTCGAGATCATTTGACGCCTGCAATACATCCATCAGCATGTATACAAATATTGTCATTCTAACATGCATGGCTACTGAGAAATTAGCCTAATCCAATCATTTTAATGTAGGCAGTGGACCATGCAATTAGATAAAGGTCATGTGACTGACTCACAAGTACTTGTCAGAGGATACCATTGGACCAAAATTGATGAACTTGAAGCTTACAAAGATACAAAGTCAGATGTTATGTGTTAGTGTCGTTGCTGCTGCTAGAAACCCATAAATGCCTGGCCAACAGTGACATTTATAAACATCAAAAATTTGATGTAACAACTCCTTTAGTCAAAGCAATGACAATCTCGTTGACCATTATGTTCTATTTTGCAAATGGTGATCCTTTTGCAGATTGGCGATGAGAAAAATCTTTGTAACAGACATGCTGAGCCATTTCAGAGAACTGAATTTAAAAAAAAATTAATGATAATACTGATGACAATGGACACCAATAGCTAACATGGACCAGTTGCACAGGTAATCTAAGAAAAGATAACCAAAAAGCTGCAATTCAATCATAGGACAACAAGTTATCAAAAGTTTACACCAGATGGCCTACTCATTGTACTAAACCTGACTATCTTGAACAAAAAATGCGGCTATTAAAAAACAATTATAGAATATGTATTCTGGACTGCTTTAAATGCATTGAGACCACAACTCTGGTAAAAATATAATTTATGTGAGCAACATGCGCCAAAGTGGGCGTGTCTTGAAGGCCTTTTTCAAATTACGAAACCTTAACTCCCACAGGAAAGCTATTGGTTATGACATACTAACCTTATAAATAGTCACACGGGCTAGAATTATCCGTTGCAATATATTGTGTGTTACATTGGTGAAACAGCCAGTTAATGGTGAAAATGGTGTTGGGTATACGTACATCAATGGCCTAAATGTACAGTACTTGTCTTATTAGAATAGAAATAATTCATGTTATTTATCATTGTTTTACAGTTGAATGGCCATTTATGTCGATATTTTATCCCTCGCTTTCGCTCAAGATAAAACAAAGTGAACAGAAAAAATTTAATTTATATGAAATAATTAGGCACAATTTTTAATGTATTTAATTAATGAATTAATAGCTCCTGTCACACAATCTGTAACTCTCTGAACAAAGAGCAACACATATTCTGAATTCATTCCCATGAATAAATCTTCACCACTCACATTACCTTAAAACTTACTTGGAGGATGGTCTCTAAGTAATCAACAATTAAAGTCTAAATAAGGACAAGATAGACACGGTTTGAAATATTAATTCATTCAGTAATTTTTAAATTAAATGATTTGATGAGATTTTCTGACAATGTTTCATGATATAAGGGAGATAACTCAAAAAAAATTTGAAAAAAGTAGTTCTCAGTAGTATTCATACAGAAAATACCTACAATATACATTTTGTGTTTTATATGACTTTTTATAAGGTTATGTACGACAATCCGTGTATTATAATTGTTAAAACGTATTCAGTGTCCCTACAAAACAAACATAAATTAAGAATAAACATTAAGGACCATGACAATTTACGAACACTTCTGTCTTCATCTTTTTGGAAAATTCTATGACTGGTTTGTTTAGTAGCATTGCCTGTAATTTTAGGATTTCCTGACAATTTGGAGGGGACTACTGGGAACTGTAATAGATAAAATGAACCATACTAATAATACACTGTCCAAAGCTGTCCTATAATAATGATCAGAGGTCTACTATATTTTATGGTCTGAGTAATCTAAAAACATTAATATGACATTGTTTTCTTAATTATTTATTTAATAATGTTGTGTTTAGAATTCACTAGCCAAAATAGTGGCCAGGGTTGAAGACATAGTGCACGACCAGAAGGGAAGTGCACTATGTCTTCAACCCTGGCAAGTATTTTGGCATAGTGAAGCTAAACACAACATTATTATAATTATTATACTGACTGTCTTGACTTGGAAAATTATAACAAGAAGAAAAAATAGGGCATTAATGGAACATTAAATGATACCCCGCCACGTTGTGATGTAAAATATATCTTACGAAATTTATTGGGATCGTCCTTCCGAAACCTGGACATTTTCAGGTTTTCACCACCGCTTTGTTTTTTTTTTTTTTGCAACGTTATACGTTGATCGGCTTCTTCCGTTGACTAGGATAAAAAATACCTTATTTATGTGATCAACTATTGATTACAAGTTAACCCCGGCCATTCGAGTGAATTACAATTGATTGACGTCCAAATCAATAGTTTTCTTAGGCAGGTGGAGAAACTATGAGGGCATAGTGCATGGAGCACAATTTGTTTAGAAATATATGTCAAAATAGTAAAATATTTCTATGAAAGGACATTCTTACAGAAATTATAATAATGTTAAATAATAACAAACTGGTATTTTAATTGAAGTTTACAACTTAACCTGTAAAGTAGTTATGTGAGAAAAAGTACAAATGTGTTAAACGTTCTTAGAGATGACATGGCTGCTAAACATTTGAAATTACAAAAGCTTCTGATTTATTCAAGTTTATATAATAATACTTATTTATAAAACACACAAACAGCTCCAACTAATTCAGATATAAAACTTCATCACAAGTATAATTAATTAATAAGTTCATTTAGGGAAAAGTAATTAAATGATTGTCCTTCCCATTATTGAAGCTATAATGATAATAATAAACAATTTTAGTGTTGATTTCAAGGTAATCAAGTCTGCATTTTTTCATGTAATTTTAAATGTTAAACTTAGTATTTTTTGTATTTTAGTAAACAATATCATTTGTAAATAGGAAGGAAGAACAATATCAATGCAATTCTAATTGTAATTAAGACAACAAAATATCACAAATTAACAATTTGTTTTTTAATGTAATACATTTAATTTTGTATTTTTTGTCTTTAAACTTTTCATACTTTGATCACAGCCAGCATTTAAAAATTAAACAATCAAAGGTGTTATGATCCAAGATGTCTAAAGTTCTGAGTTATCCAGATACAGTTTTCCAATGAATGGTGTCCATGTAAGAAAGATTTACAACCTTTTAAAAATTTATCACGAACCATAGAAACAGAAGTAACCCCCGCTTAGCTTTTAAGTCCAATTATCCCCCTTTAATGATCTCCTAGGTCAATAAAAATCCTTCATGCACATCTACAAATAATGTACTGCCTTTATGCTAAGCTACATTAAATTTCATCAAGCGTTTTAGGAGGAGTTGTGCTGTCAAGGGATTTGGACAGACAGACAGGGTAATTCCTATATACCCCCCAAACAAGTTTGTGGGGGGGTATAACAAAGTGTACCCATATAAATAAAAATGACTATTCCTACAACCTTCAGCTATAAATATTTACAGCATAATACTACCATTGTTTTTGGATTCACAAAGCTGTGAGGGTTTACTTTTACAAATAGTTAACATGGAAGCAGTGCGTGTAAAAGTTATGCAGGTAAATTATAGACATACCAGGATAGACTTCTTTGTTCATCAACCCCATGAGCAACAACCCATGTGCAACAACCAACACTACTGTAATTTGCATAATAGTTTGATGAGCATGAAGACAATCTCTCTGCAATTCATTTAATGTTGGTTTTCTAGAACTGAATGTTCTCCAGATTCCTCATATTCTGTTGTAAACCTAGCTCAGCTAGACATTCCATATAAATAAAAAAACAAATATATATAAATAAACCAGTTTACTAATGATTACTGCACTTGATTTTAAAAAGTATTAAAGCCACTTAAATTATTTTCAAAAATTCAGTCACTGACAATTTTAATTGATTTCGCCAAATTGGGAAAAAATTTAAAAAAAACAAAACAGAATATTGTGTACATAGGGCACAGATGATCCACCATATGCCATTTTCTGCATTATACCAAGCAATTAATCCAGAAAAACAAGTGAAATCCGTTTCCAAATTGTAAATGTAAATGTATAGATGTAAGGACATGGTGTAAGGGAGATAACTCAACAAAAATTAGAAAGAATTACAAAATATAATAATCGCATTATTTAATGCAACATAAATATATCAATAGTATACAAACAACACATGCTTAACAACTTTCTACTGGTCACATGACTGTGTTTGTATAATTTATGTTTCTAAATATAGCTGAAATGTAGCCACTACCTGTCAAGAATAAAACAGTAAAAGTTTTATCTTGATACAGAATTATGTGATTGGTTTGGTTTACTCTAAAATTTCATTTGAATGGCATTCTAAATTAAAATCAATGTGAGAAAGATTTATGTTTTTAAAAAACTATGATCATAAACCATAACAATAGAAATTCTAGTGTGCAACTATATTGCTCAGGTCTACATGTTATAATTACAGTATACATACATCCAATTGATTGATATATTTTCGGCTTTTCTATATATATGTAAACAGCAAAAGCTGTGAGAGAATTTCTGTAGAAGATTGTTCACACAGAAGAGGTGTGTATAAAAGTTAGAACTGTAGGTGGGATGGACATGGAAATTGTAGACATACCAGGAGAGTCTTTCCTTTAAAATCACAAATCATCCCCATGCACATCATGCAATCTTGAATTCCTTTAGACAGAGACGCATACTCACATCCCATTTTCAATTGTCTCTAAAGTTTGCCTAGTGTGTAGTCGATCGTAGTTTAGACTGGACCTTAAATATACAAAAATAAAATATGAAAAGTATAAAGGTGACTACGTATAATATTTAAAATACAGTGAAATGAAAGGGATTATGTCAGAGTATGATTTTATTTTACTCTCAAACACCTGCAAAAACATCAACAATTTAAGAGCTTTCCATGCAGTTAAAAGTCTTTATTACTGGTAAGTTGCCAAGTTGTACTGAATCCCCAAATAAATTTTAGTACACAGTATGTGGACATGCAACCTTCTGATTATGTTTACCAATTCATTCTAATAAACATACTATTCATGAAGAGTCTGTATATCTTTTACTGCAATATTTTAAAGATTTTTTTATAAAATTTTCTTGTTGGAAAAGTAATCTAATTAAAATCAGCTGTTGTGTTCGCTCCGTATACTTGTTACTACATGTATGCCACTGGGGCGAACATAAGGGCTGATTTTAATCAGATTGGCAGGAAAAAGTTCCATATTTCTCCCAGAATTTTAAAGACAATTGTGATCATGTCCTTTGCAATTCCAGTGAGCATGTAATTGAAATTTTGCTGATGAAAAGTGGTTTTACACTGGGTCTAATACAAATATTATACATACATGGTATTACCCAGGTTAGCAGTGGAGCAACCTGGCCATGACATATTAAAAATACCATTTTCCACACCTGCACATCTGCCCACCCTATTTTCACCATACTACATGTATAACCTGTGTTAGCCCTTCATGCTACCAGGCCAATAAATATTAAAAAATACTTATCAACATCTTTAGCCAATCAGATAATAACTAGGTATTCACTACAGTACATAATGTAGACCAAACAATCTGGTAACCTACACTGTTTTATCAATGACTATTGTTATACCTCTACCAACAATAACAGTAAAACATTTTTTATTAGTCTGTTTGGCTTTTGGTTCTGTATTTCCTTAGTAAAAAACAAAACAACAGTGTTTTTTAATACTGAAAAAATACAAAACAGGATAGCATAGAGATTTAAGTATTTTATGTAACTGATTTTTCCTGGCATGACTTACATGAAGTCAATGAGTAATTGTGCATGTATCTTAGACATAGTTGTCGTTATAGAGTACGCTTTAAATGAAACAAGAAAATGTGTCTTGGTGACAGTGATGCATGGCTTGTTGGCTCGAATTGGTAAACGTCCCAAATTTTTGGGTTCCCTTAAGCATATAATATTTCGCACAGCCCTCCAGAATTTTGCCAGTGAATTAAGATATCTCATGTATAGTCCTGATGTGTGATGGACTTGCAGACTGACGGACTGACAGATGGAGTGCAAACTTATATTCCCCTTCGCCAAATCCCATAGGCGACTAAAACCATATGATAGAGACATTTCTTGTAGGGCCCTCTGCATGTATTAGCTTAGAAGGGAAATGACAGAGATGCAAATGAATTTAAAATTTAATACCTGGACAAACATAAGATTGTGTCCAGAAATTTAAAAAATATCCAAAGCTTCAGTCAAAATGATTCTTCCATTTCCAGACCAAGGAAAAAATCTATTGAATAACAGGAAGTTCAACAAATACAAAGTAAAAGTAATGTAGATAATGTAAAATAACATTTTTTGTTCGCTTGTAGGTACATGTACTGTCTTTTTGTATACCATATTTAAAATAGCTATGTACAAATATTATTTCTACTTTTAGGAGTAAATTGTCGCTGAATAAAAATTAAAAATATTTTATTAAAAGTGATCTATTATGTCCTTATTTTGCCTTAATTATTACAATTATCCTAATTAACTTAATGATTTTCCTTAAGAACTATGTCAGTAATAATTCTTTTGTAATAATGATTAAATAATCAAAGAGATTTGTTATTCTTAATAATAACAAAAAATGATGCCACTAGCTTATCTGTGGGAGCCACACATTAGACCTGTATTTGAGAAGCCAACTGCAGACATTGTAGCCTAGCAAAGTGTACAAGGTATCATCATAGACAGTCTTCGGTCAGCCAACACACACTAACAACGAGCAAAGTGAACAAGGTATCATCATTGACAGTCTTCAGTCAGCCAACACACACTAACAACGATGTTGAAGGCTGGCATCGAAGATTATACAAGAATATATGATGCTATAATAAAAAAATGAAATAAATGTTGTCGTGTCTTCCATCGTTTCCTTAAAATGAAGAACGATTGAAAACTTTTAGTATACATAACGATATGAAGACCAATGAAAGATCACATATTTATGATTTATCTTAACTGAGACCATAACATATAATAAAAGAAATAAGAAAAGATGTAATTGTGTACTAGTTAGCAATTTTTGTAAGTGGGGCGATTTTGCTCAATTTGGGGTCATTTTTGATGGGGACCAATTTGTTTAGTGGAGTGATTTTGTTTAAAGGGGGGGGGGGCGGGGGATTTTTACAGAGGTGTTTTGCAAAATGTGGGGGCGTTCTTGATGGGGGCAATTTTTCCGTGGGTTGATGTGAATTTGTATTTGAATCATCTACTCCAACATAAACTCAAATAGCTTTAAATGAGTATAACTTTTGTTACTTTCTATAAAATTTATTTGTAGTCTTCCTTTCTATATGACTTTTTCCCAGCAAACAATTTTACGTCGTAGAAACGTCGTTAAAATGTATGTTTTTGGTTGCAGTAACGTTACGATATAACGTTATTTTTACGAAAAAATGGATGGTTTTCTTAACGTCGCCTTAACGTTTTTTGCAACCAATTTACGACGTTTAACAGACATTTACCAAACGTTACGAAAAAATTGTGACGTACACCCGACATTTAGACTACGTATGACTTTGACGAATATGTTCTGTAAACGTTGTCACAACATTAAAAATAATACATAACACGTTCCACAGACGTTTGTCTAACGTAATTGAAACAAGCAATTGTTGCATTATATGAAAAAAATGTCTTCCTGAAAATCACTGTTCCGTTTTTTCCTTGAAAGAAATAAGGTCATAACCGCATCGTATTTATTAACCACAACAATACATCTCTGATAGCCAACGTAAAACAAATGCAAGAGATACCAAATGGTGAACATTTCACGAATTCAAGGAACATATAGAAAGCTATATAACTGCCTTTATGTCTCGAAAAGCTCTGCTGCAGGCTCCACAAAATACATAGTAGGGTGAAATACAAAATACGATTTTCAAAAAACGATGCAAATTACTTGTATAATTAAAATAGAAAAATACATTAGTTTCCTATTTTTTATTGTTTAAATATTACGATACCAAGCAGTTAATTAAGCCTCAGACACACAGTTGTACAAGAGGACACACAGAAAATATAAACAGTAGTTGGTTTAAGACATTAATACATACAGACACAAATACAGCTACATTAATTAAAACACACAAAGGCAATACATATTAAAACATATGTTCAACAATTACTTACAGTCAATACACAAAAATACGTGTTGTAGAGAGAGCAAAAAATACAAAAGCAGTTTATTCACAACACAGATCTATATGACATCGGGATCTTAGGATTTTGTAATATACAATCAATACATTAACTTTTTAAAAGTTTTTGCAGACTTCTTCAATACAGTTACAACTGGTTGCCGTCTAGATTCTGGCACCTAAAAATAAATAAATAAATAAATAAATAAAGCAATAAATAAATAAATAAATAAATAAATAAATAAATAAATAAATAAATAAATAAATAAATAAATAAATAAATAAATAAATAAATAAATAAAATGTTTTGCATCTTCCCATATTTTTCATAAGAATTAAAGCAATATAATTTCTTTATCTGATAGACTCTTTTTAACCATCTATTACATTATTATTATTTTATGGAGTACATTAAGCATTCTTTATACGACACGGTAGCAGTGGGCAAGTTTGAAGTGTGTGTAAAGCTCTACACAAAATGTTTAAAATATACTGTTATTTTATGAATTTGGTCCCAGGATAGAAGTTTTTATATCAGCGTGTCTCTGTACGCTAATATTTTGAAACGAGGGCGTCGGTGGCAGCGTGGTTATGGTAGTTAGTCATCTTCTATTCACAGCGTGAGGATTGTTCGGGTTTTTTACCGGGTATTCCTCCCGCAAAAAACCTGGATGTAATGATACAGCTAAAAAATGGCTGAAACCACAATTTAAATAAAAACTAACATAAATCTGAAAATGTTTTGAGACAATCTGTGTTCTGAATACAGTATAATTTGGTTTTCCCTAAGTTAGCAATTATTAAACTTACCTTATATCTGGATCCCCTGGCCTATTAGGGGCATGTTTTAGGCATTCCGTTATAATCTCCTCCGCATCCATTTCTGTGGCTGACGGATGATTTTTTCTGTATGCCCCTGAAGAAGAAGAAAATTAATAAATCTTTCGGTATTTTTTGTCATCTGGTTAACAGTAGTTGCACTTCGATATATTGGTCATTTGCAAAGATTGATGATCATGATGATGGTTTAGTTTCATATTAGTCCAAATAATAATTATTTAAAAGTGTTGACAAAAACATTTTTGCTCTTCCTTTCAAATAAGCATGTATCATGTAACACGTTTTATTTATTATTAATTATAATACAATGATTTAGAAAATAACTTAAGTATCATCATCTGACAACACACAGAAGGAATCAGTAATGGAAGCTTTCCGTTTTCCCTCTTAAACCGTAGTCAGACCATAATGCATTGCTGCCAATTGTCTTCATCATTCGCCATACGGACTCCCAACCAGAGCTACCTCCCAGAGCAGTAAGCAGCTTAAGCTGTACGATAAAAAAAACAATAAATGATTTTACTATACACATAATCTTAATCCTACTGAAATATATGTAAGAAGAATAATAGGAACCGGATTATTTCCTGTATAAGCCATGTTTACCAAATATTTCAGTTTGGGGTCCAAATGCACATAAGAAAATGTCGACTGGCTGAAATCACGTGGCTGAAATGCGTTAAGGAAATATTTCACGAAATAAGATCAATTATAAATACATTCTAAGACCCAAATGAATAGGTCTTCTTCTTCTTGTTGGGGGGTTTTAACGTCCTTCACTGATAGTAGTCCATGGACTCCACCATGGTGGGTTTGTCGAAGCCCAGCCTTCGGGATACCTAGTCGAAGAACTAGGCATCATATGTTCTACTAGCGGCCGGGCTGCTCCGATGTAACGTTGACCTTCTCCAAGTACCCCACATGGGTAGGAGCGCTTCCACACTCTGACCTGTCGTCGAGATATAACATCTGCAGAGTGAGCAGCCAGTGTGTGCTTTCCTTTTTACATGTATGACATGAATAGGTCTAAAATATTACTGCATTTTATACACGCATTCCTTTTCATTCTTGTTATCAATTAAACGATAATCGAATGTGATTTTGAGGAAAAGGAATTAAATTGTGCAAATGTCGCAACGAAACATTTATACAATATTCAAATTCGCTCTTAAAGAATTAAAAAAAGAATTATTACATATCAAAAATATGCTAAACGTTTTCTTATGAATTTTGTCTATTGTATCTTGTATATTATAGTACTTACTTTTGAGCTTTGTCTTTTCTTTACATGTGGCGAATGACCCAGTTTTCTTTGTTTCAATAGCAAACACTCACAAGACATCAAATTACGCGTGCACGTGTGGTTTTACAACCCTTGTGTAATTTCATGACCCCTGCTATTTACATTCGATCGGCAAGAACACAGACACTGTAAGAGATATACAGAGAAATAAAGCGAACAAAACTGACCGGGAAATGTTAATTAAATTCTGGTAGAAATTCATAAAATTTGATACAATGTAAAGTATCTATGTTGCAATCCCCCACCCCCGTAAATCGCCAGTTAATAAAAAACCCTTGTAAGAGACATGATTTGAAAAAAAGCAAAACAGATTGAGGAGGAACATGCTAATTAAATTCTTGTGGAAATTCTTTTAATTATTAAAATGTAAAGAATCTATTATGTCAAACCCTCCCACCCTCTTCAATCCAGGGAAGATTTTTAAACAGAAAGAAAAAAGTTTAATATGATTTGTTTTAAAATATTTAAAATATTGGTAAACTATATTCTTTATTTTAAAACATACGTGTTAAACTGTAAAATATTTATATCTAATCTCCATCTACCCAACCCAACACACTATTTTTTTTTCAAAAAATCGTATATGGGTTCTTAATAAGTCGAACACTAATAAACGTTACAAGGACGTTGCAAATTATGTTCGCTAAGTTTTTTGTAACGTAAAAACACGTTGAATTAACGTTACATGTCTTACGTGATTTAACAACGTCTACACAATGTTATACAAATGTTGCTATTTTTGACAACGTTTTAATAACGTCAGTTAAACGTGCTTAATTACCTTACGAATTAAAGACACAACAACAACGTTGCATTTTCGTTGTAGATAAGTAACGTCAGGTCCGACATTCTCACAACTTATAACCAACGTTAGATTTACGTCATGTGTTTTCTGGGTTGTTACCTGCTTTAGACAATTTTATTTATAACTTACCTATGGTGGCATATACATGTATCATCTGTCCCTACTTGTCATATAAGTAAATTCGTGAAATAAGTCAACTTGTCATTTAATTAGGTCTACTTGTCCCATATTAACTTAACTTGTTAGATAATAAAGTGCTAATATTTTCAAGACATAAACATATTTGGCATTTTTCCCAATTTCATGCCATACACAAGTTGACATAATTATCTGACAGAACTTGTATGACAAGTTGACTTAATTATCTGACAAATAGTCTTATTTATCTGACAAGTTGATTTTATGTATCTGACCAGATAAAAACATAACTATAGTATATGACAAGTCATATGACAAGTCGGATACACATTTATAGTTTACACAACACCATCTTAACTGTGTCACATATATAGCTTACACGGTGAAAACTATAAATGTGACACAGACAAGATAGTGTTACATGATTATGATGTGACAAGTTAACAAATAATCTGACAAGTAGACATGTGTACACGTGTTTTACATTGACTTCCTGCGTTACTCAATTTTTTCATCGTTTCATACAATGACACGCTCACCCACTAATGTGACTAAATTACCTATTGTTTCAGTAATCAGTTCATTCATTTTTCTCAGTGTTCAATCTATATTTACAAGTGGATTTTGGTTTCGATATGACACTGTCTACCTTTGTGTTTGCATGCCGCCATCTTTGTTTATGAGTATATGTAAATTAGATAACTGGTAATAACAACTAGGCTAACTTGTAATTAAACTAAACAACTAAATAACTTGTAATAACAACTAAGCTAACTTGTAATAATTTAATTTTTTTTGAAAGCCCAAATCTGATTGGTCAATTCAAATCGGGCAAACCATATTATAAGAAATAACTTACGTGACCTTTGACCTATTCTAACGCCGTTAAAATTCAAATAGTTCCACGACGTCATCGACGCTTTTACCGCAAAAATTGATAAGATTTATAGTTAAAATTTAATTATCAGGAATACTTCAAATTTCTGAACAGATTATTTACACCATTCATAAACTTCGCGGTTTATTAGACGTAAACAGACCCAAACCATATTATATCGTATAATCTGTTCAGAGATTTGAAGTATTCCTTAAATAACACCCTACTTGTAATTACAACTTAGCTAACTTGTTATAACAACTTACTAACTTGTAATTACAACTTAGCTAACTTGTAATTACAAAAATTAGCTTTTTGTAATTACAAACTTAGCTACTTGTTATAACAACTTACTAACTTGTAATAACAACTTAGCTAACTTGTAATAACAACTTAGCTAACTGGTAATAACAACTAGGCTAACTGGTAATTACAACTTAGCTAACTTGTAATAACAACTTAGCTAACTTGTTATAACAACTTAATAACTTGAAATAACAACTTAGCTAACTTGTAATAACAACTTAGCTAACTTGTCATTACATCTTAGCTAACTTGTAATAACAACTTAGCTAACTGGTAATAACAACTAGGCTAACTGGTAATTACAACTTAGCTAACTTGTAATAACAACTTAGCTAACTTGTTATAACAACTTAATAACTTGAAATAACAACTTAGCTAACTTGTAATAACAACTTAGCTAACTTGTCATTACATCTTAGCTAACTTGTTATAACAACTTAATAACTGTGTAATTACTACTTAGCTAACTTGTAATAACAACTTTATTACTTGTAATAACAACTTAGCTTACTTGTAATAACAACTTAGTGAACTTGTTATAACAACTTCAATTCTTATATATATCAATGCACTAGAGAATAATCTTTTATTTTAAAATAAGTCAATAAATAAAAATTATATTATAATAACCTAGATTACATTTCTTGTCGAACCTCAACTTTTCATTAATTTTATTATTTTATTTTTCTCTTCCTCCTATCCATTAATTTGAAGAACAAGTGTGTATAACTCCTTGGGTGGGGGTAGCTCAATGTATTTTAGGGTACAGGTGTGAGGCCCAGAAATATTTTGCCCACCCCATTCATATATACGCCTGCTAAAAGAAAGACACACATTCATATATTTCTAGTGCATTTATGTGAACTATTCATATATTAGTATATATATGCAGATTCAATATTTATCCTAAAATGCTTATATATATATATATATATATATATATATATATATATATATATATATATATATATATATATATATATATATATATATATATATATATATATATATATATATATATATATATATATATATATATATATATATATATATATATATATACAAGTCTAGAAGATTATGCAACGATACACATGACGGTGTTTCTTGTCAAAAATTTAGACAAAGACTGACCAACGAATGGCCTTAGTCATTGAATGTCAATATAAATAAATGACGTAAACAAGTCGTAACATATTGATCTTGAAATTTCTCATTTCCAACTTAACCCAAAATAGTTGCTGATATATATAAAAGTCTAAAGAGTCTACCAACCAGCAAGCTTATTAAGTATCGGATCGACAAACATGACGATACAGCATAAACAAAAAATAATATACAAGTCTAGAAGATTATGCAACGATACACATGACAGTGTTTCTTGTCAAAAATTTAGACAAAGACTGACCAACGAATGGCCTTAGTCATTGAATGTCAATATAAATAAATGACGTAAACAAGTCGTAACATATTGATCTTGAAATTTCTCATTTCCAACTTAACCCAAAATAGTTGCTTCCCAAGTCCGCCAACCGGGGACGTGCCGTGCTGTTACTTTGCTTTGCTCAAATATTCCAACAAGATGTAATTAAAATTACCAAGTTGACAAATTCTTTACGCCAGACGCGCGTTTCGTCTACTTAAGACTCATCAGTGGCGTTTAACTCTAAATGCTTAAAGTATTTTTTCATTCGGTGATGGAATAATATAAGTCCACTGGGATCGTGTAAAAACACAATACAGGTAGTTCAAAATATTATATAAAAGTCTAAAGAGTCTACCAACCAGCAAGCTTATTAAGTATCGGATCGACAAACATGACGATACAGCATAAACAAAAAATAATATACAAGTCTAGAAGATTATGCAACGATACACATGACAGTGTTTCTTGTCAAAAATTTAGACAAAGACTGACCAACGAATGGCCTTAGTCATTGAATGTCAATATAAATAAATGACGTAAACAAGTCGTAACATATTGATCTTGAAATTTCTCATTTCCAACTTAACCCAAAATAGTTGCTTCCCAAGCAAAGCAAAGTAACAGCACGGCACGTCCCCGGTTGGCGGACTTGGGAAGCAACTATTTTGGGTTAAGTTGGAAATGAGAAATTTCAAGATCAATATGTTACGACTTGTTTACGTCATTTATTTATATTGACATTCAATGACTAAGGCCATTCGTTGGTCAGTCTTTGTCTAAATTTTTGACAAGAAACACTGTCATGTGTATCGTTGCATAATCTTCTAGACTTGTATATATATATATATATATATACAAACGTCTAAGTATTGTGACAACCATATAATATATCTATCCAGCGGATTTCTGAAACATCAGAAATACAGGGTTAATATCAAATATTTATATATACGTCTACAAATTAAGCCCAACACTGTTTGAATTAGATTTTTAACACTGTCAAATTTTTGCTTTCCCTCAGCGGGATTCGAACTCACACCGTTGTGACACTGTGGCACCAATTCGCCTGCACTATGTCCAGCGGTCTAGACCCCTCGGCCAACTTATATAGCGGATTTGGCCGAGGGGTCTAGACCGCTGGACATAGTGCAGGCGAATTGGTGCCACAGTGTCACAACGGTGTGAGTTCGAATCCCGCTGAGGGAAAGCAAAAATTTGACAGTGTTAAAAATCTAATTCAAACAGTGTTGGGCTTAATTTGTAGACGTATATATATATATATATATATATATATATATATATATTTAATCGTATTCTTGTTGATCGAGTTCTGTTGTCATTGGTCTGCTGAAGTTCTGGTTTTACTGTCAAAAGGCTATTGATATAGGACCTTTTGTGAAAAGTACACCGTATCAAATATGCAACATCAAATTTCCACCCCTTTCCCATATTGCATATATTACAAAAAGAAGACCCTTTTGGGCCGTACATATGTACCTACCTAATTTATAAAGGAAGTCCCCCCCCCCCTTTTTTGGTAAAGCTTAAATTTCACAAAAAGTGCCCATAGCGGATATCTCACTGTTGTTTTTTTGTTGTTGTTGGTGGTGCTTGGTTTTTTTTGTTTTTGTTTTTTTTTTGTTTTTGTTTTTTTTTTTGTGTGGTTTGGAGGGGGGGTAGTTGTTGTTTATTTGTTTATTTAATGAATACCATAATATATGATGTTCAACATGTAAGTCTACAGAGAGGCTCTCATTATCTTCCTACCGCTACAGTCGGAACCGTTCCTTACAAACGAATAACGTACTTTGAATCCATAGTATATAGCTGTATAATAAGTTGTTATAACAAGTTAGCTTAGTTGTTATTACAAGTTAGCTAAGTTGTTATTACAAGTTTGCTAAGTTGTTATTACAAGTAACTAAGTTGTAATTACAAGTTAGCTAAGTTGTTATTACAAGTTAGCTAATTTGTAATTACAAGTTAGTAAGTTGTTATAACAAGTTAGCTAAGTTGTAATAACAAGTTAGCTAAGTTGTTATTACAAGTTAGCTAAGTTGTTATAACAAGTTAAAAAAATACCACGTATGGTACTAATAGGCTTAATCTGGGACTAGTATAACTATAGTTGATTTATAGGTTCCTGAGTCTATAAACTGTCCCTGATATTCACTTGAATTATAAAACGGTATGAATTAAAAATGTAAAATGGTTGTGGATCATTTGTTATTCCGTATTCTATCTATTTTGCATCAGAGGTTTCATTTATTATTTTCTACATATTTTGCATATATTTATATTTTTAATGTAGTACATCATAATATATGTGTTATAAAAAGGAATGATAAAACGAGTATTTCATTAAAGAAAATTCATTATTTATGGTCATAGTCAAAATAAAGCCAGCTGAAAGAAGGGGCAAAAGACAAAAAACGAGTCTAGAAAAAATTTGTCTGGATGGCTACCAAATGCTTAGATTCCCTTGAGCGGCCCCATGACCCCTCGCCGAACTTTTACGCCTCCCCTAACACAAAATCCTGGATCCGCCCTTGAGATTTTCGTTTAATCAAGTGATGTTAATGCGCACTAATTTGTTAAGTCGTCGTGGTTTACCTCAGCTTAATATTTGGATAATTTACAAGTACCCAAATGATATATTTTAATGTGAATATTTATCTTCGACCAATTAGGTTGATTAAAGTAAAATTATTTGTTTTTAATAAAGTGTTCGAACTGTTTTCTTCAAGTTTAACCAAAGAAATATTGTGAAAATGTCAGCTGAATATATAGTAATAGTTGTGAATGAATGTAATAAACATATACATATATTTTAGACAACATATGTTTCGCAAACACCCGTACACCTCCTTTAATAAGATAACTTACCCATGTTACCGAAGATAAAATTGTTGATAAGATTGGAGTCCACCACACCATATTCTATATATTTCTCGATTTTCCAAAACCAGATCTCAAGTGAATATGCTTAGTTCACCATAAATCATGAAATCGATAGTCAATTTCTTTCCATTCAATAAAGGTTTTAAAAATTTTAAATGTTCCAACACCCCATACCTCACAGCCGTAGAGTAAAATATGTTGTATAATTTTATCAGATAAATAAAGCATACATTCTAATAAATCCCCAACCCCCTGTTTTAAGACATCGTACATAGCTCGAGTAGCTTTCTCGACATTGTATTTTTTGGCATAAGGAAAACAACCAGATGCGAACTACAAAATGCATGAAATCTTTGAGTATTCCCATCCCTTAACAATCGCAATAAAAACTCATTTACTTTCGCTGACGTCGCCCGTTTGAAAATACGAAAATATTGCTTTCATCGACATTAGCTTATAATTAAAGCTACCATAATGTACAATATTCATGAAGTGTATAAAGTTGATTTTGTAAATCTTCGGATTTTGATAAACACATAATAAAAAGGTTTATAAACACAGATCTGCATTTATTTCATTTCACTTACCAGGTTGACAACATATATTATTACTGATAATAAAACTTTCAAGGTCAGTAACATACAGAGAAAATAATGCAGGTGACAGATTCTCTCCTTACTTTATACCGGTATTACATTAAAAAATCAGAGTAAACTTTTCCATTAATGACTGGCGATTTGATATTATTATGCATATTCCTTTTATAAAATAATTTAATAATTTTGATCAAAGACCAGGTCGCCAAACAGTGTCGTACGCTTTTGCAAAGTCAATAAATGCACAATGCTTTCATTATTGATCTTCTGTAATGTCACCATTAGTAATAACATTAGACGACTGATTAACATTATGATCGTTTGGACTAACTTCTTTGTCATCATCACCATTATTCAAATCTTCGAAACAATCGAAAAAAGTTTCAATATAGGTGCTCATTTCTAATCGACCGTTTTGTGTTTATTATATTCCAATAATCTTTATTCAAAACTTTTTAGTGATTCTAGCTTTTTTCTTGATTTCCTGTGATGTTCTATAATAGCTTTATTCATTTCATGTTTATAGCCTTTTTCTCTGGAGCGAAATTCTTGAACCTTGAATTCGTTGCGATTTTATTTTTTTTGTGACTTTGTTTTGCAATACGAAATGCTTTTCGCTTTTCCCAGCAAGTTATAGTAAACCAAGGTTTGTTATCGATGTTGTGTACATTTTAATCTGGACAGGTTCTGGGGATAAAGATGCCAATTATCTCTTCCACAGGCTCATTTAGGACGTTATTAATTTCATCAACTACAATTCATTAATAACGTTCTGTGACATGCTTTCAGTGTCTATTTTATCTATATTTTTATTATACTATATAATTGAAGTTTTTTTGAAATTTATTTTTTCTTTATATTCCTCGGCAATTAATACTCAGTGAGACTTGAACCCACAACCTGAGTGTTGCCATGCACATGATCAATAATAGATACACTACGTTAACCATTCGTCCAACGAGGCCCCCTAACTACCTTAACCACTTGTCCACCGAGTCCCCTTTATTACCTTAACCATTCGGCCACCGAAACCCCTGAATTACCTTAACAATTCGGCCACCGAGGCACCCTAACTACTATAACCATTGGGCCACAGAGGCACCCTAACTACTATAACCATTCGGCCACCGAGGCCCCCTAACTACCTTAACCATTCGGCCACAGATGCCCCTTAACTACCTTAACCATTCGGCCACAGAGTCCCCTAACTACCTTAACCATTCGGCCACAGAGGCCCCTAACTATCTAACAATTCGGCCACAGAGGCCCCTAACTACCTTAACCATTCAGCCACAGAGGCCCCTAACTACCTTAACCATTCGGCCACAGAGGCCCCTAACTACTTTCACCATTCGGCCACAGAGGCCCCTAACTACCTTAACCATTCGGCCACAGAGGCCCCTAACTACCTTAACCATCCGGTCACAGAGGCCCCTTACTACTTTAACCATTCGGCTACATAGACCCCTAACTACTTTAACCATTTGGCCACAAAGGCCCCTAACTACTTTAACCATTCGGCCACCGAGGCCCCTTACTACTTTAACCATTCGGCTACATAGACCCCTAACTACTTTAACCATTCGGCCACAGAGGCCCCTAACTACTTTAACCATTCGGCCGCAGAGGCCCTCTAACTACTTTCACCATTCGGCCACAGACGCCCATAACTACCTCATCCACTCGGCCACAGAGGCCCCTAACTACCTTAACCATTCGGCCACAGAGGCCCCTAACTACCTTAACCTTAAAATAAGAAAAGTATAAGGAATTTCATAATATAATATAGGCATTTACATATTTGAATAATTTTGAATTTTTCACTTGTGAAATACGTTTTGTGTTTTTATGTTTTTTTATTAGTTGGAATATTGTAGCAGACAAATGTAAGGTTGAAAACCAATTCAAACGTAAGAAAATACTTTATTCATACATTTTATTAAATTAAATTAAATTCATTACAATTTCATGATATAGCACTATACATCTAATAATGTAATAATATTAATTCAGTAACAAAAAAAAAAACAAAGCACTAGACACAGAGTCATTTTGTCACTTATTCGAGATGGATGAGCTCTGATGCTGAGTGGGCGTATGTCATAAAGTCGATGATGCCTGTCTAGTAACGTTCCTTGAGTGTTGTGAGTCTGCGGTCGATGTTGAGGTATTTCTTGGCACGGGATAGAGTGGTTCCACCAGCCTGTTTCTGTACTCGGGTAATGTCGTTGTGGTTCTGTATACCGGTATCTTTAAACATCTGGATTGAAGTGAATACATTGGGATGTGCGTGCTGTGTCATCTTCTTCAGTTTGCTGTGCCATCTCTCTATGTTGTTGGTAGTCCTGGGTCCTTGAGTTCAAAATTGGTTCTATACGGTCATGTCTTCTTTTACCCACTGCTCTGTCACATAGTCTGTAAATATCTGAGTAAGTCTTCGAGGGCTAGGAACCATATGCCTTCTATTGCGTCCATGTAAAAAACACCCCTTGGTTTTTTATGTTTTTTATTTATGTATGTATGCACCAACTTCATAGTTGAATTATAATAAACGATTTGTTTTTTATTAATGGATTGTATGTTCGTGATGAATTTCACATTCAGCATTTGCCATATTGGCATAGAATGGGGTTTTTTTACTTTTCACCCATTTTTAAGGTAAAATACAGGTAAACAATTTATGACATTCCCCTTGATAGGCCCCTTAATCCCCCTACCTAATGAGATGTTGTTTTTATCCAGTTGGCGTTCGTGGAACACACAGGCTATAACATGCAACCTTTCTAATTTAAATGATCTCGGAGAGGAATGCTACTATCTGTTGAAATGTACATTTTCCGCTGGAAAAAGAATTCTATGCATAGACAAAAATATCTTGTAAATGTAAATGTTTTAAAATTTTAAGAACCTATGACTAACAAAAAAGTCAGAACTACGAAAATTGTGTTAGAGGAAAAAAAAAAACAAAAATGTATATTTTCTTGTTTGTTGTAAAAAGTTGTTAAATGTTTTGTAATGTATTTATGCATCTATACAATTGTATCAACAAATGTTTATCAGAAATAAAGATATGTATATATTTACTGTCAGATTAACACGTATTGGTTACGAAAATTCTATGTCTATGTTTACGTTTCACCTCTGTTAATGAAGCTGTTTTTTTTATATAGCAGATTTTCCGAGGGTCAAAACCGCTGAACATAATGAAGGCGAATGGGTGTCACAACGGTGTGAGTTCGAATCCCGCTGAGTCACAAAATTTCACAGTATTAAAATCTAATTCAAACAGTGCTATGTTTAATTTGTAGACGTATATATATATAAGGATTTTGAACCAGGTTCGCAGCACAGCTTTGCAACATTCAACACAAGACCGCAGTGCATACAGCATACTAAAATTTCTAAAACAGGGGCTTACGATTAGCTCAAATAGAACGCCGCTGAATTGGCGCTGGTTGTTACCCTACCTTTTCACTTTTTTTCCTTTCCTTTTTTGTAAAGGGGGGCGTACGCCCCTACGCCCCCCCCCCCCCCCCTGGATCCACCACTGCTCGCTAACCACCGACCAAATTGGCGAAAGTTCGTCTAGCATGTATAACCATCTATAATGTAATATGATTTTAATGCTTTATATATGAAGAGAATAAATGTAGATATCATTTTTTTTAACAAATTATTGTTTATAGGTATCTCTATAATTTATATAATTATTTGTATCTGTTACCGAGATAAATTTTGTAGTAAACTCTTTTACGAACGTTCAGACGCATGAAGGCATTATTTACTGAGTTAACGATCATTCATGTAAGTGTCATTTTATAAATCCTCCAGTCGTTGAAGTGAAATTAATTTTCGAAATTTTTAATATAGTTTTATGCAGTTTTTTCCATCGATTTTATTATCTCGTTGTGGGGTTATTACAACAATTTTAGATATAAAATATATGAATATTCATAACGCAATGCATCTAGAAACCTCAGAAATAATTTTGTATCATGCCAAGAAAACATACCAACGGTGGAATACACCTCAATTTGAAAGTTATATTATCCGTCTATATCTATTTAAAATGCAAGTAAGTGGAAACTTAAGACAAGGTCCAGAATCCAAGAGCCATTGGTATTTGAAAGTTCGCAAAATCATCAATAATGTAAAATTACGAACCCCTCCGAAAAAGTGTACTATAATGTGTTACGGCCGGTCGAGCAAAAAGAGAGTCATTTTAAACGCCCAATGCTGAATGATCGCCATTGCAAGGACAGGTTGACCATGGAACAAAGCAAGACAAATTTGAACCTTAGACAAATACACTGGTCAGATGAGAGCCGATTTTTACTCCATGTAAGTGATGGGAGAACCCGTGTTGGGAGGCGTCAAAACACAGCTTACAAGCCGAAAATATTGTTCCAACAGTGCATTTGGGCGAGACTCAGTTATGGTGTGGGGCTGTATCTGATTGCAAACTAGATTTGGTAACATGCAATCAATAACAAACTTAAAGGCGAAAAGTACACCCGGGACTTGCTTACACCCGTAGTTGTGCATCATTTTGAAACCCACCAGTAAGAGTCAAGTCCTATTTTTATGGATGACAACGCAACGCTAATCCTCATTGTTTCAGGACAGTAATGCCATATCTGGAGAACGAAGCTGCGACCACTCTTCCGTGGCCTGCAAGAAGTCAAATCTCAAGCCAATAGAGCAACTAAGGGATCAATTGGGTAAGTGCTCACACGCTATGGAACCTTCTCCACAAAACATTTATAAGCTCAATTACAACGGAAATGGCGACAAATAAAGCTTAAGCAAATTAGACATCTTACTGGCAGTATGCGACGCAGGGTTGCAGCAGTCATTCATGCTAACGGTGGATGTACCCGATATTGACAATTTGACGGCTAGTTATCAATTTTATGTTTATGATTGAATTATCAAGTGTGATTGGACAATTAAATAACAGTTTGGACCTTTTTGTGATAATACTTTTTAAAGACTACGCGAAAGAGCAAAAACTGTCCATATTTTGATGAAATTTATATGTAAATAAAATAATGTGCTTTTTGGTTAAAATAATGTTTCTTTGTGCCAAACATTGTATGACTTTTTTCCAAGTGCATGATTAATGCCAAATGTCCGTTCACTGGTTGATTAAATATTTACTTTACATCCAGCAAGCGACATGTTATCTAATTTCAGAACGAGAACAAGTTACCAAACAAATAATGCAAGGGGGAAAATTGTGGAACAACGGGAATAAACCCGAGACTGCCAAGGACGGAAAAATTATGATGCTGTTACAATGAGCTGAAAAATATAAGTGGTAACATTAACTAAAAAACTAAGATTTCTGTTTTGTGGCAGTACAACCGTAAAAATAGCGGTTAAAGTAGATGGTCACCCATTATTAATCACGTGGTCTGTCAACATTAGGGTTGTGGATTCGAGTTTTACAGCGGGCAAGGTTTACTAAACTCAATCTTTATTGACAAGGATGGCCAGTTTCCTTACAGCAGATCGAGGTTTTCTCCGGGTACTCCGGCTCTCCCAATAAAAACTGGACGCCGATGATAGAGCTGAAAAATTGCTGAAGGTGGCGGTAAACACCATTCAAACAAACAAAACCAAATTCAATAAAATAAACAATTGTACCTGTAAAATAGAAAACTGGGTAATGATTTATAATACAATGATTTTGTTTCAATAGTATGTTTTATATCATCTTTGACACAAAAGGAATTCCATTTCATTATGGTATTATTAATCTTAATTTATTGCTTAAACAAACAAGCTTACTTGAAATTAAAAGTGTTCTTATTTCTGTTAGTTATAAAATTTCTACACAATTCTGCTTTCTATTTCTGACAGCAAAAATGTGCAGTAAATGTCCGTAAAACACTTATATATGTAATGTCTCAACACTCCTCGAAGCATATATCTCTAAGATACACTGAAGTATCATAATTTTTATTTATATTGATAACAAACTGTCAATATTTTAAAAATAAATTATGACTATATTACCAAGTACAAGTGTCTTTTTTGTGAGAACTTAGCAAGCAACTGAATATAAAATCCGCAGATAAAAAAGATCTTTTTTAGTTTAAAACCATAAACACGTTACATGGCAGTATGAGCGATTATCTGATATTTATTTTGTTATATAAATATAAGAGTCAAAAATCTATCATTTTTTATTTCAACAAAGAAACCAAAAATAAAAAATAAAAATATGGATTAACACTTTTGTTTTATATTTAAATGAACCAAAAGAATAAAATCCAGAAACGAAATTGCAGAGCAATGGCTTACATAAACACACAACACTCGGTGGCCGAGTGTCAAGGTTGTTCGCCTACTATTGATCACGTGGTCTGTCAACACTGAGATTGTGGGTTCGTTTCTCACTACAGGCAGGGTGTACTAGACTCCAATCTTTTAATTGACAAGGATTGCAAGTTTTCCTACCACAGGTCGGGGGTTTTCTCCGGGTACTACGGCTTCCTCCTCTAATAAAAACTGGACGGCATGATATAGCTGAAAAATTGCTGAAAGTGGCGTTAAACACCATCAAACAAACAAACAAACATAAACACAAAACACAAAAAAAAAACAAACCAAACAAACAATCAAGTATTAACAGATAAGTTCAACGAACATTGTTATGTGTTTTTCTAGTGGTATTAGGAGGCCCTACCCGGCTTGATAAAATGTTTTGGAATTCTGATAACACGAATGCGTCAAAGTATAATTATTTAATCTTAAAAAAAATTTTCGCATTTAAGTAGCATTCTTGTATCTTGATTAGACGCGTGGTAAATTCATAACCACGCAAGAGAGAAGGGTGTTAGCATTGTAGCATGACCCATGTATTATACGAAACGCTTGTCTAGTAAATTCTATTAACCTTGGAATCTTTGATGACTTATTATTATGATAGAGCAGTTTCATCAACATATCTCTTGTAAAACAGAAAACTAGAAATTAGAAATATTATTGTCTGCCTATTTTAAATACGCTTATTTCCTCATGGAAGTAATGTTAATATTATAGTACTGTAGCATATATTTAATTCCATTCCTACACAAGCTTTTAAAAGTGTCACCATGACTTTGTTGACTGTTACGGAATATCTATAATATGAATGTAGGCGAAGCCTAAATGCGAGCATCGCACATTGTTCATGTAGTTACTTCAGAGCCCCCTAACAGTGCCTCTACATTCCATTGGTGGCGTCACAAAACTCAATTTCAAATACAGCGTTTGAGATTGAAAAAAAATTTGTCTGGCATTTTTGTAGTAATTTAAAAAATAAACACTTTAAATTTATCAATGTCAAAATTATTTTTGTCTACTTTTAAATTATATATTTTTTCGTTCGTCTACAATATTTTCTTCGGATAGCTCAGCTACCATCTGAAATGGATTTGTTCATATGGATCACGTGACTTTTTTTACACATACACGCATGTAACCGTATAGCTCGCATCTGCGATGCTCGCTATAACAAATAACCATTGATTGGTTCCGTTACTACTTACCAACCTTACTGGATTAGGACTACCCTCACATATAACGGATTGTAAAATGTTATCTAGAGTAATACGACGGTTGCTACGCGCGGAGCAGGAGTTGCTTACACTTCCGGAGCCATCGTACCAGCCCAGGGTTTCTATTGGGGTTCGTGTTACTCATTTTTTTTAAAATTTGTTTATTGTGTTGTGTGTTTGCACGTTTTGTTGTTTCCCCCTCGTGTGTGTAACCATGGTTTTTGCTATCCATGACGTTTTTCTATTAGAGACCAGATACCTGATTGAATTAGAGTTGGAAAGCATGTATTTCGAGTTATATTTTGCGGAAGTTTTCAACGGAAAACGTAAAAAGTGTCTTCAGATTTCAGATTTCATATTCTGATATAACATGTATAAAAAATGCCGAATTCGGTGAATATTTACATTTAATATAAACTGTCGGTCTTAAAATTAAAGACGTCACCAAAATATTAAACTCGGCCTCTTACGTAGACATACTTCTAGAAATAATCTCCGGAAAAATATCAACAAGACTATACGACAAACATGATGAGCTCAACTTTCCATTGTCTTTTTTCTGTTCATCGATAGCAACATGCTAGAATCTCCGACGGATAGCGAGTACCTTCCAAATCTTATACTGTACGTTATGCTAGATCCTGAGATGAGAATTCCGATTTTCTAGACTGATCCCTGCTTTTGACTACTAAGCTCCTCAAACAAGGGTTTTTGTACCTAGGTTAAAGTAATAACTTAAGAATTTTTATGGCTATCACTATGACTTTATTGTCGTTATGGTAAATCCATCTCTGAAATACGAATTGGACATTTTCGCCTAATCATCGAGGTCACAGGTAATATTTTCTATTCCTGGATTTGACTATTACCTAGTCATGACAATTGGTAACTTGACGGGTTTCTAATAGAGGCAAGCACTGCTTACTCGTCTTTAGCATATGAGTAAACCAATCGATTTGATTAAGTTTGGGTAACTCACTTTCTGTGTTTGTGTTTTTGGTCTTTGGTTAAATATTAATTGTGTAAATCAGGATATGTAAATTATCTCTTGACTTTAAGGTATTCGACCATAATTGAAGTCACCGTTTAATTTTATTTTTCGACTTTCGATTTATTACTTTTTTTTTATTTTTTAAGGAATACAGCTTTATTAAATAAATTTAATTTAAAATTGCTCATTAATGATACAAATTAAATATACTGTTTTACTTTCAGTCCATGCTAACAGTTTTGAGGAAAAAACATTGTTACTCAAATCATATTTCCAATGTTTGCCGAAAATTACCGAGGTCAGCTCTATTGAAAACACAATAGACATCCGGGACATCAGATATGATCACGTGGTCATTTGTGGTTCGGATACCTTAACTTCTTGTTGGTAGGTCGGTTTCCTTGATATTTTTCTTAACAACACTAGACTTTTTATTACAATTGTAAGTCCTTCTGATTTTTCATATGATTATATTTTTTTCCGCGAAGGTTTGCCATAAATTGTCGCGACGTATCATTTCTATACCTGTTACAATTAATCCTTAATGTCCAGAGATGACAATCCCATGATTTTGAACCGATCTACATTGTGTATGTTTAGCGACAGCGTTATCTACCGAAACACGGTAAAACCTTGTTGGCAGATAAACTCAGAAACAGAGTCTCAAAATCTTATGTGTACAAAATGTCAATTGACATATGGGGGTAGCACTAATGTCCTGAATTTCCGGTAATATACAGGAAACGGAGATAAATTATCAAAACTTTTTATTTCTTGAGGAATTTACACCAAATTTGGGTCAGTTTGAGATATGAACATATATTATATGAATATGATTTTTTTTAAAGTGATAAGTTGACCTGCAGATCTACCTGTCGTGTCCTGACACGAAATTAAAATTTATATCTGTAACTTTTTTATTTCTGAATAGATTTCACTTAAATTTTGGTCAGCCCGAGATATTTATATATATGATATTAAACGTTAAACTGAAATTTAAAACTGCAAGAAAAGTTGACCCGAAGAATGATCTCCTTCTATAAAGAGACGTGACATGAAAGAAGAAAAATGGCTGGAACGTTTATATTCTACACTGGATTTACATCAAATTCGGCTAAGTATGAGGTATAAACATGTTTTATTTCAAGTCAATAAAAATTAGAAAATATTAGTTTTTTTAAAGTTTAAAAGTTGACCTGAACGATTCACATCGTGTACATGACGCACTATGTCCTGAAACTACAAAGATAAGATAAATGTCTTACCAGTCTGTGATAAAGAAATATAGGATCTTACATTGGTACGAGTGGAATATCAGATTTCTCCAATCGGGATAGTTAAATATGGAAGTTTAAGTCCGAGCCTTGGCGAGGACTTAAATTTCCATAATTTATCTATCGTGATTGGAGAAATCCGATAATCCAAGAGTACTAATGTAAGATAATGTTTCTCTAATTTTAAAAAGTAGTAAATTTGCGAAATGAAGTACACATTCTCTCAACCTCAATTTTGCGTTCATGACTTGAATACGCGGTAAATGGAAGGTGTCTTTGTTTATGACGTCATTAGTTCTTATAGTGACGTTATTATATTAAACCAATCAACTGCCGAGAACAACAAATTCACTAGTGACGAGAAATTTTTTTTCCACACCGGTCAAGCGGTTGAAATGTTACGTCAAAATTATATAATATATCCACACAACAAAATGATAAAATAGACAGAGGACAGTTATAGATTCATAAAGTATTGAGGACTGACCAACTATGAATTTGCTGAATTGAACTAGAATTAATAAATAAAGAAAGTGAGTAATGTTTAATCTTCGTTAATCACTAGTTGCAGTTAATATAATTACACTCAATTACTTGTTTGGTTATGATTTAATTAAATTTAATTGGTACCAGTGTTTAACGATGAGAAGTTTTACCAATATGTGACAACCATCTATCCAGCGGAATTTTGAAACATCAGAAATACAGGGTTATTATCAAATATTTATATATACGTCTACAAATTAAGCCCAACACTATTAGAATTAGATTTTTAACACTGTTAAATTTTGGCTTTCCTTCTGCGGGATTCGAACTCACACCGTTGTGACACTGTGGATCAATTCGCCTGCACTACGTGTCAGCGGTCTAGACCCCTCGGCCAAATCCGCTATATTTAATACACATCTTCTCCCAAACAAGATGGAAATACAAACAAGAACATAACATATATTACAAATATCGTTGAACAACATGCCAGTCAACCCACACTACACTCATTTAATTCTATGAAAATGAAATGTATTCAACAATTGCTAGATCGAAGATATCTTTCTATATAGTTAAGAGCAATTATTTACAAAATGAGTGTACTGTAGGTTAAGAGGAATGTTTAATTATCGTGAATATTTATACTCTTTATGTGTTGCATTTAGTATGATCATCGATTCCACCAGGCATATTAAATTATTCTCTGTGGATACAGACATAATATATAAAGTTACTTTTTGAAGGAAAAACAAACAAAAATATGGTGTTTAACAGATGAAAAGATCAAAAATTAAAGATGTAAAAAAATAAGTAAATAAATAAATATATATCTTAGCAGTTCTTATTTTAAAATATCTAATTGTGAAATTAGATTTAATGTGGGAAGTTAAGGAATACACGGTTAGGAGCAGTACGGCTAGCATGATGGAACGATGGACCAGCCACAACATATATTGATCATGAAATATACAAGATAAGTTTAATTCACTTACAAAATACAAAATTACTAGCATGAACACAAAATTACTAGCATGAACACTCACCATAAAATACTTGAGCATTTTTTTTTTTTTTTTTTTTTTTATTATAATGAAATATACATGTATAATTCAAATCTCTTAGTATCATGTATATATTGTAAGACAGAGTTAACATGTGACCCATCCCACCCATATTTTCTATTGATTTATTGTTTGTTAACTTGTTCCCGTCCTGAATATAGCTGAAATACTGCTCGCTGTACGTAAAACAGACATCCAATCAATCAATCAATCAATCAATCAATCAATCAATCAATCAATCAAAGTTTACCAAGTCATGTGACTGTTATACTTGAATAGTGCAACAATCAATTTTATTATTATTTAATTCTTATATAATCTATAGTGCTTAATTTTCTTTATTTTTTTCCACACAGTTTCTTTATATAGCTGTTTAATTTTCTAAGTGTTAATACGTCCTGGTATATTGTTAATTTGTTTTTTGTATAAATTTTATCTCAGCACTAATAATGTCAACTGTTTCAGTCAGGTACATTTAACCTAAAGAAAAGAACCAGTTTCATTGAAAAGTACATGCGGAACATCTAATTGCATGTCTAAATTAAGGCTACTTCACCCGTTTCCACAAAATAATACCAATACAGGGACAAACATGAAAAGACACACAAGAAAAATAGAAGCAAGCTGTACCTGCGGAAAGCCAGACGTGTTTCAAATATGATAGGGTGTGAAGGGAAAAGATGAAGAGTAGCTTGCAACAAGTGGTCTCATTTTAACAGTTCAGGAGTGTCCTCAGATTTGTTTTGTGATTATCATAGACAGTCTCATTAATAAAAGTTTTTTCTTCTATAATTGTTGCAACTTTTTGTCATTGTATTTTATAAATAAAGTTATAAACTTGTCTGCCCAACGCCTGTCCTGATTAAGTTTGTAATTACCTTGAAGTGTTAATAATGTTAATTACTATCTGATGTATTATTGATCCAACTAAATACTCTAATTAATGTTTTCAATGCAATTAAGAGTAAACAACTGACATTTGTTCTACTATTAATGGCTTTTTAAAACTTTATTATGCAGAAAATTTGTTAGAAATTATCATAAAACAAATGTTGTATTATTATTTGCAGCAACAGTTGAGCAATATGTGAAGTCAATCTTTCAAGAAAAAATGACAATTTCTGTATGTTTTCAGGTCATCCTCAGGACATACACAAACGACATTTAGTTTTTCAGGTCAACATATCTCTTACAATAATTTTAAATTTTAATTTATTTTTTCATATTCATATAATACATATTTATATCTCAAGTTGACCAAAATTTGAAGTCGATCTATCAAGAAATAAAAAAAGTTTTGATCATTTCTGTACCCTTTCAGGACATTTTCAGGACTCGACAGGTAAGCCTTCAGGTCACGTAGAATATTTTTTTAAATATAGTTTTTCATATTCATTTAATATAAAATGAATCAAATTTGGTGAAAATACATCAAGAAATAAAAAAGTTATGAACGTTTTCACGACATTTTAGGACATTCCAGATAAGTTTAAGGGCATTAGTGTAACCCGACATATGGTAATCATTTAACACACAAAATGTGCTTCAATCGACTTAAGGAAAATTGTCGCAAGTCGTACATTTTGTATCCAAAGCCGTACATTAAAGAGACTTGGGACCACCACCTAGCTAACATATAATACTTTTAAAATGTCTAGGTCAAAGGTCGAAACTCACGATTAAAGGCTAGCTTGGGTCTTGTTAGCACTATAATATCTAAAAATGTAACAAAATAGACGGAGACAACAGTTGGAAATAAACATTTTTGGCTTATAACTTAAAAACGGTAAGCGAAGGTCGGGGTTTTCTCCGGGCACATTATGTCCTCCCCCAATAAAGTCTGGACTACATAATATAGCTGAAAAATTACTTATAGTCATGTAAAACATAATTCAAGCAAACATTAAAACGGCTTGATATAATATACTAAACATGAATGTTAAATGTGATCAGTAGATTAAGATCTTCAATTTGATGAAAAGTGAAAGGTCATGGGTCAATGTCATGCAATACGATCAGGGCCCGGTATAATAAATCTTCTCAAATTTGAGGATTTCCTCAACTCAAATATTGACCAATCAGATTGCTGGAAAATTCAAATTTGTGGAAAAACTCAAGGATTTGAGGAAAATCTCAATTTGAGAAGTTTTATGAAACTTAGGCCAGGGTAAACCTGACAAAAAGTCTTAACCATATATTTTTGTATTCAGAATGATGTACTTTACTGAAATACATGTATGTCATTTTACAACCGGAAGTGGTAATGTATCTATAGCAAAGGGCAATATAGTCCTAAACAAATATAAATTGTTTAAATCGGACCACTTTCTCTGCTCAAACAAATTATGGCTGGAAGTGACATTTTGTGGAAATGACAATTTGTGCTGAGCAATCGAAGCAAAATAAACTAACAAACATACTTTAAGGACTCAATTATGGCCTCCCTACCAATACAATCGGTGAACGCCTTGAGTCCGTCTGCCCGATCGCCCGAAGCAAATCCTGTCCGTGCTATAACCTTTTACTCTTTGATATTTAGCATGTGGGTAGATTAATTTTAAGAAATGTATCATGTACCATGTTTGGTGACCTTTGACCTCGAGGTACATTCAACCTTATTCTGGGCTGTAACTTTTCTCTTTTTTCAAATGTTCGATCTCTCCTGATTGTCTCTTAATGATATATAATTGTTTTCGGCTACGATTGACCATTTATCGCTTTTGGGGTAAATAACCATACTCTACAATATAGTTCATGTTTTAAGGCATAAAATGGCTAATTAACTATTAAAGAACATATTTAATTTACAGTTTTTCAAATTTGTCAAATCCTTCAAATTTTAATATGCATTTGTTGTCCATATCCAATAAGGAGTAGCAAAGATGTACAAAATTGTATATTAATGCGCTCTTGGCCTCTTATGTCTTCGCTAGATAGGATCAGAAGGAATTGATCACTTCAATTTATTTCTTGGATTATTTCATGATTTATAGGGTATGCTTCCTATTTTTTAATGCATTCTTATCTTTACATAATAAAATGTATATATTTGTGTTTCTTGTATTAATTAGTTAGATTATTTGATAATAAAAAGACATTTTAGATTTTGTTACGTTATATTATGTAATGTATATGTTAACAAGACTTGTTCGCTTCAATTTTATCATATATATTTTGTTTTGTTTGGATTAGAGCAAACGTCACATCTTTTTTGCATTCGTATCTTTACATAAAAATGTAGATGATTATCAATTTGACTTGATCGATAATTTTCAATTTTATTTCTTGAAGAAATTTTTATTTTTATGCAGTTTCTAATCTTCACACAATAGAATGTAAATGTATTTGATTTTTTAGGAAATCATAAGATGATTTGATAATAATAATGCATTTAAGAATTGTGTAGTATTACGTAATGTATGACGTTCTCCTCGTGCATCCCCTCATCATCCCAACGATAAAGCAGTATTTTTAACGCGCTTGTGAAAGCTTGATCGATTAACGTGTCGCCTTAAGGTCACATGACAAATTCGTGTACGGGAATCAGTTCTTACAATATTCTAATTGAAAGCAGTTGACATCGGGTCCTACATAGATGGATATCATCTCATCTCATTGATTTCTAGTTCTATTTGTTACCAAAGCAGTAATGTCAACATGAAACAGATCTTCATTATTTGCCAACATTTTCCATTAAATTAAGATAGCTAGAAATTTAATAGGAAGCGATTCAGGTAATAACCAGATGTCTAAAAACGTGGATGAAATGATTTTAAAACGTTTGACAGAGCTTATAAAACTACATGCATCTATAGTGAGCGTGCGGCGATAAAAGACTTAGAACAAAAAGCAAATTAACTTGTACAGTTGTAATTTGTGGTAACTCATTTAATGTAAAAATCATTTTCTGTTCAATTATCATAAAATATTATATATGCTTATGGAATGCTTAATTTAAATGGTTCAATATAATTAGCTCAGCTCTAATAAAACGATTATGTTAACATGCTGTTTTCCTATCGCTACAGAAGCTAGGTTTTCTTACAGGTTATCAAAATCATGCATTAATAATTCACATTCAGTTGTTTATACCAACAGATTAGAAAATCATTAAAGTATTGATCCACTCTAAATTTTCAAGATTTCTTTTATAATGCCTATTGTAAAAAAAAACCGTAGTAGATCTTTGTATAAAATGCACAAGGAAAACATAATTTTCAGAGCGTCGAACTTGCCAAACGAGGTACAAAACACGGTCTTTGCTTAAGCGCAAATAATTTTGTTTTAACGTTATCACTTAGCTTACTATAGTTGCTCTTTGTAATAAAACAAAGATATATGCATTCGTAAGCAATTCCAAAATCAAACTTCTATTTAAGCAAACTATAACAATCTACTGGGTAAGTAGTATCGGGTCACTATGATACCATGATACCATGTATTGCACAATATGGTGCAATAAACCCAAACAACAGTGGGGGTCATGAATTACAAGGTATTGCACAACAACATACGTCATGGGAGTCAAGGTATATTTAAAACTAGAGTCATAGACACCTACGTTGCCAAATTCTAAGAGATTGTTCAGTCACGCGCAGATGTTGTTTTTTTTAAATAAAGCAACTTTCCTATTCTTACAATAAAAACAAACGTTTTCGTTTTCAAACACCTACAATGACATCATTTATTTTATCGTTATGACTAGAGTCATTTGATAAAAAAGTACGTCGTCACAATCCAATAGATTACACAATCATCAACTTTGTAAAAGTAACTGAACTTTATTTGTATCATAACAAAAGAAATTAAATGTCTTCACATCTATCCATAAATAATTAATTGTATAATTTCCACGCCATGAAAAACGTACTTTTATATGATCAATAATATTTTATTACAAGAAAAATGGTTTTTATTCTCCGTGCATTAAACAAAAACGCTAAATTTAACTTGTAAATATAAGAAGCAAATAATTTGTACTTTGTCTAATTAACTTCATTAAACTTTTTCCGAACATGTCGTAAACAAGTATAATTGAGAATAGACTGACAACAAAGTGTTTAAAAAGTTTTTAAATGAGAAAAAGCGTAGTAAATTATTTTTTGGAACAGCAGACCTTCCAAAATTAACTTGCAGTTTGTAATACTCCTAATATGAAAACGAGGGGGGGGGGGTTATAAGTGTGTATGTGTAAATGTAAATTATTTTTAAAAAGGTAAAAACAGTATTTTTAAACAATGTGTCAAGAAATTAGGAGAATTGCTGAAGTTTGAGAGAATAAAAAGTGCACAATACATCTTTACAAAGGAATAAAATTTACGCGATGTTTTTTATTGTTTGAAAAAGATGATGCAACTCATCGTTTTCTATAACTTACACCAAAAAGTCTTTCAGAAATGATATCATTATATATTTTTAAAGCTCTAGTAATATTGTTACAAAATCACACTTTAAAAATAAATGTTTATACCATCTGTCCATCAAATATTGATTTATAATTTCGAGCACATTTAGTTTTAACAAATTTACAAACTTCATAAATTTAACCTGTCCAGGAATTACATTTATCTATATTAAGAAGTTGTAAAAATTATTATTATATAATGTTTACAAAACAAGCAGTATATACAAACTATTCTGTAAGTGTAAAATCAATCACCTTCCATTCTCTATCTTTGTAGAATATAAAAAACTTGATTGTGATATTTTTAACATATGAATGATAAGAATATAACTAACTTGTAAAAGAATGAATAAATTTATCATTAATGTTACGTCTTTGTCACACATTTACTAACTGTCAAAAATACGCACTTCACTGCGTTTTAGTGTTTAGTAAACTATTTTTAACGATAAGAAACTGCAGTGACATATATAATATAATGTGTTTTTACATCACCACCAATTCATTTCAAAATAAACTTTTCAAATAATTATGAAATATTTAATACATATAATAATCTTAAGGGACGGAAAAATGGGAGATTACCTGACAGTTCTTTTTTATACGTGAAAATGGACTTTATTAAGCATGTCTTCTTTCCTAACTGTCAGAAGTAAGATAAATTTGGAAACTGCAATTTGAATTGATACCTATAGATGTTAAAGAAAAAAAATTTGTGATAAGAAACTGGAGCAAAATATAATAACTTTTACATCACTATTCATTCATCAAAGATTAACTTCTGATTTTACACCGTTTTCAAATAATTAAAATTACTACATATAATAATCCTCAAGAAAATAATTAAATTTAAATTGAATGTTACGAAATGAGAATTAGAATATTTCTGTGTCTTTGTAATAAGTAAACTTCTGCAAACAAAGTTTACTATGCTTTCCCATGACCTGCGCGTTTTGAAAGATGTTACAATTTTCTTTGTATATGTCCTCCTTTTTTATGGGCATTTCCCACATTCAATGTTTATTGGTTCAAAACGTTTCTACATGTTTTTATATATCTTACAATGAAACCTTTGTTTTATATTCTGAGAACGCTGTTTCCTTCATCAATTTCTTTTATGTCCATATATCTATGACCGGAATTAAACTATAAAATCCACTAATGACACAAGTAGCAAGACATGGTAGTATATATTATTATACAACCAGCGATACATAACGTCTGGTTTCGCAACAAATGTTTGTTTCTTGCTATGTGTTTATATGACTTTAAAAAAACTGATGTGACTTTTTAGCATACAAAAAAGATCACAATCCTGTTGTTATATTATCAGTAAAAAAATTCCCTGTTTATGCGGTTATCTTACACACAAATGAATTTTGTGCTTTTTTCAAAAATAACACAATGTGTAGGTTTCGTACGGTTTCGAAAATGTTCAATTTTTTTATATTGTTCGCAATTTTGCCCGAAAGCGTACATAATAACTATTTTCAAATATTTTGTTACAACACTTTATCTACCATATATTTTAAATCGTCTTTGGTTAGCATCTGCTATGAACTAGCCAATATCATATGTCAATGATTAGGGTATTAAGCAAGTTTATTAGTTTTTTATCCTTTCTTTGTGGTTAGGTCTGATAAAGGACAATGTATAGAATGGGATAAAAGTGACATTTTCAGTCGTCCGAGGTGAAAAAAAAATCTTTACAGAGTAACACAATTGTAAACGTTCTAAAGAACAACCGTTGTTCCTCCAAATTGAGAAATACTTCGATTATCTTAAATGGCAGAATAAAATTAGTTTCCCGGTATATTTCATATAATGTCAGTTCTAAAATACGATGTCTACGCATAGTTGCTCTCGAAAACTGTAATAAATTGTATTGAATGTGGCATACAATAAAATCAATTACATATGTTGATCATCTGTGATTTATATAGTTTATATTTCTTCCTCCTTTGCATCTCGTTTGGTTCCAGTCATTAAAAAAGCACACAGTTTTTATAATAATTCGTTTTTACTATCATTCACAAATATTTTAATAAATACACAGTTCGGACATTGATATGTGTGATTAGATTTAAAAAAAAATTTGATACATGTGACTTCAAGCAAATTGATTGAGAAAATACTAATCGTACAAAAAAGGGAATCCAACATGATAATCGCTACAATAAATAACACACCAACACATTGTTGCTTTTGGGCATACAAGTATAACCAACAATATACTGTTCTGAAAATACTAAATGCAATTGTGACTATAGTTGTACATATTCACCCAAAGAATTTATGTACGAGTAAAACATAAGCTTTACAATACTTGATGTTTTAGTTCCTAAATATTATATTTTACACATTTCGTCCCGAGTTAACTACTTTTCTCTATGTTATAAGGGTAATTTGTTCTAATGATTTACTCTACATATATTTTTAATATCATGATTCGTATCAAATTTGTGCATAGATTTTTAACAATATTTGTTTTATATCCATGTTTTATATAAGAAGTACGTTTATTTAATTGTTTGTTTGTTTGAATGGTTCAGCAATAATTCAGCTATATTTTGACGTCCAGCTTTTATTGAGAGATGAAGTCGCAATATTTAGAGAAAACCCTGCCTGTGGTAGGAAAACTGTCAAGTACGTATATGACTGTTGTATTAAATTTATAATTTTATACATTTTTAATTGTTAGTAAAAACTATTGTTGACACATGTGACCCTATTGTAAAATGTAAGTGTATTGGACAGAAATATTAGTACTGGGATCCATGAATTGGTTGCTTAGATTATAATACATTTCTACTTTATTGCAATTTTCTTCATGTAAGAAATATATTATTATTATTGTACGTTTTGACTTTAACTACGAGCAAGGCAAACAATAAATTAAAAAAAATAATTGTGTATATTAATTATAGTTCGGATATATTATCGTTTGTTTTTTTTAAAGTGTAATGCATCTCACAGTTATATCTATACACTTTCGACAGTTAATCTATCTGTTTTTTTTTCAAGTTGTTTGGAAGTAAGAATGTTAGTGGTTTTAAAGTCAACTTCCTAAACAAGTTAATAACTTTTCGTTGTGTTTTACTTTTTGTTGCAAGATTAATTCTTTTTAGGCATTTGTCAACCTTTTTTTCAAAATCATGACTCGTATCAATGAATTGTTCACACAGACTTGAACGCATTTGTAGTAAATTACAATTTATTTTTGTAAGGAAATATGTTTATAGTTATTGTTTTACATTATAATTTTAAGTAAAAAGAAGAAATAAAAAATTAAAAAAATAGTTGTTTATATTAATTATAGTTACCTTTCTTCTTAAGCTTTTTTCCTGAAATTTAACCTAATGGGTACTAAAATTTGTTGTTATAAATGATATGAAATAGTAATATTAAACAATAAAAATTATTTTAACACGTGAATAGTGAAGAAAAAACGTATAATTTGTTTGTATCGTTATTTACAGAGCTTAGTGGCTGCAATTTAAACGCACTTCTATTCATTCCCTTTTAGTTTAAGTATTTGTATGAACACATTAACGCCCACCCATCGTTATCTTTTTTAACTTTTTATAGTGCTTTGTTGTCAAAAGAATAGATGAGGAGATACTTACGGGTTATGAATGCAATTGCACATATCACTGTCATTATACGCCTAGATAGATATAATTTTTTTCATTTAAATATGTCCATTTAGTGTAGTTTTACAAAACGGTAGATATCCTCCACTTTATTGTAGGATTATTACACGTACATTAAATGTTCCTGAACATTGCGCAAAATCACCTTTGATGAAAATTTATCTAGATAAAATGAAAGATTCATTTGTTGTGGTGAATATATATTTTTTTATTTTTAAATAGAAAGCTTTATTATTTTCTAAGCATAATAAGAAGCGCGTAGGTTTCAACGGAATAAATGCAGTAGTTATTAGAGATTACACGGTAATTGGCACAAAATATTTTTTTAATAAAATATATATTATTGACATTTAATAATGTCAATTTCCTGGGTATTCAAGAACTTTTAGGTAAAATGTTTTCTTGAGGATTATTATATGTAGTAATTTTAATTATTTGAAAACGGTGCAAAATTAGAAGTTTATCTTTGATGAATGAACAATGATGTAAAAATAAGTTTCCAAATTTATCTTATTTCTGACAGTTAGGAAAGAAAACATGCTTAATAATGTCCATTTTCTCGTATAAAAAAGAACTGTCAGGTAATCTCCCCTTTTCTATGGCAAGCCAAAGTGGACGAAAAGCGTATTTATTTATATTGATAATTCATTTATTTATATTAATAATTCATTTATTAATATCAATAATTCATTTATTGATATCAATAATACATTTATTGATATCAATAACTCATTTGTTGATATCAATATTTCGTAGATTTATTAATATTAATAATGTATTTATTGATATCAATAATTCATTTATTGATATCAATAATTCATTAATTGATATCAATAAATGAATTATTAATATAAATAAATACGCTTTTCGTCCACTTTCGCTTTATTTATATTAATAATTCATTTATTTATATTAATAATTCATTTATTAATATCAATAATGCATTTATTAATATCAATATTTCGTAGATTTATTAATATTAATAATGTATTTATTGATATCAATAATTCATTAATTGATATCAATAAATGAATTATTGACATTAATAAATGAATTATTGACATTAATAAATGAATTATTGATATCAATAAATGATTTATTGATATCAATAAATCATTTATTGATATTAATAATTCATTTTTTGATATCAATAATGCATTTATTGATATCAATAAATCGGCGAATTATTAATATCAATAAAGCGCCTAAATGAGAACAGAGCAAGTGCTCCCTGTTGTCAAAACAACATGCAATCTGCATCTTTTGTACTTTAGTGTACAGTACATAAGGGAGAATTTATTATTTTTTACCCAAACGGTTTGGCGACAAGGATTTGAATTATTATTATCAATAAATGATTTATTGATATCAACAAAGGAATTATTGATATAAATGAATGAATTTTTGATATCAATAAAGGAATTATTGATATCAATAAATGAATTATTGATATCAATAAATGAATTATTGATATCAATAAAGGAATTATTAATATCAATAAATGAATTATTGATATCAATAATTCATTTATTCATATTAATAAAATAAGCTGATTTATTGATATTAATAATTCATTTATTGATATCAATAAATGAATTATTGATATCAATAAATGAATTATTAATATCAATAAATCAGCTCATTTTATTAATTTGAATAATGAATTATTGATATTAATAAAGGAATTATTGATATTATAATAGAATTATTGATATCAATAATGGAATAATAAATATTAATAATTCTATTGAGAATTATTAATATTTATAATATCAATGAATTATTGATATTAATAAATATAATTATAAATATCAATAAATAATTAATGATATTAATAAATAATTATTGATATTAATAAATGAATTATTGATATGAATAAATAAATTATTAATATCAATAAATACGGCTTTTTGTCCACTTTGGCTTGCGATACTTTTCCGTCCCTTAAGATTACTATATGTATTAAATATTTCATATTTATTTGAAAAGTTAATTTTTAATGAATGGGTGTAGATGTAAAAACACATAATATTCTATATGTCACTGCAGTTTCTTATCGTTAAAAATAGTTTACTAAACACTAAAACGCAGTGAAGTGCGTATTTTTGACAGGTAGTAAATGTGCTACAAAGACGTTACATTAATGATAAATTTATTAATTCTTTTACAAATTAGTTATATTCTTATCTTCCAAATGTTAAAAATATCACAATCAAGTTTTTTATATTCTGCAAAGAAAGAGAATGTAAGGTGATTGAATTTACACTTACAGAAGAGTATGATATATTTTGTTTATACTGCTTGTTTTGTAAACATCGTATAATATAAATTTCTACAACTTCTGAATATAGATGAGTGTTATTCCTGGACAGGTGAAATTTATGAAGTGTATGTAATTTTGTTAAAACTAAATGTGCTCGAAAATATAAATCAATATTTGATGAACAGATGGTATACACATTTATTTTTAACGTGTGGTTTTCTAACAGTATTACTAGAGCTTTAAAAATAGATACTGATATCATTTCTGAATGACTTTTTGGTGTAAGTTATAGAAAACGATGAGTTGCATCATCTTTTTTAAACAATAAAAACATCTGCTGGTTATGGCGTAACTTTTGCAATTTCTTTACACATTGTTTAAAAAAACTCTTTGATGACTTTAAATGGATTTTGGGGTGTTTTTCGAAAAAAAAATTAAATTTATGTGCATGAAAAACATGTTTTTGTCACTCATTTCCCTTTTTTAAAAAAATAATTTACATTCACACATACACACTCATTAGCCCTCCCCCCCTCGTTTTTACTTAAGGAGTATTACAAACTGCAAGTTAATTTTGGACGGGCTGCTGTTCCAAAATATAATTTACTACGCTTTTTCTCATTTAAAAACTTTTTAAACACTTTGTTGTCAGTCTATTCTCAATTATACTTGTTTACGACATGTTCGGAAAAAGTTTAATGAAGTTAATTAGACAAAGTACAAATTATTTGCTTCTTATATTTACAAGTTAAATTTAGCGTTTTTGTTTAATGCACGGAAAATAAAAACCATTTTTCTTGTAATAAAATATTATTGATCATATAAAAGTACGTTTTTTTTCATGCGTGAAAATAATACAATTAATTTTTTTATGGATAGATGTGAAGACATTTACTTTGTTTTGTTATGATACAAATAAAGTTCAGTTACAAAATTGATGATTGTGTACTCTATTGGATTGTGACGACGTACTTTTCTATAAAATGACTCTAGTCATAACGATAAAATAAATGATGTCATTGCAGGTTTTTGAAAACGAAAACGTTTGTTTTTATTGTAAGAATAGGAAAGTTGCGCTTGATTTAAAAAAAACAACATCTGCGTGTGATTGAACAAACTTTAAGAATTTGGCGACGTAGGTGTCTAGGACTCTAGTTTTAAATATAAATAAATGATGTCATTGTAGATGTTTGTAAACGAACAAGTGTGTTTTTAGTGTAAGAATAGAGAAGTTGCGCTTCCTTAAAAAACATCTGCGTGTGATTGTACAATACTTGTGATGACGTAAGTTTCCATGACTCTAGTTTTATATATAAATAAATGATGTCATTGCAGATGTTTGTAAATGAAAATGTTTTTGCTTTTAAGTATAAAATAAGAAAGTTGCTCTTAATATATAAAAACATCTGTGCGTGAAGGAGCCATCCTTTGGATTGGAACATGACTTAAGTTTTAAATATAAATAAATGATGTCATTGCAGATGTTTGCAAACGAATTTTATTTTTCTTTATTTTTCTTCTTTTAAGAAGAAAGTAGCTACGTTATATTTGTTAAAACATCTGCTTGTGATTGTGCAATATTCCAAAATCAGTAAAATTGTACATCTGCTTATGACACATATTTCATAAAATATCTTTTTCTGCTATTATATAACGAAAATTAAAACACATACAGTTTTATAACTACAGTATTTTAATACAAATAACTGAAATGGCGGAAGCTTGATTTGATTTTTGGTACGTTTTTAAGTATTATTCGTACTTGTCGAGTTTCTATTGTTCTTTTTTAAAATATTGTATTCAATTTGAGTTTTAGTAGATGACAAAAATTATTTCCTTGTATATTTATTTGTAATTTTTCTTTTATAGTGACAAAGAAAATGAAGAATTTAAAAACTTGGTTAATTAAATGTTAGGAGAATGTGGATTTTAGCGGTATTGTTTAATTTTTAATAACATTTGTCTGAATGTAAAAAACCCATGTTGCTTTATTCATAAGATTTTTTACATAAATGTGTTTTAGAACAATATGTGTACTATCTCCATTGTTTAGAGAAAATCAAGATGAAATATGCGAATCACTTTTGAGACGGTGGGATAAGATCTTTAGATTTCCCAAAAAGTGAACAGATGGATTTTTTTTCTTTTTTATATTTGTGGACAGAAAGTTATTCTGGTAACAAGCATTATATCTGCGTCCATTTTTTATAATTAAATTTTTAGTTTGAGTTTTTAGTTCCTAGTTTTCTGGAGGCTGACAGAATTGAAGACAATATTATAGTTTTTTCTGTTTTTGGAAATTATTAGGAAAAAAGTTGTTAGATTGAAATAGGTATGTGCATATTGATATTCATACTTTTAGTGCAATTATAATATGTTGAAGATATTATTTTAACTAACGGTTTATTTTATATCTTTTTAGGGTTGACTAAAGTTCGAAAAATGGAAAAAAAGATAATGCATTACAAGTGTCACAAAAAGTGAACAAAAGGATTTTTTCTTATTTAAATTGTGGACAGAAAATAATTTTTTGTAACAAGCATTATACCTGTGTCCATTTTGTATAATTAAACCTTTAGTTTGATTTTTTTGTTGCTATTTTTCTGGAGGCTGACAGTATTGAAGACAATATAATGGTTTTTTCTGTTTTTAGAAATTATTAGGAAAGTTGCTAGACTGAAAGCGGTATGTGCATATTGATATTCATACTTTTAGTGTAATTATAATATGTTGAAGACATTATTTTAACTAACGGTTTATTTTATATCTTTTTAAAGTTGACAAAACTTCAAAAATAGGAAAAAGTATTATGCAATACAGGTGGGAGAAAGGATATCAGTAATATAATTTATGATATAAACCAAAAACATTTTTAATAATTAAGGACCACAAAGATGTGTTTGAATATATGAAGAAATTTCAGGAACTTTGGTTAAGAAGGATACTGATATTGATTACTTTAAAAAAGTAAAAAAGTTGTTTTCACTTAATTTAAGACAACGTTTAATTTTATTTTCTTTAGAAAGTATGTTTGATATCGTCTTGTATTTTTTTATAATTATGATGGATTACAGAAAATCAAGATGTGAAGTATGTAGATATGACGAATGAGGTTGAAGTTTGTTGTGTAATAAATTGGACTTTATAACCCCCAATAGAAGATTGTAGATATGACATATGTTGTTGTGCAATACCTTGAAATTTATGACCCCCACTGTTGTTTGCAGTTATTGCACCATATTGTGCAATACATGGTATCATGGTATCATAGTGACCCGATACTACTTGGGTACCTATGGAAAACGCAAAAAATTATTTTAATTATTTTCTAATGGCTCATCGAAACCAATGTTCGTGATAAATGGAAATTTGAGAGCTTAACGCTACAGCAAGTTTTACTCCCAACAGTTGTTTCCTTTTTTGCTATACACCCAGATGTTTGATTGTTTCATATGAGAATACAATAGCTCATTCTGCCCATATTTTAACTGCTTTCATCAATACAAAATTCAACTCTGCTGTGTCCACCCTTTTCTTCATATTTTCATCCCTAACACCTCTGGTATCAACTTGGACAATTGGAAGGGAAATGTTAGCATATACCGTTAACTTTACTTCAGCTGGAGATGCCTTTCGAGAAGAGTAAATAATATTCCACAGGCACGAATTCGTCGTCTTATTATTTCTATGCCTAGGAGATACAAAGCGGAGGATACATTTGGTATTGACTGTTTGTTGATTTTTCAATTTTACACAGGAACTCAGTATAACAAATTGTCTAGCTTAAATTGTTTGTTTTCGTTTCTTCTACCAATCATCACATCTATCATGTTGATAGTTCTAGGCGAAATTTATTTTATATCCTTTAAGTGTAAAATTTGTACACAAATTCGTTCAAAAAGCGTAACATAACTGGATCTGCAGTATCTCTTTCTAAACTCCTTACAACAATTTTAGCAACTATAATCGCTGCAAAATACAGTAAAGTTCAGGAATTCTTTTTTCAGTTTAACAGAATTCAAACCTTTAATTGTGCCACACTCTACACTATCATGCATCATATTCATTGTAAAACCAGCATAAAGATCTTGTCCAATGCTGCATTTGTAGAAAAAAATGAACAAAAACAACATTAGTGTTCCGTGTGGGATCGTTACAGAATATACCGCGTCATAAATGAAGAGGATATGTTTGTAATGCTATAATTGACAACAAATATGTCATGATTAGAAACATTTTTGTAACATTTTTCCATCCTTTTTTCAATAGGTAGACATTTGTGGCTATCTTCTTTTCAAATTGTTTTTAATCTGATCGAAGTTTTATTGACATTCAATGTTACCTTTCGCTGTACAGAAGACGAGTTGTCACTAAAAAAAACTCTCGTTTATTATTTACATTTAATATATCCAACTAAACGTGATATTAAAGAGCGATATAAGCAAGTCAGCCTAAAACTTCGACCTTTTTCTAGATTAAGTATCAGAAGAAAACTTCATTCTAAAAATAGATCAAGGTTGAGACAGTATAGTGTTATAAATACCACTATTAGGGGATGGGCTTAAGAAGTATACATTGATGTATGTTAGTTTTCAGGTAGTAATAGAAAGAGCTATGCAAAATACTTATACATGAATCTAATTGCTAAGCCAAACGCTCTATATTAAATCGAAACATTTTGCAAGGATACGACTTGTATATAATTGCTTTTCTTTTGAAAAACTCGACAGGGTCACTTAACAATTAATTTGTATTATCAAAATAGCAATATTTAAATTTATTTATATTACGCCTTGAAAAACGTGTTCTATTGTGTCAGCTTAGTATGAAGTAAATAATAATTAGACAATACACACAAGACACGTATCCAAGAAACGTCAATTTAAAATATTTAACAAGCAGCAAATATGGGAGAAGTGCAACATCAAAATAGATAGCTACAGTAAGCTGCATTATAATATCAATTTTCGTGACCAATACCAGTTTTCATAACGACAATTGTAGGTTCTATAAGGTATTCCGGCTTCCTCCAATAATAAAATCGTGACACCATAATATGTCTGAAACATTGCTGGAGGTAACCTCAGTTACTACAGTAGAAACATTTCTAGACAAAAATATATTTATTCAGAGCTGTCAATATCTTATATATTAAGTGCACACACAAGCGGGTAAATTATGATAAATAATTGTAACTTCATCTTTGCGAAATGTAATATAAAATCAAGTCAATAATAATTCTATATATAATGATTGAAATATGTCTTAAAAACCACATTACTAGAATGTCTTACTAACAACCTATCGCTTTGAAGACCTATAAACCCTTTAACAACACGACCTGTTCGCCTTTAAATTAAACTACAAAACAGTTTATTACTCTTGATATATAGTGATAAAGCAATATTTCTTACCATTTACTTACACTCAACATATTAACAAACGCATTTAAACTATATGTAGTCGAATTTCATACTTTTGTAAATATATTGTGTAACTATACAAATTTGTATATGAGTAAGATTAGGACACATTTGGTAGCTATTATATTACATTTGACATTATTTTGATAAATGTTTCTGATAAATAACCTTTCCATTTCGGTTTTTACTCTTTAACTTATTTTAAGATCCCATACAATAGGTACCTAACACACATGTTTTACATTTATGATCTTGACTTAAGTTATGCAAAAATAACGGTTTCATAATATTAAACACATAATTATCTTATAAATGTTGAGCGGGTAAAAGATAAAGATTCCAAACTGAATTTTTTGAAAACGTCTAATCCTACGAACTAAATATAAAAATAAATATTGATTAAAAACATGTATCAACATGTTTTAAACCTGTTGGATATTGATAAATCAAAACTATTATTGGCTGTATGTGCATTTGTTAACAATAAAATTCTGCAGACAGATAAGAAGTTTTGGGATGTGTTTGAGTCGACTTAGATTTAATTGTTAATATAAGTAAGTATTTTTATGGAATTAACACAAAAAGTGAAATTAAGAAATTATTATGACTATTCTTTTTTACATGTAATTAATTTTAAAATGAATAATTTATGTATTATTAGTTTCAATATCGATCTCGCGAACATGTAAAATTGCTAAATTATAATAATGTTATAAAGTAAACATTGGTATATAATTAAAATGTCCAATAATAAAAGCATCACGGGATAATGCAAATTTGTAAATTGAAGGTACTGTGCTTATTTATAGGAAATAACTACGAATTTTAAAAGGAGCTATGCTTAGTTAATAACTATTTTAGAATCGCGTAGATTATACAAATATCACAGTCATCGATTAATCGATCGGTAAATACCGCTGTCGAAACAATTACTGTTGACAACAATAAGTAAATGATAGAAAATGTTTTCCTTAACATCGAATATAATATTCAAGCAAACAAACTAGGGTTTCATATTTTTGTATTATTTTTTAGAAGTGCGGTTAATTTTCTCATGCCATTCTAGGCGTCATGTGATTTAGCCTTTGGAAATTGTTCCTACTGCTTATAAAAAGCTATAGTGGGAAAGTTGCGGTACTTTTTTTAACACACCGTTGTAGCTTTAACATATCTAAATTTATTATACAACTAAACCTGAAGTAAATTATGTTTATATTAGAATATTTTTGGATACATTGGCATAAAAATAGCTTTCTTTAAAGACATATTAAATTTGTTATTTAAAAAAACACATTCAGTTGGAGTGGGCTAAATTTTCCTTTTTCAATATTAAAAAGACTTTTGTTATAGGTTACACGTTCCTATTTCCAACAAATACTGTGAAGTTAAATATATAGACAAGAGGATCGTAATACATAGAAAGCTTCCATTTATTAGAAAACAAATTAGCAGATAACTTAGAATCCGGAAATAGAACCAAACGGCTGACCATTTTCACAGCTATTAAAATAATATACAATGTTGGGTAAGGAAGAAAATAAGGCCATTTGCAATCGGTTACAATAAGCCTACACGTTTTTAAAAGCTACAATAAATCGAGCAGAGAAGTTTTGTCAGTTCATCCTCGAGAATCCTTCTCAGTACCCAATAGCTATATTAAAATGAGTAACATATATTTGTATTTTGCAATCAAGATCAATACAATACAAAACATCTTGGTATGGTATTGGCACTGATGTTAAAATACGTACTTGAATAATGCGTTGTAAATTTTAACGAAGACTTAAACCATTTAAACATTACAAAATATGCCTGTGATACCACATGCATACTAAAAATTGGCAAACATAAAAACATATTTAGAGATGTGGATACTTCGTCAAAAGTAATATCACATAGCAATAATAAAGTTACCACCCACACGTTATTCTATTTTTTGTTGTCTGAACAATAGACAAATAGTGATTATGGAATATTTATGACGAAGCTCAATCAATAATAAAAAATACAGGTATTTTCATGTTACTGTAAATATTATTTAGATATTTGAACACATATTGTTCGTATATTGAATACTTAGTGACTGATATTTAAAGCATAATAAGAGATAAAAACACGATTCAACATTAGATTACACTGTAACCTTAAATAGTACTTTTGGGGTTATAAATAATGCTGTTATATAGCTTATTGTTTTTTTAAATACACGTTGTAAATGTTTTAATACTACCTAAGTACCATTATAATCAATGTTTAGATAAAAAAATTTGACTTGACTATTTTTAACAGTACTATCGTTATCTTAACAACCGGAAACTATACATAGCGATGGAGACTATAACATACTATAATAACAGCTAATAAAATTCCGCACTTTTTATGGTCTATTCAGCAATAATTATCTCCCTTTAAATTTTGTCACATGCCATGTTTATGCCAGACGAACGTGTCCAGCAGTGGCAACAGGTACAGAAATGACTTTTAATTAAGGTTTCTGAAATATTCTAGTAACGTTACCTTCAATATATACTAAAAATATTAAAGACTTCTCCTTCTCCTTCGGGAACAGTTTTCCTATATGGAGAGGTATAGTGCCCTTGCCTGCCGGCTAGTGCACTATATTCACACGACAACACTACAGGCAGATAGTTCCATCTTTAGAAGCCAATATTAGATAATTTTAAAAGTTATACACAATGAAGGTCAATGGTCATCATGAACTATTGCGCAAAACATAAGTTTATGTTTAAAGAACATTGGTATTTTCATAGACATACACCCAAATGCATTTGGTTTGTAAAAACAAAACAATGTTATGTTTTATTTTTGTTTTTTTTCTTTTTAGATACACAACGCAAATGGAAGGCTTTCTAAAAAAACGCATTTCTCTAGTACGAGGCTATAAGAATATGTGGTTCGTACTGAAGTGGGATGGCTATTTACAATACTATCTGGTAATTCTGAAAAAAATGATCACTTTAAACAATGTTTAAATAAAACAAATAATGCATAATTATAAATCTCTTTGACACAACCTGGTGCACAATTATTTAACGCTGTAAATAAAAAAATACTTGACAATCGACGAATATGCAAATGTGTTTTGCAAATAAAAAGTAGGCAACACAACTGAAATACTAAATTACCATTTTTCAGCAAAAGCCAGAAAGTAAAGATCAAAATCCAACTGGACAAATGCTTCTTCTGGTAAAGTATTTACATAATTTTATTCGTAAAAAGTGTATTCATTTCATCCTTAGAGATAAGCTAACATCCATATGAGGTCAGGTGCTAAATACAATTGATGCTAATTGTACTGTATTGTGCAATTGATATTCATTTAGGAACTTTTTTTAAATTCAGTTACAAATAATACATTTAATTTTGTTTCACAAAATGACAACGCAGTTTTCTCTGGGTAGAAGTTGAGGTGAATTATGTGTATCTGAACTTACGCTTTTGAGCAATTTCTAGCAATTTGACGTACAGTTAATAATAGCGGATACAACTTTAGTATTTTCTAAAACGCCTTGATCTTGTGTAAAAAATATGTCATTCTTAACCAATCAAAAATCAATTAAACCTGGTTTGAACTCACTAGCGAATATTTTGTCAATGTTTCCTAATACTCAGCTTTCAGATACTACAGTAAAGACAGATGGTGTTTCTTTCAAGCTAGTTGCAGCTAATAACCAGAAATATTATCTCAGAGGTACTAAATGCACACTTATAAATCTGATTTCACTTCTTCGTCATATAAGTAATGAAAAAGCTGGTTTCATATTATTATCCTTTTTTCCGCGTTTCCTTTTTCTTGAAATATGTTCTACAACATGTTATGTATTTGGATTGAATGTTAAAATACACTCTACAAAATAAATAAAACGCATAAAAATTATGTAAAATTTAAACGTTATAATAAACTTTTGTGTTTTAGTACTTTTGTCCAAAATATATTGTACTTCATGAATGGATGAATATTGTATTTTCATTATTATCAAACAAGGAATCTCGCATCAGGCCAAGTGACAATAAGACACCATCAAGCTGTAGACAAACTAGGCTAATTGTGGTAATGATATCATCCGGTACACTATCTACACATGACGCAATATGCATTCGTACCATGAAATGCCGTCATGCCAAGATTTCACCACGTTTAACATAACGGCATCAACAAGTGTCTCCAGTCAGGTCAGCCATAAAAAGAGGTTGCTTGTGAATTCAATTTTCACTACGACCGATTTGACGCGTTTGGTTTTCAAGCCATTTCACCATATTAGGTCACCGCAAAATTGTCGTAGAAGTATGAGGCCACGAATAACAACACCGCCGCAATATAGCTACATCTGGGCTTTCCACCTGCGAAATCGAAATGCTACGGCCAAAACCACTTGCGTTATCCGCAATTTCAGAAAAAAATATCAGCAGAGACATCCAGAGCATTCGCGACGACATGAAACTGGGGTCTTATATGGTTCAGTGATGATTCCAGGCTTCTAATAAAAAGACCGCCCTACCGGAAGTGAATAGATAAAGTGGCATAAGCATCATTGTGCGGGCGGCAATATTTTATTATCACTGGAACAAATTTTGATTAACATCAATGGAATTTTGACAGCTGTACATTATAGAGACAATGTCCTGACACCACATTTGCATCCTGCTGTGAACCGACAGAGAGTTATTTCAGCATGATACACATACACATGCATGTACCGGTAATATTGAACCCAATGGAGCATCTACGGGACGAATTTGACAAACGTGTGCGTTGGTGTCAACCTTAACCGCAAACAATAGTTCAACTAATAAATGCCTTATAAGATAAGTTTGGTAGAAATACATAAAGAACAATAATCGTTTCTTAAATGTAAGCGGTCAATGCGCACGTTATTACATTAATTTAATGTTAAATTTGGTGTCGATATTATGAAGCAATTCTGTTATACATTCCTCTGAAGTATGCAAGTTAAAATTTCAGGAAACCGATTAAGTAGATTTTTTGCAGACGGTATTTTGGACAGCTGCAACGTTTTTTTTTACATTTTATATCGCTTTATTTTTTAATGTGTGTGTGTTTTTATAACGTTAATATAGTATGGTATCTCATTTAAATCACACATAGAGAGACTTCGTAAACATGTTCACATTTGTAACAATGATCAGTTTTCTTATAACATCATATAAAGGAAAACGAGATGAATGGACAAAAGTCATTAACGAAGTTCGTACTAAACTGTATAATAGAATGTTTAAGGTAAGTAACACAATTTAGTTATTTTTTACTTTATCATTTATAAACATACGGAAGCCTATTAATAACATATGTGGTATTTTTTAACTTGTTATAACAACTTAGCTAACGTGTTACAACTACTTAGCTAACTTGTTATCACAACTTAATAACTTGAGGTCAAGATCAAATTAAATACAACGTTCAAAATAATAATAAAATAGAAAGAACATCGACCTTTTTTGTACGCATATTTTTAAATAAAAAAGTTTAATGTAAGGGTCCAAACAAAAAGAAATACCTTGACACTTGTGTAATTATCCATCCCAAAACGACTTCTAAAAACATGTATAAAGTCACAACTTAACCTTGTGTTACATATTATTTTAGTGTAGTATTTAATAAAAGAATTAAAGAACAAAGTTTAATACATTTTTAACAGCCGCATTAAATGTTAGCTATATCCCTTGATCGAAACATTTGGGGAATCAAAGAAGCTTGTGTGTCAGATAGAATACTTATCAACAGGTTTTTGATCAGTGAATTTGGCAATTCGATGCAAATGATCAAACTTACACGAATGAAATATTTTGTTGAATAGAATGTATTACATACGAAAGCGGTATGCTGCTTCACACACAAAACGAATTCAACTCTTGCTGCAAAAAGTTAATGTAACTGATTATGAAAAGAAAGAAAAGAAGGATAATTAAGTTGCCCATGAAAATTAAGTGTTGAATCGGGTAAGCTAAAAAATCTTTAAGTAGTTAAATGCCAAATCTTTTGACAAGTAATATTGTGTTGCGTTTTAACATTTACATTTAAAGCAACTTAGTGTGTCATTAAATAGGGAATTTATGATAAACCTGATCACGAACGATGTCCTACGGCAGACGATGATGCTCAAAACAATATGGCCTTTGCAGAAGGTAAATATAATATATTTCAGATTATTAAAACGTCATATTTTATTTGAAAACAAATAAACAATATAATGACCTCAATTAAATGATTAATATTCTTAAATCAGTTTTATTCAACTTTCATAAACAGTGGTTAGTTTTAGCACTTATCCATCACTGCCACATTGCCAAATTAAGTGGCAGGGATATTGTTTACACATTATTACTAAAAATTGCAGGAAAGGCTTTAGTTCTAAGGAACTGGTTATGTTTTTTGTTTAAATGGATGTTTGTGTTCTCTTTAGTATTGTCGGTTTCTGACTGTGTTGCTGTTATACTTATGAGTTTTTGTTTAATTCATTATTTTATTTGTTATTGATCTTCTATTATACGGTTAAAATATTTATATAGTACATGTTTTATTTGCATGGGTTTATGACTAAATCTGATGATGTATTTAAAGAATGCAAGATAGACGAGACTGAGCTAACTGATGAAACATCAGGTGCTAAAGCTGACATCGCATCTCTATTCATAGGCAGAAAAAAGTGAGAATGACATTTTGTTTGTAATTATATTTCAAAGAATAGTACCTAATTGTCAACGAATACCTTTCCATGAGCTTATAGTGATTTCTCCTCATCCTTGGACTAGTTCTGCTTGGATCTTGTCATCCCCTAGTTACTTCCTTCTGTGATGACTTCACTACTATTTACATCTTTTCTCCAAAGATGGAGTAACTTTAGGTTTAGGTCCTTTATGTCTGAGTGGTTGTACTTAACAGTACTGTTTACCTTTTCTTTCTTGGTCTTCTGTAAGATAGTTTCTATCTTTATCCTTTATAGGTTGTGTGTTTTTATGTTGTACTATTCGGGCCTTTCATCCGGCTGGTGCTCAGTTTTACGTTCGTGTTTTTCTACATTGATCTCCTATCCAAGTTACCTTTGCATTATTAGTGCTTAGTAAACATCTCGGTTACATGCTATGTACGTTTTTACTCCTACCATCTCTAACTTCTTCTGTAACTCTTTGCTCTCGCCTGAAATGCTTTTGATATATCTTTCCTTCCATTTCTCGAAGCCAAACTTGATTTTTGTAAAAATCCTTTTGCTGACCTTCTAAGTCGGGATCACTTTCAATGTCTGCTAATGTGAAGCTTATCGTTTTGACACTGTTAACACTGTACCGGCAGCTACTATTGGCCACAATAAAGTCAATGCATTGTAGTGTTCTTTATCCAGCCTGTCCGATTATCATCCTCTTATACTTGCTTTAGGCTAAACGCCACCTTCATTTCATTAAATCTGGCAAAATGTAAATGACGTACACCGCTCTTATTCCTATATGCCTTGCAGTAGCGTTCAAATCTGGCTTCCCAGATCCCATAAGATTTTTACCACCGTGGCATTCCAATTTCCATGCACTACAAAGATATTTTTACTTCTTGCAGTTTCAGTTTGTCATAACAGAAGTTTTCTATTTACTTTTCCTTATGATGCTTTGTTGACACATAGCCCTGCACGCTTGTTATGTTGAAAAACAATGAAAGTGATAGTTATTAACCTGTTTTATGTTTGTCGACAACCCATGAGAGTGTTCTAGATGATTTTGTGAACACAGTTTCCAAAACATCCAGTTCATTATTCCTCTGTCTGTCACTGAAGTAGCGTTTGTGTTTTCAGATTTGTTTTCAGATTTGAGGTATGTTTAAAGTTATTTTCGTCGAACTTAACAAAGATGATCCACACTTCTCTGTTCATTGTATGAGTTGATTCTGCATTCTTGCAATGCATTATCGGTGTTCTCACATTCCATATGTCGATAATGAAGTTATTTGGATTGTTTGGTGGATTTATAGCTAATTACTTACTACCTCTGTCCTGATGCTTAACGGGGGCGACGGTTCTTTTACAGAGCGATAAAAGATCCAGTATGGAAATTCAAAAAGTGGTTTTAATAGCAAGTGAGGCTTTGCTGAGTCTATTCCTCTAGGTTTGTTAACCACAGCCAAATTTCCCAATGACCATTGGCTCGACTTTGTGCTGGACAAGGTCGGTTCAGTGCTGAAATCTTTCATTTTGTGAGAGTAAATTATTAGTCAAAGTTGAACTTTTGTCCTTACGTTTAAACGACTAACATTAGCCAGAGACGATGATTTCTAAAAGACAGCATTGTTCGCTGACCCAAATTAAGGTATTTATAAACCTTAATACTACAAAAGTATATCTTTCGCAAACATAAAGGCAAAATGATCAGATTTACTTCCCATGACCACATTGAAAAGACAATTCAGCAAGAATTCTGGCATTCCCAGAATAAAATAAGAAAAAACCCACAAAAGAATTTTTTTTCTAACCAGAAAAACCCAGAAAAACTGCCAAACCAGGAAACAAATAAAGCAAGAAAAAACGTTTTCAGCGGAGTACACAAACATGTCATATCAAAATCGAGGACGCAAAGAGTTAAATCTGTTCTACTATTAATGTGTGTACGACACATACAAATACTTCGTAACACAAAGTCGGTAACTGTATAAGACATATTCAATGCCAATCTAATTGCGTTAAGACATTAGCATGCATATTTTTTGCAGGCCTTTTGTAGCCGTTGCAGCAATCGATTTTGGTACAACTTATTCGGGATGCGCATTTTCCACTGTTAACGCATTCAAAACAAATCCATTGAAAATCGAAACTATACCCCTTGATGATACCAATGTATTTTCATACAAGACACCAACCGTATTATTACTGACACCTAATGGAGGTTTTCATTCATTTGGAGCAAGGGCAGAATCCACATATTACACTCTTGCAGAGAAAGACGAAGCTCGCCCCTGGTATTATTTCAATAGATTTAAAATGCAGCTTTATAACAACAAGGTACATTACTTGTATAATAATATAAGTAAGTGTTGCTCTATTAACCTTTTTGTTATTATTGGTATATAGATCAAACTTAACCATGCCATAAACTATTGGAACGCTAGGGTTCAGCATATTAATTACTTTGTCATTATATCGAGTTAATGTTAAATTAGGTTTATTTACTTTTTCCAAATTGGACACTTGACACCTTTTGCAAATATAAAGGGACAAATACAAGCCTAGCGTCAAGTTATAGTAAAAAAGAATTTACGATTACTTTCTAGCTACTTGCACATTTATCAGTACCAATATGTTGTGTATATGTTTGAGAAATAATAAAAAATAATACCGGAAATTTTATGTATGCGTTCAATGAATCTTTCAGGAGCTAAAAAGCGATATGACATTAACAGAACTGTCTGGTAAAACAATGAAAGCTGTATACGTGTTTGCGTTTTGCATTGAATTCATCAAAGACAAAGTCGTAAAACGACTAGTTAAAGCCATACACGGAATTCAAGAAGACGAAATACACTGGGTTTTAACAGTACCGGCAATCTGGAATGATCAAGCAAGACAATTTATGATTCAGGCTGCACAAAAGGTAGTTGTTTGTAAAAGTGTATTGGTAATTTGATATCTTTGTTTGGATAAAGAGCATGGGGTATACTTTGAATATTAAGAAAATGTCATGATAAGTCATATAGTTAAAATTATATAATTATTGATCTATTGCATATCATAAACTGCTTCGTTTAAACACATATAAAATTACATATCATACTTTTTTCAGGCTGGAATTGATAAACAGAATTTGTCATTAGCTCTTGAGCCAGAAGGAGCTGCCATGTGTTGCAAGTATTTAGAACTTGAAAAGAAAGAGCAGGGAGAAGAAATCGACCTATCATCCTTCAATGACAATGCCAGATTTATGGTTGTTGACCTTGGCGGTGTGTGCATGATTTCAAGATATATTTTGTGCATTTGCTGATAGTTATGCATGTATTGTCTTTGTAAATTTATAGTAGATTACGTAGACTCTTAATTGAATTTAAAAGTATGTAAATATATGAAGATAATGACAATCTACCGAACACAAAACGCAACTGAAAAAGACACTCCAAAAATCAAAGTCAAAGAAACCGGCAAACTCAAAAACTAGCTACCAAAAATAAAGACGATAACTGGCTGGTACAATTTTGAGGACTTTCTTTTTTTTTAACAATCTGAAATTTAAAAAGTTTAAAATACATTTCAGTAAATGATTTGCTTTTAAATTCAATTCCTTCTGTTCTTGGAATGTTTTTTAGTTTGGATAATACAGGAAAAAAGTAGTGAGTTGGTATTATAATGTTTACATGCATATCTTCACAGGGGGTACGATTGACATAACAGTTTCCGAAGTCTTATCAAATGGTCAATTAAAAGAGATATATAATGCCACTGGAGGACCATGGGGTGGAAACAGCATCAATGCAGAAATCATCAAGACTCTAAAAGAAATCATTGGGGACCGTTTGATGAAAGATTTAGTGGATGAAGATTTGGAAGCTTATTTGGATTTAGAGAGAGCTGTTGAGGAAAAAAAGAGAAGTGTCAAGACCAGGAGTGATTTTAATTTGAAAATTCCAGACATGATTCAGAAAGAATTAGTTATCAGTAATGCGTATAAGGATACAGTAAAAATGCAGAAAAAGAAGCTTATTTTATCATCATCTCTGATGCAAAAAATATTTTGCACTTCAGTTGACAAGGTCATTGTGCATGTGCGAAATTTGCTAGCGAGAAAAGAAACACAGGGTGTTTCTACAATTCTACTTGTAGGCGGCTACGCAGCATCCGAAATAGTTCAAAAGGCATTCCATGACAACTTCGGAGAAAAATTGAGAATCATCTTCCCCCTTACACCCGATATGATTGTTCTGAAAGGAGCAGTGATAATAGGACATATGGCCGAACCAATTGTCGGTAGAATAGCGAAATATCACTATGGTTTAGCATTGCGATCCAAAGCTGTAAGTGGAAACACTATTTCATTGGGCGACAATGAGAAAAAGACATTCTTTCCCCTGATTGCAAAAGGTCAACAAATCAAAGTTGGGGACATTGTAACGCAATACGAAATTGTGCTTGAGGCAAGGTCCACGTGGGCGAATGTAGAAATCTACACAACAGAAGAAGACGAACCGAGGCAGCGAATAGACGATGAGCATTTTAGGAAGGTTGGGAACATTAACGTAAAGTTACCTCGTTTTATAAAACAGAGCGTTCTTATATTAACTATATCGTATGACGAAACAGAATTTAAAGTTGTTGCGACAGATAAAAATACTGGAAGATGTTTTGTCGGTGTTTGTAGGTTTTTGGAAAAGTAACTCATCGTTGATTAGATTTTATATATTCACACATGTAGATATTTGTGGAAATCTGTATTAATCTACATAGCACATTACCTGACTTTTTTGTAGCTTTGAAACCTAAATGCACGTATAACATATTTGTAAAGTGTGTAAATAGTAACATAGTAGTTATAATATATTTAAATAAATATAACAATTTTACGTCTATATAGTTCGAAATATACCTGATATATTTGTACGTGATGTAGTCCGTCTCTGTTAGGTATTGTATTGTGCGGACAACGTATTTTGGAATTGTCCGTGACATTCAAAATATGCCTACATAGAATATCTTCGCGGAATCAGGATTATTTGCTTACATTAGGTTACATTTCTGCTATACAAAACTGAAGGCAAATATAAATTAAATTATTCATTTTAAAATTCCGAATATCAAATTAGTTTAAATTTAACTGTAAGTGGCAGAGCTTTGTTCCGCGTTAGGACATTCTTGTAGCCAAATGCATAAATTTTAATTAAATATTGAAAGGCATATGAATAAGACATGTATAACCTCTGATTTATGCCACTCGCTATGAAAGAATATTTGAAGAATTCCCTTCGCTGTAATAAGTAAATTGTATAGCTCTCTTAGATGATCCTGATATTGCCTTAAAAAGAAAAATTCTACAATATTGGTATCTGACATAGAAGTAATCGCTTATTGATCTCATTTTTATGAAACCGAATGAAATTTCGTTGGAGCGCTAAATTTAGACATCAAAGCTGACAACCAACATGTGACACTAAGTGTGGTAAAAGTTATATTTAATATTTTAAAAGTTTGTATTACTGGTTCAGTACTTGATCGTGCAACGCAACACTGGTATATTTACACTTTTAGTAATAATTTGGTGGTCACCGATTACCGTTCGTTACCAATCAGTTAACAATCCACATGTGTTAATTCAAGTATTGGAAATTTAATTGTTTTAAATTTTATATGGCGTTCACAATCCGACCATCCGCCATATTGACGGATTGGGAACGATGATTGATCTATGTTTTTTATTGGATTGTTCAGTTCAAGAGTTTCTGTTAACTTTAATGATTCTAAACGGAAATTTTATTTTCTTTTGCAAATATTGTAATACAATTTTAACTGAAAATAATAAATACAAATACAAGTCATTTAACAACCATCTATATAATATACAATGTTCCTATTATAACATACTTTTGTATTTTCAACTTTACTGCCTGTTGGTTAATTGGAATATTTATGTAATTATATTTTAATTTTAATTTCTATTTGTGTCTGCTTTTTTCTCATAAACGACCCTATCATGATCTCCTGTTGAGAGAAATAGCAAGGAACTTGACAGAACAACAAGAGCTGACAGTCAAGGAACAATTACAAATACGGTTATATACAATAATACTACTATACAATGCAAAACAAAAACCGAACACCCAAAAACAGAATGTGAGTAACAAGACCTCAATAAAAAACATGGGTACACTAAGGTGCTACGGACAAGTAAGCAGTTCCTCCCTCTAATTAGGCACCCATCGAGTTACTCATTGTCATGTCTAGGAAAAAGTCAAATCAATGAAAAGGAAAGACAACTATTCCTGAGCGAAAATGTCCGATCCTATTTGAGGGATTTATTTAACATAACGATCAATTAAGTCATGTGGACGACCATAGAACTTCTGAAAAGCTTATTGTTTTACGCACATAGCAGTAGTAACAGAGGAAGTTACTGACCTTATACAAGATATACAAGGTTTGTAAATTGTAAATAGGGCGAGCGCGTAGCAACTACTTCTGTAGCGAAAATATCCCACCAACTGTCATGAAACATTGGAATAACAGTCCAAGCCATTTTTATTCTATGTGTTTAAATGCCATTAAGAAAGATAACTCTTACCAACTGACCTGTCTAACAGCTTCTAACATCTTCTTACCATATAGGGTCAACACGTGACAACAACCAGCCGATCCATAACGTAAATACTTGAATAATATCAAGGTTTCATCTAATTTTTGTGCATTATTGTTTCACGACACTCTCATCAATTTTTACGATATATCACGGTGCAGAGTTTTTACTGGGAAGGAAGCCGCTGTTCTTGAAGGAAACCTTTACTTCAGTAGAAAAATTGTCACTCCTTGTCAATAAAGATTGGATTCGAGCACACCTGCATTGCGACTCGAAATTGCAACCTTATTGTTGACAGAACATGTGCTGTATTTATTGTAAAAAGCAGTCTGTTTCCATAACTTAAAGACAAAAAACAGTTCTTACAAAATTTGTTTTATTTTGCACTCATTTGGTTCATGTATCCGCCAAAAAATAACATATTTTAAGATATGATTAGATGACGGATTCTCGGCTGGACTTGATCGATGACGATTACCTACGTAATGAAGAAAAATATTGCCATACAAATTTATTCCCAGGGAATGCTCAACCGATACAGAACTCTCCTCAAAATCGACCAATGGTGGAGTTCTGTTTATTGTTCACAGGCGACAGTTGTGCCCACCATTAAGTAGATGGTGCCAAATCATCGCAGGAGACACCGATTGTCAGCAAAGCGGATGTCGAGTAGATGCGGTATTTCCCTGACTATAACAGATTATCAGAAAAAAATTACGTCAGTTGATGGTAGTGTTTGAATTGACAACATCGACATTATTTTTTGTGAATTGAACAGCGTGCGTGCAAACCGAAGAGAAATTGGGTATGCAATATACCAGTTACCCAGCCAATATGCATTCAATTGGATGATTATGGCGTAAACCTTACAGCCCTAGCTGAGAAAAAACAAATTATAATGCTTTAAGAAAATCGTACCCTTCTTCTCTTTCTGAATTACAAAGGCAATTGTAAGTATGCCATTTATCTCGGTTTTGATTTGGAACTAAAGTGCGTGGTAAATGCCTCTTCCATCCATGTTGTCTTACTAGCAGTTACTAACGGCATCGTTTATATAGCCCCATTCTCAAATTGTCAACATTTCAGTGGTAATGTCTTATTCACTTACTGTATTATTTTAAATGAGAACATTGATTAATTTATGTTGTTTTCTGTTGCTCAATGAACACAGAGTATCACGAATAAGAGGCCAATACGTTGACACTCACAATTATAGGGTATATTTTGAGATACTTCACATTATTTCTGATTCATCCGTAATTTATACGTTTTTAATCTTGTTGACATGTATTTGTTTACCCTGGTACATGGCAAGATTATCGAAATATCTATCAGCACATTGTGACGTTTGAACGAACCATTTACATTTATCCCCTCTACCCCCACCCCCTACTCCGTTAGTCCATAACTCCATAAAATAAATGAATTAAAGAAAGCTGTGTATTGATACTTTTTCCAATACTAAATACAACAAATCGTGCAAAAGCAGACTAAACAAGGTAATGAACAATGTAACTTATTTATTTTCCTCAAATTGGTGAATTTCGTTGAATGCCAGGAACAATCTGGATATTATCAGTTGATTTTCGAAATTCCGATATAAAATTAAATTGTTTCGGATGATTATGATATGGCCTCATGTCATAATCATCCAAAACAATTTAATTTTAGCTAGGTTTTAAATTGTTTTTGATGATTATGATATGGCAAGACATCTAGGTTTTAAATTGTTTTGGGTGATTATGATATGGCAAGACAGCTAGGTTTTAAATTGTTTTGGATGATTATGATATGGCAAGACAGCTAGGTTTTAAATTGTTTTGGATGATTATGATATGGCAAGACATCTAGGTTTTAAATTGTTTTGGATGATTATGATATGGCAAGACAGCTAGGTTTTAAATTGTTTTGGATGATTATGATATGGCAAGACATCTATATGTTAAATTGTTTTGGATGATTATGATATGGCAAGACAGCTAGGTTTTAAATTGTTTTGGATGATTATGATATGGCAAGACATTTATATTGTAAATTGTTTTGGATGATTATGATATGGCAAGACAGCTAGTTTAAATTGTTTTGGATGATTATGATATGGCAAGACATCTAGGTTTTAAATTGTTTTGGATGATTATATGGCAAGACAGATAGGTTTTAAATTGTTTTGGATGATTATGATATGGCAATACAGCTAGGTTTTAAATTGTTTTGGATGATTATGATATGGCAAGACAGCTAGGTTGGTGGAGTTTATGACGTCAACATACATATCTAAAATATTTCAAAAAGTTTAAGATTTTGGAAACAGGCCGCATTTCGATTCTAAGGTTTCTCTATTTCTCTATTATCTCTTAGCCGAATTTGTTATAACGTTTAGGAATTTTAGCGATGAAAGTATCTACAGCATCTTAACCGTTTCGATTTAAAATATTTCTGGGGTATAAGGGCCACTGATGAGTCTTGATTAGACGAAACGCGCGTCTGGCGTAGTAACTTATATTAATATTATTATCTTTGGTGACATTTTATTTACAGTGATGCTTAACATGTATTCTGTTAATGTTTTTGCTTTTTTATCCGTTAAAATATTTAAAGATATTTAAGGCATACCAGTAGCGAGGGGGAAAATATTTTTGTTCGAAATCCAATATTGGTACTTTTTTAATCCCTCGACTCGTGATTTGGTCTTTTATAAGTTGTAAACGTAAATAATAATTATTTCTATTTTCTGTGATCTGTTACATCTATATTTATTGTCTCTTAAATGGTAACCAGATTCGTCCTTTGTTTGTAACCGATTTATTTCACATATTGCCAATCACCTGACAGCGTATTGACAGACATCGTTTTTTAATAACTTCACATAACGCTTTCTCTGCATAAAAACAATTATAGAGTCTTTTCAACCCGTACACACGAATGAAATTGCGTACAAAGCATGGTCGTAATAAAAGTGTTGCTAAAGGAATCCAGTTTTTCCTAACGTGAGTTGAATTGTCAGAAAATGGGAAGAATAATTTAAAGATGAGTGTCAATGTTTATAAAAGTTTGTCAAACTCCTCGAGTTGACTCGCCAATTCGACGTGAGGTCAGATAATCTAAGGTTCTTGAGCGGCTCCTAGACTCCGTTCTAAATAATCACCTCTTCCAATGTGATACGTCGCTCATAATATTATTAATAACACATTGTTTACTAAACATCAAGATGAAAATATTGTAAATTATATACCGATTCAGGGTTTTCAGCAAAATTTCAACTATTTCATGTTGTCTAGTTTTTATTGGGGGAGAGGGATAAGCCGGAGTAAAATTTTAAACCGACAATTCTTGTCCAGTAAAAGGCGAGCACACCTTCTCGCAGTTAGTTGCAAAATCCGCAACCCCAGTTTTGACAGGCACGTGATCCATATTAGATGACTAACCAATAGGCCACCGAAGCCCCAATTACGCAAGAGAAATAAAAGTCTGTGAATACCGCAGTTTAGCATAAAACAAGTGTCACTAATACAAACAATTTATGGTACAACATTGCAATTTTTTGTACGAAACGTCATTAGTTCCTAAGGTCATGAGGATCGGCATTAAAGCATTGGGTTACATTCTTACCGATAAAACAGAACCTTTTCAAAACATTCCTCATAACAGTGCGGCCATATATAACTTATGTAAATAACTTATTTCAAATAACCCCAATTTAAAGGAAAACATTTATACTCATATTGAATAATTTGTCAACGCCTATAATAAACGTCGTAAAATAAAACATACAAATTAAAATCTAATTTTTCATAAATATATCAACTGCTTTTAATTTATTTTTGAGTCAACAAAAAACTAACACATACTAATCTAATTCGTCCGAAAAGAATTAAATTACTAAATCCTTTTTAAAAAATCAGTTTTAAGTGTTAAGAAATCCAAATTACAACAAGTTCCAGGCAATAAATGTTGATACGTTGTGTCCAACAATGCATATTTTTGTTTGCTATACAAATTAATTTGATTTGAAAAAAACTAAGGTGTGAGTAACTTTTTTTCCGGTGTACAGATCGTGTACGCTGACGTTGTGCACTAAACCTTTCAGGTGAGCTGCAATAAGTTGACAAATATAACACACGCATAACATATGTAACATTTTCGGATAGCCCCAGTACACACACTTTTAACATTATGTGTTAAGTTTCCTGACCAAATGTTTGTCTGACTTTAGTATCTGCAACTTTCCTTATATGACAATTAAACTTTACCTTACGCGAGTTTATTTAATGGCCTTTTGATACGAAAACTAAATTTTAAAATCATCACCCAGGCAGTATGACTGAAATAAAAAATAAGCTTAATCAATTGATAGCTCTGAGCACGGAGTAGCTTTAAGTGTAAGGATGCAGTTGGTAGCAAAACATAATAGGCATACACAACCTTCAATGCTTACAAACGAGTCGATATTTAGGTAGTAGCTTAATGTAATTATTTTGGAAGAAAATATTGTCCAAGATTAAAACATATTTCCTACATACAATTCTAAAAATACTTGAGCATACTCTTAGGGCTTTAAGGTCGAAATTCAACCATCATTGGTTACAAGTGTTGGCAAACATGTTTTTCCAAAGTGGTTATCATCTTGCTGGCGTTGGAATCGGAGCTTCTTCAGGACTAATATAAAAGTACCTTTCAAATCACAGTACTACACAAAAGAGTTAATGTTGGGATACATTCATTTAGTACATTTATTCTTTCATTGTGGTACTAAAAATTCAAGGGACTGCTAGAGCTGGTTGCATTTTTTGTTAAAATCTTTGACAAAATGATGTCAAGATGATATTCTCACTGGTTCTATTAAGATATAAATTGACGAATGGAAACACGTTTCACATTAGTTATGGCAACAGTATAGGCTGATAGAGACAATTATACAACATGTCGTACTATTCTCGCTCGTATGATGTAAAAAACCAACCACGAGCAGATTTAGAATGTCTCATTTCTTTTAATGTCGGAGAAAAACCTTTTTCCCTCATTCAGTCATCTCCAGTTATTATGCTACGCAATAATAACAATAATGTTAAACCATTTTATAAAACCAGTTTGACGAGCTGCACGCGTGTTCATAATTTAGGAACAGCAATGAGAACGGTACCCGCTGTGTCTCCTTTGACGATGTTCTTTACACAGCTCATCAAATTTTAACATGACTGTATAGATCAGTATTTGGTGCAGTAAATATTCCGTAAATTTTCATATAGTTGGAAACGATGCGTATTTGTTTTTGTTATATTTCACGAAAATAAATGTATAATACCCGAGGAATTGTCAACAATAGTTGCTTTTAAATATTTATCTAGTAGTATTTGCTCAATGTTTTTCACCGCAATTGTGTACATCGTCTAACTTGTAACAGGACCTACGAAGAAATATATAGATATAACTACCGCACTACTGTCTCTATCGGGCTTTTACAAATTAGAATGATATTGAAGATTCTATTTGATATTGAAGATTCTTTGAATAGTTGTACAATATTCAGCGGTCATGCTTTTGGTATATTCACGGCGACCACTGACATCAAGTAATGACTGAAGTTAGGAAGAAAGGTAAAGTTGCACAAAATTGCCACCATCATTTCCATATTATAACTTCACAACATGAAATAAGTTGCACGTTTATTGGATGTCGTGTTATTTTTACAAAAGCAGTTTTTTTTGAGAGGCAAGAAAATAGATATATCTGTGTTAAGAAAGAGATGTCGAAGTGAATATTGAAAATCTAAATGGAACCATGTAGATATGCAACAAAAGTATCAGTTTAGAGTTTACAAAATTTAATATGCATTCGTAGACGAATACAGGATAGGGCATTCCAAAATTACCGAAGATACTTACCGCATTCGGCAAAGAGAGATATTTAGATATTTATACACGTGGTCATTCAAATTGGAATAAATTTAAAAATGAACAAAAGTTAACTTTTGAAATTGATACTGTAATTTCTCTGAATAATTCGGGAATATTTCCAGCTATCTAAACAAACATAAATGGAAAATAAAAAAAAAAAAAATGAAAAGTGAACTTGATTTGCCCTGAAATTAAATTCGTTTGCCGACGACACATTGTAATGTGTGTAGATGTATCTAAAATTGTGGTGAGACTTTACAGAGAAAGGGCTGTACTTATGCTTGTGAGTATGGAATATTCGAAAAAGAAGTTCTGCGCAACATACTGTCCGAACACTTCGTGGAAGAAAGGAACATTATTTCTATTATTGAATGTTAGTTTAAAATTTATGTAATTGTTTTTACTGCATACATGTGTATAATTCATTCTGGTATTTAAAAAAATCGTCACTAGACATAGATTGGTTGATTATTTGTCATGAATGTTTTTTGGGGGGTCCTACACTGATTGTTGTCTACAACAAGTGACTTTATATTCACTTTTTACACACTGCCCACTATCGTCTGCGGTTAAGATTTCCGTATTATTACTTGACACGCCATTAACCAGAAGGCTTCCATATCCTCAATCTGGAGATGTTTTGTGCAGCTCTGTAGGTCGAGCACGGAGAATTGTCCATGCAGCATGACCCACAGCGATACAATTAGGGAAGAAAAGATATTTATGTTCAGATACTTATTACGAAGACAATTTCATACATTCTGGAAGAATAGAGCCAACGTCAAAACAAAATACTGGTTCGTTCAGATTAAACAATATACCACCACATTTAAACCATAAGACATGCTCAACCAACCAACTACTGTTTATTGCTATTTGGTTATCGACTATCGCACACAATACAATGTGAATGCCCACTTCTGATAGATGAAGGTTTTCGTCTTTAGCAAGTGGAGTGTTTAGCGCATAAATTTGAGATGATGATTGTAGGTAATAAGTGTTTTCTCAAATCACACAGGAATGATATCATAAATGTTCCAGCCTTTTTGTAATCTCAACTATTTGAAAATTAAAATTTGTAATAATTATTTTTTTCTCGGTAATGACAGGGAATATAATTGATTTTATCGGTAATTTGTGTTATTTTCCTTTGATGTGTTCCAACTGATAATGCTTGTCTCAGCAAACTAGCCGTGATACAAAAAATATCAGGCAGTTCATTACCGGGCATGCGTGACTAATGGCGGAGGAATCTAAAAATGATTACGTCACAGTAACTAACAGAATGTTCAAAAATAAACAAAGGAAGATAAAATAAAACAAGATCTAATAACCCCCTTCCCCAAAATGAAAACGAAAAAAAAAACAAACAAACAAAAAAAAAAAAAAAAAAACGAAAACAAAAAATCAAATATTACAAATTTTTCTAGAAATTTAGCATACGTCTGCTTGTAGTATAAACCACCTACAGCGCTCTTTTGTTTTAACGATTTCAAAAATGACATGCAATATTCTCTGTCCTCCGTTCTCGACCACACGAGCTACGTTTTCGCAGCTAGCTAACAATCATACACTTTAAATAATCTGAACAAAACTCTTTGAATTGCACAAACATCAAAATTCAACAGTGAAGTGAAAAATCCCGATTATTGTTCATTAGCCAGAAGAACTTGCGAATAACCTCGTCATTTTTTAATTTTGGTTAATCCGACAAATCACAAAATTATAATAGGATCATTACGGCAGTAAAATTCGACCTACTCAAGAACCTACAACTCATTACATGCTGTACATCAATGGCAATGCATTTTAATTAAAATTGGAATTTCTAAATAAATGACGTGTAAATCGTATCTCCCCTGACCACTACAAAGTACTGAAAATTAAAAATAACTCAGCACCATACAGTTACCAGAAATGATAACGATATAAAATATAAAATATAGAAAACAATAAAAAGTGAAACTGACACTCCATTGGAAAATCGGTCAGAAACGTTGGCACAAAAATTTGAAATAATACAGTTGTCAAAGAGCAAAATATTAAAAACATAAAGTTTGACACCCCATATTATAATTAAGAGTAAAATAAAGGATTCTCATTCACAAACTATTACATAACGGCTTAAAAATGACTTGCCTTGTAACCATACACAGAATCAATGAAATAAACATCCATTCATTACACCACATTCCAGTTGAATGACGTCGACGTTAAATAACGTAGCACTCCGTTTTTCACAGATCACTCCGACAAAATAGTCTCTTTGAAATTGTTTTGAATAACAGATTGATTCTGTAATTTTTTAGATTTTTGCATGGATTTCGTAAAGATATATTTTTAGTTATAAATTACAGATAAACAAAATATAAGGCAATTGGTTTTAGGTAGTGGCTTTCTCACGGTGATATCTCAGGTTCGCCCTAACGGGCTCACCTGAGATGTACCGTGAGAAAGCCACTACCAAAAACCAATTGCCTTATATTCTGTATGTATCAGTGATAGTCATTGTCTTAATTTACTGACCTGAAATTTCGAAAATTATTTTAACTTTTATGTGTTATCTATTTGCAAGGTGTATATAGCATTTGCCAGATTTTATATAACGTTTTGGAATTTTAATGTTAAAAGCTCTACAAAAGTCGAACCTCGTTGTCTCGAACTTGGTTGACTCGATACCTCGGTTATGTCGATATAATTTTTAAGTCCCGGCATTTTTCCCATATCAACAATGAATTTCTTCCTCGGATGTGTCGATCTCGGTTGTTTCGATATTTCGCTTAACTCGATGGATTTTCGTAGTCCGTACAATATTAATTAGTGTAATTTTAACCTCGTTGTCTCGAATCATATGTCTAAACTAACAACTTCATTTGTATTGTTACTTAATTCGCGTCTGTTTATTTTACACACCTGTCAAAACCGTAAACCGGATTACTAATTGGCTTTTACAATTTGAATTGGCAATTTAATAAAACGAATTGATAATCCAAGCGCGGTACATAATTACTAAGGTTAATTGATGATCCGCTCATTACTGTCCGAATTATTTTGTCATATTTATTATTAAAAATGATAACTATTGAAAAATTTCTTTTGATCTGATCAACAATATATGAGGTTAAGTTTCGTTTCTTTAAAGACGTTCTGTTATTTTTGTTCACTTGTGTGTTGTTTTCATTTACGTAAAAACACTCTGCATTGTTGAATTAGTTCTTTCGAACTGTAAGTTGAAAAGTGTTATTGTGATATGATTTTGGCATACTTCTGTGACAAATAAAGTTTATAAATTTGATTACTATACTTATCAATTATTGTCGATTTATTTGAATGGATATATAGCAAAAATACTTGATAAATCGCACGCTACAAATACAAACGATGCCGAAGTTCGAAACAAATACACATGAAATAAATACCCTTAGATTTTTTAAACATGACATAATGACGTCACACCCTAAACTCGGTTGACTCGAACTTCGGATAACTCGATATATTTTTACGGTCCCATAAATTTCGACTTATCGAGGTTTGACTGTATATACATATACGGCGCGTTCGTTTTTGTTAAGAAAAATAATAACGAAACTGATCGAATAACAAATGTTTAGTCAAGAGACGATTATAAATCCGGATCAAGACACATTTATATAAACAAACCTCCCCCCCCCCAAAAAAAAAAATAAAAAAACAAACAAACACACAGAAAGTGAGCAACCCTAACCCAATAAAAACCATGGAAGTTCTCAGGCGGTCCGTACAATTAAGCAGTGTCTGCCTCTAACAAGACACCCGTCGAGATACTCATTGTCAAGTCTAGGACAAATCTTACTATTCCGACGTTTTATTAATCCGCATATCCGTTGTTCAGAATGTTTCGTACACCAATATGAACAGTGCCGACAGAACTTATTTTTAAATCAGTATCTATTATAGAACATTTATTATCGTCAATTTTGTAACGGATTAAAGGCTAAAATACTCTGCTTACTAGTCTAAAACAGATACCTAGCAGTAGACAGAACGAATAAAATATGATTATCTAATGTAGTACGATAATTGTAGAATTAGAATGTATCGATTTAAACCAGTGTACATGTTATTAAGTTAAAAGCAACACACAACTAGGGTACTGTTAGGTTTTTCAATACTTAACCCACAGATCTGCACATCACGTCTCCTGTTGGGGGATAGGCTGAGCCCTCGTTGGGTTCTTGTCAGACCTAGGCCGCAGATTTTGGAACACACCACAGTAGGTTCAATGTAAGCCTTTATTTCCCATCCCTACCCAATGAAGATCTCGTTTTCGTATTAATTTGATATATGTTACTTTGTTCTTAACCCAAACATTGCAGAAATTCTATTCCCAGGACGCTAAGCAAACTTTGAATCAGTCATTGACATTAAACAAATAATTGACCAACCTACAAGAATTAATCAATCCCGTTTCTCCAGCTTTCGCATATAACAATTATTAATATTATTTTATTGTTTTTCACAAATAGATGTATATAGCAAATTACAATCGTCCACATCCCAGTGGATATCATCAGGCCCTCCACTCACTAACATCCGATGGAAACCTGCACAGGTGTTGTTTGCATCAAGGGTTTCAGGCTCAGATGTAAACCAATTTTGATATGTGTTCTGTAAAAGTTGGCCATCTACCCATTTCCATTTGGAATCTTTATCTATTCCACTTAACCATATCAGTCCAATCCATAGGAACTTGATATCTAAAAGAGAAAATACAACTTTAACTATAGTTGTCAAATTATATCGTTATGAATAAAAAGACATCAAAGTAATAAGAAAAAACATCATATGTTACAAAAGGCGAGTATATCCTGTTTTTATAATGACGTCACGCCACGCATGGTCCAAACCGTGTGAGGTATTAAAGGAAGAGAAATATCGATACGTTAGCCAAGAATACACATAGCTATTAGCATGAACTCGATTGCAGGGTCTTTACATTACTGTGGACTTCTTAAAAAAGTAATGTAAATTGTCAAGTAGACGTTTTGAAACTACTCTATTATGTAGAAACCTGCCTTTTTCCAGTGTATAATTTGTAACAATCAGTTCCTTCTCTTTACTATCCAATACTAGAAGACTGGCATTTTCTGCCTCACATCTCAACTGGGCAGCATCTCTTTCTGTGACGTCATCATAGAACTTAAAACAACGTTTCACTCTGGAAAAGTATGTGTAACCGGGTGTTCTGCAATCTTGAAGAAAGGCAGTTGTAATTTTAGATACAATGTCATCGAGTATTTGAAGATATTACAATTATAAAGTAATACAGACTTAACCCATGGAATTAAATCAATATATATTTCGTCTCTTATTGCACTTGAGAGAAACGCTGTTGAAATAGTTAGCATTGACATGTCATGCGGTCTTTTTTGACAGAGAAGAAAAGTCTTTACAAATTGATTGATAAATCGATTGATTGGATGTTTCCTTTGCATCCGTCAGGAAATATATAAGCTGCATTCAGTGAAAATTTATGCCACAAGAAACGTATGGAGCATTTTTTAAGGACGGACAATTTAGCCTTTCGTAGCAGCTACAATATTATGACGACATCCCAGGGAGAAGTAGTACACAATCTGCCATCTGGGGACGCGCTGGACAAACTAAATGTATCTGTGGAACACTCTAAGTATGGTCCCAACTTGAACATTTTATAATATGTGTAATTATACCTATCTTGCAGTCCTGCCCGAAAAATCCTTCAAGACAAATGCATCTTGCTATTCCTTGGGGGTCTGTTGTACAAGTTCCGCCGTTTAAACATGTGAGGGCATTACATGGATCATCTAAGAAGATAGATAGTTTGGTCAGCGAACTCATTATAAATTATCAGTGTGCGTCATAAATTGTGCTGCTTAGTTTTATTTCATTTGCAGTTATTTTTTTATTATATTATTGCACTAACAGAGGAGATCAACACAGATCGTGTTGTACATAAACCCGTGATCTAATTTTAAACAAATCCAGTACTATATTGATTATAGAGTAATAACATAATATATCGCATTATATATTGTGCCGGTAATAGATGTAAATATTCAATATCTGCCGATCTCAAATCCTTTTGTGTTCATTTGTACACGGATCGCGTCTCAAATTACGTTTAATTGAAATGTTATGTTAATTAGACCCATACATTAAGTACTGGAATATTTTCTAAAGATCTTTTCTGTCATTATGTAGCTAGCTATCATGGATTCTGTGTGAACAAAATAAATGCTACCTTATTAAAACTAGAACTGAATTCGAACATAGTAGTGTTTCAATCATATGGTGGCTAATGGAATGGTGTAATTGTATACAGTTGCTTAATATGCAAGTCATTATTGTTATTGAAATAAATTACATTCATTTAATTTCACTTTCCTTCATCTCACATTTACTTCATGACGAAGCAATACTCACATCCTTGACCATTTCTACAATGGATGTTTGGTGCCGCTGAAACAACAACAGAACGTTAACATGCATATTCGCACATATGCGATTGAATTTTTATAGATTTAATTGAATACCGTGTATGAATTTGTTCAATCAACTGTTAAAGAGATCGGAAAAATGATTTTGCATTAAATAAAGTATTAAATTAGGGCATATCTGTCTTGTATGTACAAACCCGTAAACAATGCAGCCCAGTGTATACAAAAGTTGCCTTCGAGAATGCAATGATAAGAAACATGAAGTCTGTGATTTCCATAAGGTAGGTCCGTACAATAATAACGTATAACTAAAAAATCTATCGACGGAAGTATAACCCATTACGTGTATTTTGTGTGTAAATAATTCTTGAAAATTCCTTTTAAATAATACATTCTTTAATTTTTCCCACGATTGTTTTATTTAATCCACTGGTGTCTCCCTTTCATATATGTGCGTTATTTTTATATGTAAAACGCTTTTGCACCGGCAAGTCTTCTCTCCTTTACGACATGCTATGAAATGATTCCTATATATTTTAACACTTTCCTCACATTTACAATGTATTTACCTCTTTAAATTGATCTTAACGATTATTACGCGTTGTTTAAATTGAAGAAATTCAATTGTAACAATATTTTCTCAGCTACTGATCAGGGTCTAAATAGCGGTCAGGATCCCTCGTTCGCCTACAGCAATAGATATTATTGTAATGTGAGTATGAAGTAAATTTTTTTAAACAAACAACTTTTCTCAAAAAATAATATAAAAAAGTATGTAAATCAGATGAAAGGAAATGAGGAAATGAGGAAATTGTCATTTCTTCTTCACTAATCATTGGTATTTTTAAGAGATATTTCTCCCCTGTCCATGATGAGTATAGTTTATGCATATGTTGATAAGTTTTCATGAGGCCAAGAAATGGAATATTGCTACATGTTTTATTTTGTTAAATTAATTCTTATTCTGCATAAAGTCACTGTTTACCAGCATAATTGTTTTGTTACATTTTTGTCAAATCTGAATGGTGTTTTCCGAATCAAGTTACCTACTAGCAATATTAATTGAATGTTTGTCTTTTGCAATAATCACTTAGCTTTCAAATAGCAATACTGTCCTAGAGGATTTTAATGAAAAGGAACGTTTACACGAATGACTTTTGAAGAGGTATAGAGAACAAAAATATGTTTTTTAGTATTTATCAGTGTTTCAATTCATTTTAATTTGACAAATAGAATTATCAAAATTATTACACTATTTCTAAAAAGACTTACCGTCTCCCTTTCGCAAAAGCAGCACCACTATTATTAAACCAACTATGAAAAGAAAATTATTCATTCTTGCAATGAGATCTGATGCCTTGTAATATTTTTACTATGTTTTATATACTGTTTGTATGAGTATTTGTACAAATTGTGAACCAATATGAAGAAGACAAGTTTTCCGGACTTACAGCCAATGATTGTGAGTTAGCTGATGTGTCATTTGTATCATCCAAGAAGGTTATTGTACACGTATGTTTAGTTTAGAACGAAATGATAATTTTGTCTGTTAAGAAAGGCAAGATTTCCAGTACGATTTCATTTTTGTCAACTAGTCAGACATCATACTATGCACATGGCTAATATTTAATGATAAAGCTTTAAAAGGAATAATTCTGTTTTATCCTACCTTGATCTAGACAAATACTAAAGTTAGAATATTTCCGACCTGCTATACTGAAGAAACTATAATCATCTTACCCGGCAGACCGTGACGTGACAATGTCATGCCTACGCTATGTCAGTCAACTTAATTGTGGAGTAGCAAATCACACATATTTTCAACTTTGTTTGATGTGATCTTAATTATCAAAGACTCTTCAAAACTTACATAAGTTTTAATTGCAATACATTAAGATGCCTGACTCACGGAGACAAAGACGGATACGCATACACATAAACAATCACACAAAGGTCAGCATGGACGATAACGAAAGGTGCTCTTGTAAATAATGTCTAGTGTTTGCCTGGGACCATTCTTGAAGGGTATTCAGTGCTCGACCCACAGGGTCTGCCCAGCACATACCTAGGTGGCAGATAAGGGAGGTAATAAGACAAAACGTCTGACCATGGACCGTAGTGGATAATGTATTTGGAGTCACTCTTTTGCGCGATAAAGACTCCTAGAGAAAAGGATCATTGTAGCCGATATCTCAGACCATAGCTATGGTAGTCAAAATTGTGTTCCCGTTGGTCGATTCTTCTCCTGGATGATTTATTGTTTGTGGACTTGTTCTCGTCTTGAACACAGCATTAATATTGCTCATTTTAATTAAACAAACATTCATTCAACATGTAAAACATTTGCTAACTCAACAAAAATTTTGTATAGCGTTTTCTGTTTTCCGAAGTGTTAAGTGTTATTGTACTCTAAAGGAATCCATCAAGTAAATGAAGCATAGTTGTATACATCTGGGACATCTAATGTTTATGTTATCTTGTCATGCCAATATCATACTGAATTTAATTGTAGTCAATTAATTGATCAGTTTCTAATATGTCAAATTTAATTCCGAAAGCACTTAGAATATATGTTCATATGTGTTCATGTCTAATGAAAAGACTTCATTCATAGCCTGTTGTATACAACACTTTTTGTAACATGCATGAAGATTGTTAAAAGTTTAAGTTTCATACTAAACGCTATATACGATATGTATTAAATATATCTCCGAATAATTTATTTTTATCTGTACAAGTTAGACAATATTTAGATTTCATACATATTTTTGTCCTTGAAATATTATGTATAATTATTCCTGCGGCATTCTAGTTCTGTTTTCTGTATTTTTTCTTGATGATTGTTGTTTTTCCTTGTCTATGTGTTTAATATTTAATGGCCACGTGTTCGTGTTATCACATTGATTCAGAAGACTTGGAACCCTCGATTTTTCTATTTACTAACTACAAATAAAAGTTTTAACTATTTTCCATCACATTTATTAACTTTTGGGTTGTTCGAGTACGTTTAAGACATCAAACGGAAACTCTCGAATCGCATGCAGGTTATAAAATATCTTGATGTTAAATTATATAATTTCGGTTACACTGGCAATCAACCAGTATTAAAACTTATTTGTAAAGTTGATGCAACTGTAGGGTCAGGAAAGCCTCGACATGCACGTTATGTATGTGCTAAAAGTTGGCTGAATTTCTTATAGATATGAAATAAATTGGGAGGACAATAATCATTTTGTCAGCAAAATTCTTATGATAATTAATGAAATTTATAACATTAAGGAGTCCCACAGGTATGTTGCCTATGATTGATGTCTCGTCTAAACCAAAGTGTTCATTGTATCTTGCGCGATTCGCACATTATCTGTACAAATCTACTAATTTAGTCGATAGTTTTCTTTAACCTGTAGACCCTTTGTTTTCATAAACGTCTCTTAAACTTTAATTTCACATTGCAACATATGATCCTCATTGTTTGCAAATACCATATGTTGTCGATTTAATACAGAGAATCAATATGGAGAGAAATTTCAATATCGACAAATAAAGTTCATAGTTTGGTCACCACATTCACCAGTTCTCCTCCGCCAATAACATCACTGAGTCCTTGCCTTGGTGCTTGCGTCTAAAAAATAATACCAAAGCAGAAATCAATTGTCGGTGTACGCTTTCTATGATTAAACTAATCAGCCCGTTTTATATAAGTTGAGCATTAAATCGAATCACTTTATGGTTTAAACCTTTTTAATTGCTGTAAACAACCTTCATATTTGTTTTACTGCGTTTTAAAACAAAATTTGTTGTGTTATCTTTAAGCTTGCCTCAACAATGCCTCAATAACACATCCATCTAATAAACGTTCTGTATTGTCTTGTAACAATGCAGTTAAAAATAAAGGTGTTACTCATATAAAATCTAAAAAAGAGATATTTAAGACCTGATTCATACATCAAGATACTATTTTCATTTCAACTAAAAATCATCAAAGATACGAGAATATAACTGTTTACTACGCCAAGACATGACTCTTCAATGGGACTGAAATGAACAATATTTAAAGACTAAAATTTGCTGATAAATATCACAAAGTCCGAAAAGGTGTTCTTCTCCTGAGGCCTTCATCCTGAAATTAGAAAGAACCCTTAAAATGAAAACCATTTTTGAAGTTAGTTCAATGTCGGAGAAGTAAATGAAAAAAAGATGGTATCAAGGGAGAGATCAATGGCATATTTAAAATGAATATAATTTTGTTTTTAAGATAGACATTATCACAATTCGTGTCATGTCAGCCCACAAGTCTTCCTCAAAAACGAAATGCCACTTACTTCTTTTATCGGTTATTTCAGATAACTCTTTTAAAACGAAGATTTTTTATGTAAATTACGTCATAATTACAAATTAAGTTATATTAATGCACCATATTTTACGCGGAATTTTTTTGTAATAGGTTTTGAAAATTTCATTTGAGCGTCATTTGAGAAAATGTCTGCTTTAAGAGTCTGTAATGTGTAGTTTTATATATGATTATATCTATTTGTTAAAGGTAACTATATTTCTTTACAGTTTCGTTCAATTTGCAGTATCGGAAAATTAGAACATTTGATATTGGAGTCAAATGAACATGTCAACAAGGAAGTTAAAGAGAGATAATTATTCGCTTGAACATAAATCTTTTCGCAAATTACCGACAAACTATAATACCAGGCGGTGATATGCTCTGGTACTAACAGTGTAGAAGTCCTTTTCTCGACGGGTAAAATGCAACTCTATTCAGGTTCCGATGACTTTTATTAACAGATAACCACAGTATAACAGTCTAAATAATAATAATGATGATTATGATGATAGCCCTGTAATAACAAATACAGAACACAAAATTAAATAACAATCTTAAATCCATGCCAAAAAAATTCACTTGCGTTTACTAAAATGTGAACAATAAAACAACAAATAATACTATCACATCGTCTAGAAGTGAAATGTCTAGTTTCACATGATTTACAAAAAAATATTCGTCAAATGATTCGTTAACTAAGTAATTGTTAATAGTAATTCTACTCACAATTACTATGAATATCAAAAATGTATAAAACTTGTATTTACATGACATACAAATTAACAATGCAACATGCGATATGAAATATCAAACATAAGCGAGCTACATAAATTTTTTAATGCGGTAAGCATATTTACAAAAGTAAAAAACAAAGCAAAACGATAAAAAACAAATAACACTTTACTTACCTCACTTTTCGTGCAAGGGGCAAATAATTAATAAGTATAAAGTAGGTTCGTCACCTCGTTTTGGTAACCTTTACAACACAAATATACAAATATACACTTCTTTTACCTTATAATTGAGGACATTAAAGCATATTCAAATTTCACAAATTTTTATACTCCTAATTTAAAATTCGAAGTTGACAACTAGTACATCTCCAGCGCAAAATAATAGTGCACTACTCAACTGGTTCGATAGTGTAATAAATGTTTATTATTTACATAGGTCTGATAAAAATACAATGAACTAACTAGATTTATTAATATTTAATAGTTATTTTGGCAAACCAGATTCATTCATTCGCGGCTTTCATGCTGAATGGTAAATTAATTATTACTGTTAATAAAGATTTTCTATCATTGAAGAAATATGAAAAAACAAACCTGGATCAAATAAATGATGCACAGAGGCAAGTTAAAAATGTGTTGTAAAATTGCAGTAGTATAACGTATTAGTTGCAGAAAGATTTTCAATCTGCTACCATTTCTAACACCAGGAATGGCTATTCGAATCGCCCTAAATTAGATTGAACAAAGGAAATAAACCGCCAAAACCTAACAACCATTGAAATGTAAGACTACTCAACCATGAAAAAAAATATAGTAGATTGCAGTTCAATCTTCTAAAAAACAGATAGATATATAAAATATGAATATAACTCAATCAGTGATTCAATCAAACAACACTGTAGGCCTCGGTGGCCGAGTGTTTAATGTACTTCGTCTGCTATTCATCACGTGTTCTGTCAACACTGAGGCTGCGGGTTCGAGTCTCACTGAGTGCAGGGTGCACTTGACTACAATCTTAATTTACAAGATTTCCAGATTTCCTCCAGGTACCCCGGCTTCCTCCTCCAATAAAAACTGGACGCCATGATATTGCTGAAAAATTGCTGAAAGTGGCGCTAAACAATATTCAAAACAAGAAACAAATCAAACAACACTGATTGCAGATATAAATTATGCAATTTTTTATTTTAAAATCAATATACATTCATATTTACCGTACAACTATACAATAAAAGCACTATCAAAACAGTTCACCAGTGCCAATAAGTCTTCAAACGCTATAAAATTTGCTATGTCAACCATCATAAAACAAGATTCATCAGTAACTCTGAAAAACTATAATAAGTTGAGAAATTGACGAACTTTTGTCATCACAATTTATAACTTCCAAAACGTCTTTACATTAAAATGTTTTTCGATGAACAGGAAACGTGGATATTATAGAAAATAGTGGATCCTGTGGGGCTTAATGGTTTAAGTGGTAAATTTTTTTACATTAAAAGTTATAACGAACTACTTGTCTATTGTAAAATTACTTGGTACAAAACATGATTGTAAGGTCCTTTCAAAGATTTATTAGGATACATTGTGGCCACTGATAGAATATACCGATATTTAAAACTGTTCTCTTCTCGAACCATAAACAAATTTGTTGTAACTATTTACTGGGTAAAGCAGTTTCAGTTCGGTCACCTTGCTTACTAGCTTTACTGTTTCCGTTCTTTACTAGCTCAAGATGAAACAGTGGTTCGATTGTCACATGCGGTCTGTGCCACATTAAAATACCCAGAACAACTTATCCCCATGATAAGCCAGAAGGTTATTGAAACTATTAAGCCCACTCTGAACAAAATGATTGATGAGAAACTACAACCATTACACATAAAAACTCAAATCAACATCTTATTGATTTTAAAGGTCAGGAAGTAGACAAAAAACTGAACTATTAAATCACTTATGGACAAGATTGAGTCACAGGTAGAGGACAAGAACAATATAGCGAACACAAAAAAAATTCAATAAACTGAAAGTTCCCACAAATGTCGATGGTGGTATCATTCAGCCTATTGATCTGATAAAATAACTTTGAATCGGCATCATGGACTAAGGATTAGCTTGAATGATATAGGAAGATCTAACCTGATTGAAAAAACAAAAGCATGACTTTCTGCTGCTTTAACATTTGATAATTGATGCCATCTAAATTAACCTACGATTAGCAGTTTCTTACAACACTATATTGATAGCAGCGTGTATTTTTGCCCCGAAATAGTTTTGATAATGGGTAATTATATCGTAGCACATAAAATTGTAACAGGGCTGTTACATTATACAATGTGTAAAGTTTGTTGTTGAAGAGTTAAACATGTATTTTTCAATTTATGTAATTTCCATTGGTTGATACAATGCATACAGGTAATTTTACCATGTCATTGACCAGGTTTAGCTGTAACGGTTCACAGTTAGAATCTGTAATTAATCAGGATTTAAGAGAGATGATTGATTGGTCATGTAAATTGTTAATGTCGTTTAACCCTGAAAAAAAAACTGAAATTATTTTATTCTGAAATAAACTACCAGCAGATATGAGGTTTACACTAAATGACACAATATCCCAGTAACTAATTTTCATAAACATCTAGTAGTCACTTTTAGCAGTGATGCTAAGAACATACATATTAAAATATTATATGTAGTGTTTCAAGGCACCTGAAGATACGCAGGAAACTAAAATATAAATAAAGTCGAATAAATCTTGAGTTTGCCTGTAAGGTTTGGGACAACGTTGGTGTGGGTTACTGCAGTAAACTCGAGCAAATGCAGCTAGATACTGCTTGAATCGTCACAGGCCTACAAATATAATGAATATTTATAAGAAAACTGGGTGGGAATCGTTGGCTGAGCGTAGAAAACATAGGAAACTTCAAATGTTCATAATATACAACATGTTCTGCAGCAGCATATCAAAAACAAACTCGTGTATCAGTTGCGTAACGTTAACAACATTATGACCCCTTTTTGTGGCGTGTCTCTGACTAATGAATCTTTCACGCCATTAACAATTCCACAGTGGAACAACTTAGATATGCCAATCCGTATTATTACTTGAATAGAATTTGCGTCTTTTTGATTGGTCTAAAAACAACTTTTGGGTCCCGATAAATTGCAACAGTAATAAAATGACATAAAATGTTTGTACGCTGCATGATTCCGACCTGGTTTTTATGTTTTAGCCAATCAGAATAGCCGTCTTAACAAATTCGTTCGTCCAATCAAATCGATTGTATTATTAATTGTACATCATGCGTTACAACAACAAATGGGAGAAACATCGGCTCTGCGATATGTTGATTCAGTTATTCTCTTCTCAATATTTGAAACTGGAATTTCTGGATTGCTAGCAGATTGATATCAAAATGCAGTATTAAATACAAAATATTAAGGGTAACAACAATTACAAAATGTAAGCAGGGGCTCCAGTTGACAAGGCATCCTCTGTTTTTCTGATCAATGGAGATGGTGGTTTTATTCATGTAATAAAAAAATTAATCATTTTGATATACGGTCGCTATCTGGGTTGATCAGCCCTCCAAAAAAGTATATTTACATCGCCTAGTGGCTCGGTGAATATTACATTTTATCTGGCTGATAAATCAAACTCATTAATTGTATAATGTCGATAAGAATATGGACAGCGCAAATGAAGGTAATAACAAAATATCGAACACCGAGGAAACTTTCAATAAAAGGCAATCCACAAATCATGTGAGTTGGTTAGTTGACCAAAATGGATGGGTATCATATACCATTAGTCAGTAAAAGGTGTATCCAACAATCATTTTAGCACATTTACTGTAGACTAAATTTAAAACTTGGAAAAATATCATATCTGCAACCATATTTTCAAACAAGATGACCTTTTGTGTCATATTCGAGGTGTATGTTTTTAAATAAAGTAGATGAAGCTGTTTGTGTGTTTTTTTTAATTTTAAGTCCCGAAGAATATATTAACTGAACCAATTGAGGGTTTTTAATTGAAAGGACATCATCAATATATCTAAAATACACCACTTGTAGGTATTGAAAAATGCTTGGTGTTGTTAAAACCGTAAAATGTTTTATTGCCACAGAAAAAAGCAAGAAATCAGAAAAAAACAAGAAATTCTATCAGTGGATAGGCTGGAAGTTTTAGCCTGAGCTGTTACCGAGTATTCTTTAAAGGTTTTCTTTATTAGATTCTGATTAGATTAGTACCGTACCTTCTAGTGTGACTTTCTTTCTGGTGAAGCAGAAGTTCAACATATTTACATTTTTTGTAGCAGAAAAAATAAAATATTACAAAACTTAAAAACATATTTTGCAACAATTGCTAGTAGAACAACAAAACGTCGAAATGTACGTATACCATATCATCCTCAACATTATGTACATGTCTTGTCTTTCTGATCACATTTTTAAAATGTTTCAGCTTCTTTATATTTGACCAATATGCTGTCCTCGGGACCCTAAATATATTGCATATATAACGCCTTCAAATATTATACTTATATATTTTTTCTGCTGTTGAATGTGACAGCAAAACTTGCCAGACTGCTACTTTAAATCCATTACAGTTTATTTAAAGACATAGTGATTTGCATAAGGTGCAGTTACCTGTTATTTGTTAAGTTTCCAGACCACGTTTGTCAGACTTTGGTATCTGCTACTTTTCTTACTTGACAACTAAGCTATTTTTTACGCGAGTTTTTTTTTTTTAAATGGACATCTGATACGAAAACAAAATTTAAAAAATCATCAAAGAGGCGCTGTGACTGAAATACAAATAATTTCAATCAGTTGATTGCACTGACCACGGAGAAGCTTTAATTCTAAAACTGCAGTTGGTGGCAAAACACAATAGGCATACAAAAGCATCAAAACTAATACATAAAAACAGTGCATATTTAGTTAATAGTGCATTGTAATTATCTTGGAAGAAAACGGTGTTTAAGGTTATAAACTACTTGCAACATAAAACTGTCAAAAATGATGAAGTATACTCTGAGGTCTTTAATGTAAGGAGGTTGCCGATGCGTTTATAAAGAAGTCATTAATTGTCTTGAAATGGTAATTTTGTCCAAATTTTGCCCAACTCACCTTCAAATAGCTCGGAACTTGTGTTAATATTGTTGTTTGAATAAAAACAAATATATGAATGTGAAGATACAACTTTATATTTGTTATATCGGTTTTTTACCAATTGGTACGAATGAGTACTGTATGCAAGCGTTTGAAGTGAAGTAATAGTCAGGTCGTTAAGAATTTAAGCAATTTCTCTATAATAGTCTTACGAGTTTAGTTATAATAATTTTGTTAAATGTGAACGAGGATTAGGAAAACAATTTGAATTAGGTTCAGTTATCTTTTCTTGTTTCTTTATTTGTTTTGAACATTTTAGTTTAATTCTATTGAGTTCTGAAGAAAATGTTTTCAATAGGGAGAGTATTTGTTGTTTACTAACTTTTTGTTAGCTTTGCTTTTAACTACTTTACAGCAGAATTTTTAAGTAAAGTTTGAATAACGTTAAGAGATGCCTGTTTCTTGGTATCATAAAAAAAAAATTTCACTTGAGAGAAACCATTATTTATGTATATCAAATAGCACAAAAGTAAGCGAGCGGGAAGTATTGGAGTACGTGCCATATTGTAGCAGTATCAGTGCCACCAAGAACTTTTGTGTTGACAAATCACCTTGAGATTGATGATGGAACTTCACAGGTATGTTGTTAGGTACTAAAGGTAATTAACGGTAATAATATACACAGGTTTCACTATAAAGTCAGTTCGTTATTTCAGATGGGTACGATGAAGAAGTTAAAGAAGGCCATATAGACGAGCGTTTGAATAAATAAAGAGAGACATATTCAGCATGCCAGGTGTACCAGGTACACAGTAACATGAGTTAGAGAATGAATTGTTTAGAAGTGATCAGAAAGAAGCAGCAACAACCACCCAGCACTAGAAAGAAATGTAAGAGATGAGAGACCGCCTTGGGGATTTAAGCAGACAACTAAGACAGCCAGACGACTGAAGGTCCACAGAAGATGCCTGAGAAGAAAATATCAAAGATGAGCATGTTAAATATTTTTCAGCATATAATTTGTTTAAGTGTCATTCTACATAAATAGAAAATTTTTCATTGAATTTTACTTAAATTTGTAACAAAATAAATTAATAAATATAAATCAATCAATTAATAACAACAGGCATATTGTTTGCTATAACTAGTATAATAAATGAAAAATGGACCGAAATTTTATTATATTATTCATTAAGATGAGACAATTAAACTATACATGTGGCTGTGCCAAAGAAACAACTGAGGTTTGGAGTTACGGATGAGACGATGATCAAGATCGTTATCTTTTTAGGGGCCTCGGTGGCCGAGTTGTCAAGGTAGTTAATCATATACTATTGATAACGTGGTGACAACACTGAGATTGCGGATTCGAATCTCACTGCAGGCAGGGTGTCCTCGACTCCAATCGTAAATGACAAGGATTGTCAGTTTCCTATCAAAGTTCCGGGACTCTTTTCCGGGTATTCTGGCTTCCATCCCCAATAAATTGGACGCCATGATATAGCTGAAACATTGCTGAATGGCGTTAAAACACAAAAAAACACTTTCTTTTTCTAGTAAGACCATCTGTATGGGGATGCGTGATATGGCGTGTGGATATTCATCAGCATACTAGAAGTTACTTGAGAGCATCACTTTGATGTTTGGAGATGACAACTACCAGGTATGAAAGATAGCAGTGACGACCAAGAATACAGTGAGTAACCAGGTCAGAGTGAACAAGTATTAATTTCTTTTTCTTCCTTGTGTAGTAGGTCTGTCCAAGCAGGCAAACAAGACCCTTGTTTTATGGGAGAGTCCTGTTCACTCTGGTGAGGAGGCCAGAGCCTTTAACCTACCAGGTTGACACAGAAAGCCAGTGGAATCATGTACAGTTCAGTTGGTGACGACAGCTTTGTAAAGCGTACTGGAGAGAGGTTGCGAGAAGGTATGTAAATATGTCAAGGTCCGATATATTTTACAAATCCAAGGACAGGTACAGGGGGATCCACTCGCTTCCGTCAAAGGTAACATATTTAATATTTCAACTTCATAATCATGCAGGGTTTCATTATCTGCTTATTAATCTTCTAACCTTTGCAGAGGATCATAAAGCAGACAATAAGCTCTTTATCGCAGTTAATTACGATCTGCATGTTTTATCGATTCAAGAAAGGGATAGAGCACTTAGTATTGTATCGAAGATGGTGACAAGGTGAATGTGGGGATTCATGTTCATCTGAATGAGTTGAGCCCAGTGTACCAGCAGTTGTATGATGCCTTCAAGAGATTGTCCGATGATGCATCTACACTGATGAAAGGAGAGGAGTTCATTTTTGTCGAGAGATGTGTATGAGAGGCTGGGTAGTCTGTCTCTGCACTTAGATAACCTTAAATGCCAATTATGAGAGTGTTGTTTTCATCTTATGAGCTTGTATGTAGCCAGCTGCAAGATCACAGCAGAGGAGGTAAGTATGCAGCAGGATGGTTACTCGAGCTTCTCGTGGAGTTAGCTTCAGTTCCCAGGTCTTCTTTAAAGCATTCAATCTAGACTGATGCTATGGAAAAGTCGCCAGTATTTGATCTATGTACAACTATAATTTTTCAGTAACCTGACAGCGTAATATGTGATCAAACTGATTTGTTACCGGTACATAAACTGCATCCAAGCTGTATATCACTCCAAGGTAAGAACATCGTATGGCTGTTGCAACAATGTGAGAGACGTTTATGTCACTCTTTTTATTGTAAATAATATTTGAAGTATGTCTTTGTATATAGTTGTCACATTAATTAGCATGGCCTTATGGCTGTCAGAACTATTATTGCGTTCTGATTGGCTGAATTTCAAAAATCTTCTTCTCACAAACTGCATGGCAGATTGATTTGAAATATTGCAGAAATGTACCTTGGATGGTATTCTACAAAGTTTGAGTTTTTTTTTGTGCCGATCCAAAATCCGAGATGGCTGTCATCGCCGGACATAAGATAAGACCTTGTGGGAAAAATATACAAACAGCTTTTTCCCCGAAACTGTTCCTTACAATGTAATGAAATTATGCAGAAATGAAGCTTGGACAGTTATCGTATTATTTTGAGTTTTTAGCTAATTGGAAATTCAACATGGTTGCAAGGGACATTAATGCATTCTGATTTGTTGAATTTCAAAAATCTTCTCACAAACCGATTGATGGATTGATTTGTAGTATTGCAGAAATGTAACCAAGATGGTCCTCTATTATGTTTAGTTTTTTGTGCCGATTTAAAATTTAAGATGACCACTATCGCAGGACTTAGTTTAATATAGGACCATACGGGAAAAACATACAAACAGCTTCTTCTCCGAAACTATTTCTTACAATGTAACCAAATTATGCAGAAATTACGGTTGGATAGTTTTCATTTTATTTTAAGTTTTTGAGAGCCAATTGGAAATTCAAGATGGCTTCCAGGGCCAATAATGCATTCTGATTGGCACAATTTCAAAAATCTTCTGCTCACAAACCGATTGACAGATTGATATTAAATATTGCAGAAATGTACCTTAGATGGTCCTGTACAAAGTTTGAGATTTTTTTAAACATAAAACCCTATCGGAAGAACATACAAACAGCTTTTTTTTCCAAACTGTTCCACACAATCAAACTAAATTATGCAGAAATAAAACTTTGATAGTAATCTTATTATTTGGAGATTTTCGAGCCGATTAGAAATTCAAAATGGTTGCCAGGGCCATTAATCCGTTCTGATTTGCTGAATTTCAATCAAAAATCTTCTTCTCAAAATCCGCTTGGCAAAATTGTTTGTATTGTCAGAAAAACAGCCGGTGGTAATAATAAACAATATGACAGTGAATACTATATTATATTGCCTGTCCTGAAATAAGGAGTCACTGTGACCACTTCGTGGATTTGTAGGGCGATGGACGATAACTGTTAGGACTTCTTCGATAGAGACGTCCATCCAGTTCGGAGTTTACAAGTCAAGTCAGAGAATTCAAAATCAAGAGGGATTCCGAAAGTGAAGGTCATTTGTTATTGTTCTGGTTATTTTCCTCCTTAAGACGGCACACTCCAACAATATTATTGCAGAAATGTACCATTTTTGACATCGATAAAAAAAAGTGTTTGATTTCTGTAAGAACAAAAATTTCAGAAAAATTTCTTGCAATGTCAGTTAAACGCTGTATTTTTGGCACTTTTGTGGCGTCACCAACACATAAAAAAGACGTCACGTCACCAATGGAATGCAGGGGCACTGTTAACGTTGGTTAGACATGTTAAAATGAAACTATAATTGGTGTAGGAATATTTAACTTAAAATTATGTTTATTTGGGGATGTTCTGTTTTAAAAATCACTCTATCCCACCGGATATCATGTGAAATGAATATTACAAACATTAAATTAATATCGTAGTTATTAATACACTTAAAAAAAAGTAAAAGTCTGAAACATGTTAGTTTTTGTACTGAATTGTGCTGACGTTCACTCAACCTGTCTGATTATGTTTAAATATGACTGAATTTTACTCGACCTTAGTTCTGACGGTACTTACTACAGTACTTTCGCCTGTAAACGGAACATTTTGACTGATTGATAACTGAATGATGACGAATTTTGAAAAGTTGAGGGATCTCTGACTGATTGCGGACGAATACATCCGTCTAAAATCATGAATCCATCAGTGATCGGTGTGATCAATCCAATCAGTCCGATGCAGAATCCGTCATTGACTTATAAGCAGTGGGTTTACTGACGGATGCGTATAACTTCATAATTTGAATATGAAACGAATTTAAGATGTGTCATTTTTATATTATATATGCATTTATAATGAAATAAGAGCAAATATTCAAAAGAATAGTTAATACAAATATTTCGTTCCAAATAAGTAGTTTTATTTATAATATATAACGCGAATTTATTTATTGATAAATGAAACAACTTAAAAATTCTTATCAAAAGAAGACGAGTAGTGCAGAAGATAAATATCGTCTTTGACTTAATACTACCTTCAGAATTGTGTGTTATTACTTATTAAAATGTTGTTGTTGATTTATCATTCGTACAATAATCACATTTGTATGTAACATTTTTAATTCGTAAAAAAAGAAATAAGAAATGCAATAAATGTTGTTGAAAACGTTATCGAAACAAATAGCAAATATTTTTAGAAGTATAAAAAGTGAATTGACTATTGTATTTATATGTGGCCATCGTCTTGATATAGCTCAACCATTGATGAAACTGGCTTAAAATAATAATACCCCGCCCCTCCCCAAAACACATAAATAACAAATAATAAATAGCAAAGCTTTTAATTGCATGAAATAAAATGTAAGGGACCACACTAAATACACAAACCGTATTTTAGCTATATTCAGACGAAAACCAGAATACACAACTAGAAAAAACTAGAATATAAGATAAGGGTCGGAAACTTGCATTTTGTAGTGGCTTTAATAAACTTCTTCTATTTCGACATATACTGCATAACGGGCTTTCCGTTCGGGTGGAGCACCTCCTCCCCCATGGAAACAAGGAGATAACATCCTAACTGCCATCATCGAATGTGCAGGTTGGCTCTGTTGGTCGAGCCCTGGGAACATTCAGTACTCATGACCTAGTCTTACAGTGAGGATTTACAAGTAATATGTTAATGCTTTGGTGTATTTATCCGTTATAACTTTTTCTATAATCTGTGTTATGCATGTATATTTTTTATGTCGTAAATAGTAAATAGACCATTCCATCCCCACCCCACCTCAAAATCAATAACAGATTTATTTCACATGTTGCAAAAGACATGACATCGTATTGACAGACATCGTTTCTCCATGCAATTTGAAAAAACACTAATATATGCCTAGAGTCCTCTTTTTTGGTATATGGCATTTATTTAAACCGTTCTTCACAACCCGTTTTAATTAGTAAATAACTGTAAATAACTCTTTCTCCGCATAAAAAATTATAAGGGCGTTGCAACCCGTACGAAAAACGCAGCAGTGTACATTTCATGGTCGCAATAAAATTGTTGCTCCTGGTATACAGTTTTTTAAAACGTGAATTTAAGTGTCAGGAAACGGCAAGAATACTTTGGAGATTAGTTAGCAGGTTGTCATACTCCATGAGTTGACTCACCGATTGAATGTTAAGTCATAATTTTAAATCATTGTAAACTATAAAGCGATTTGGGGTTTTCAGTAACATTTCAGCTATATCACGGTGTCCAGATTTTATTGGGAGAGGATGGTAAAACCAATCCTTGTCGATTAAGTTGGAGTCGAGCAAACTCTACCCGCAGTATTCGCAAAATCCTCAACCTCAGTCTTGACAGGCACGTGATCAATAGAAGATGACCAACCAATCAGACACCAAGACCCCCATTACGGTATTGAGAAAAGTCTGCAAATACTGCAATTAAGCGCAAAAATGGTATGAAATTATATTTTTGTGTACGTCAATAAGTTTTCAGTTCAAAAAGATCTGCTTTAAAGAATTGTCATATCGATAAAACAGAACCTTCTCAAAACTTTCACCATTAAAGTGCGGCCTTCAATAACTAATTTCATGTAATCCTGGTTTTTAAAGGAACACATTTATACTTATATTTCATTATTTGTCAACGCCTATAATAGACAACGTAAAATAAACCACATATCAATCTACTTTTTTGTTAACATCAACTGTTTATTATTTCTTTTTGAGTAAACCAAAAAAATATCTTATGTTGAAAAAAAAACGTCCAAAAAGAAATAAATTATGAAGTTTTTTAAAACTCAGTTCGTGGAATCATTTTCCTCTCGCGTTTACATTTTCGCATCTTTAACTCACAAGCATATTCATATAAGCATGTGTAGTTTTTATAATAATTTATTACGGATTCGAAGTATTCATACTTTTTTAAAGATTCAATTCTTGTAAATTCATGTGACATAATAAAATAGTGCTTTTGTCGTAAATCTCATTTAGTATTATACCCCCGAATTCTAATGACTTGCGGCACAGACGAAAACTTTGAGCAAACCGCGACAAATGATCTATTAAACTTTATAATAACAAAACTTGACCTCGTTGGCCAAGTGGTTAAGGTAGCAGCATTCTACTATTGATCAACGATGCTGTCTGTTCGAGCCTTACAGCAACGGAGGTGTGCTTTACTCATCCCTAAATTTGCAAAGGGTACCAGTTTTCACTAGTGTCAAGCAATCCCGCGGTAAAAATCCCGCAACAGATTTATCTCGCAATAAGCTTATCACGCAATAAAAAGGATGCTTTTGGACATTCGCGCGGAAGTCGAAGAGGACACCTTGACTTTACAAATTTATAGTAAAACCTTGATTGCAGTTGTCATCCTGCAATTTGTACTAATCTACAATTATATAACCGATTTTTCTTCAATATTCAATATTTCATTGTATGAAATGTCACATTTAAGTATTTTTCGGGAATATTATTTCAAAGACTGGAGGAATAGCGGGTAGTTTTTGTGAAGTCTACGGGTTAAAAACGACACAATAAGCATGCTATTTTTGTTGTTCCTAATAAACTAAATGTCATTGTTTAAATTTTTTAATTTTTGCAAGCGAATATAGCACCTGAAAGAATCAACTCCAGATTTCATTGTCTCTGCTGAACTAGGACGGTTTCCACTTGATTTTCTAGTGAAAATCCGAATGGGAAAGTTTTGGAGTAGAATTAAAAATGGTAAAGGGAGCAAGATATCCAACTTATTATATAAAATAACTTTTTTCAATTATAATAACTATGGAATAGCAAATAAGTGGCTTTCGAATATCAAGTAATATGTAGATCAAGGTGTTTTTAAAAATATAGAACATGTGCTAAAAGAACAATTTGATCAACAAACAGAAAACAATACATTAATAAAAAAAAATTTTGAAGTTGTGTTCAGTTATTTTCGGTAACGAAATTTAAATTCTTAATACCTAGATACAGTTTTGTTGCATACTTTTCTCCTAAAACGGAGATTTTTGAGATTTTGTGTAGAAATTGGAGATTAAATTGAAAACTTCCGGTTTCGAGAATTTTTTACAACTCTATAGTCTCATTGTCATGGAAACCTCTACCATTAAGCGCGCTATCGCTCGCTATTATACTGCAACCCTGCCAAGTAACAACAGTTGCAGGATTTGTAGTTTCAGAACATTGTAATTTTGTAGTCAACTAGAAATAATTATTGCCAATTGAGGTCATGTTTTATGTTCTATCTTGACAAAATGAGAATAATAGGTTCTTTCACTCGTTTTTGGGAAAGACCGGTTGATCTTTCACGAGTGATAGAAATTTTATGTCTTTTTGCGAGTGGAGCGCAGCGAAACGAGCCAAAAGACACAAAAGTGTCTATCTCGAGTGAAAGTTTACACGGGCTTTCCCAAAAGCGCATGAAAGTACCTATTTCCGCGTGTAAGTAACTGGAGAGTGAGTTGATGCCAAGTTGGGTCTTTTGGCTGCACATATATAAATCCCGAAAATTGTCAGATAATACATATGCTTAAAATATCTAGCCTAGCAGTGCTCAACAATCCGGACCAATCACTAGGATTCTAAATAAAAGAATGAGACAAAAGCTGACTCTTGTAATGCATGTCAAGATTTCATGAACGCATGAAACTTACAAATTACAAACAAACTTCGCAGAATTCAGATACTATATAAACCGCATTTTGAAGTGTCCTAATGTGGTCGTTTTTCTGATATACATGTATATGCAATTTTTATGTTTTGTTTGTTTTCAATTTATAATTTTATAAATACTAAAAATGAAACTATTTTTAAGGGGATAATAAGTGTGGATGTAATTTTTCTGTGAACGTGTATATAAAAATATATCATATTAATGTATTGACTTGACAAAGACAATATAAGAACGAGGCATCGCCTTTACCCCTTTTCGTGACGAGTCCTTATATTGTGTTTTTTTTTCAAGTCAATATACTAATATTATGTTTATCCATCAATCTATCGTACAATATTTACTTTGATAGTAATTTTTTTATTTTGTATTCCTTTAAAATTCACTTTAAATTTATACCTCTATTACGCCGCTATATATTGTACACCTTGTGCAAGTATTTTGATAATCAACATAAATGACGGAAAATTGACGGATATTGTGACGAACGAGTTCTACTGTTCAGGATGAATAAAGTTCTACTGTGCAGGATGAATTACAACTGAAAAAGTTCTTCTGTTCAGGATGAATTACAACTGAAAAAGTAATCAACGTAAACTAATTATTAAAAGAAATAACAAAAAATACAACATAATTTTTCAATATCACATATTAAGTTGTACTTATTTCAGATCGTCGACTCGCGCAGCGGGTACACACATTTAAATAAAATAAGAATAACAAAAAAACATAATTTTCCAATATCACATAAGTGATCATGCATGTCATAAGAATTTGTATTTTAATCATTATTGCTCCTCGTCGGAAGTTATATGACAAATAGAAAGGAAAGCAACAAACCGGACGCTAAGTGGGAATTACAAATCCGAATTCAGACCAAAATGACGCAAAACACCAACCAAAAGGTTTGTGAGTGAATCGACCTCGTTCATTCATCGATGAGTTAAAGAAAATGTGCGTTTAATCCTTAAAATTCTACCAAATATTTTCTTTACTATATTTGCTTTCTTTCCCCCACATAAAATTTCAAGTGTGTGACGCGTAGGAATATACACAACGAACGGAAGACTAAGACGTGGTTGGTTTTAGGGAAGAAACTGGCATTGACAATAGATAAAATTTTCGATTTACCTAGAAGATTATTACTGAAAACAAAAGAAGACAGACAACAATCAATATTCTCATGAATTCTGCATACTAATGTTACCCATTGTACCGCGGTTTATATTTAACGTCATGTGCAACTTCACGTGTAACCTCAAAGCTTGTTCAAACGCAACGTAAACCTAGCTAGACTTTCTTTCTTTAATACGAACAAGAAAAACAAAAGTTGTTTTATCAATGGAAATGGAAAGAACAATGCTGAAAAATGGAGTTGGTGACAAAGCTTTACATCGAGCGATATTTGTATCGCTAAAATTCGATTGTACTAGCTGGCTAAGTTTATTGTCTGAATCGTCCATCACTCATGGCGGCCATATTTGTTTACATTTAGCAACAAAAAATGTAGTTCCCCAACAGTCGTTCATGGAAGTATAATTCTTTTCTTACATTTCATTTACTTTTATAGTCATTTCTAATTGGCGAAAAGGCCTTAAACCAGTATTTCTTAGATCCGTTCGAACTTTCAAGAACGACTATTAGGAACTACTAAACGTAAACAAATATGGCTGCCATGTGTCGTGTAAATATGGAAATCTTTGTCATTAAATAAACGTTATTTTCTTTTAAATTGCTTGGATATGTCAGTATCCAACAGGAAACAATAATATGTATTCATATGGACGCAAATCACGAAAAATATGTTCCCTTAATAATCCACTTCTTGTAACATTCGTTACTGTCGCTTTTAAAAATTAGATGGCTTGATTTGTTATAATTTTTTACTCATTCGATCTTTCACTTTCTTGTTCAGGGGTACATGATTTAGGTGATCAAAAATGTATTCCATCATGATTTTTTTAGTGTAGCAATGACAGAATCGTCAACAGGGCATTAAATATCCATGTCGCCATTGTCAGGAGAAAACTCTAGGTTCTTGGAGTTGTTACTTTCCATTTTATTATCATTGACGATTCTTATGAATTTATAGGCTTTTTGGTAGTTTTGTATATAAAGAATTTTTTAATTAGAAATTTTTTCACGGCGTCATCGATAAAATTCGTTCAATATCAATGTCTTAAATCTGATTTCTAGTGGCGTATGGTTAAGGAGAAACATACATTATTCTTAGTTATGCTAAAGGTAAATATGATAATTGTCACTGCTATTTAGTTTTTTCAACATATGTATATCGTGAATAGATCAACATGGTGGAGTGACAGTACACAGATGTAAGAGCAGTTCACAACAAATTGGATTTTGACATTTGCGAGTGTGTATTGACTGTATATTTGTTTGACAAGTTTGAAACATAGGGCTTGACCCCGCCAAACAAACGCAACTATGAAGTACGACTGTATATTTGTAAATGTGAGTCCTTACAATTCTACTGAACCCCATCGTGCCCCCCCCCCCCGCGCCCGAGATCGCGACTTTGACAATTGGAGGGACACAGATAAGAACTACGCATCGGTCACTTTACCTGGACTAGATAAAAATAAACCGAACTTTACCCATTTATAAATGTGTGATTTAATGTCAAAACTATTAAACCCTGACTTTCACTTGTTAATACAACAAAACGATCTATTGATATTTACTGAAACTAAATGTGATGATTTTTATGCCTTAAATGTTCCTAGTGAATACAATATGTACTTAAAAAATAGACAAAAAGTTTAAAAACAAATGTGACGGAATTGCAATTATTTACAAAAAAGAATTGTCTGATTTCATCAAAATCTGATTCGGAATCTATTCATTGGTTAGAAATTTCCTCTAAAACAGTTAATTTAGATGCGAACTTTCTGTTGGGATGTGCTTACATTCCACCAGAAAACTAAAATACTCAACGGAGGAATGTTTTGTGGAAGTAGAAGAAAAATTTATTAAATTCTCAGTCAATACTAAATGTAAATTATCGGCGATATGAATGCTTGCACTTCGACATCGAGGGGCCTCGTTGGCCGAGTGGTCAAGGTAGTTCGTCTACTATTGATCACGTGGTCTGTCAACACTGAGATTGCGGGTTCGATTCTCACTGCAGGCAGGGTGTACTCGACTCCAATCTTAATTGACAAGGATTGCCAGTTTTCCTATTGCAGGTCGGGGGTTTTCTCCTGGTACTTCGACTTCCTTCCCCAATAAAAACTGGACGCCACGATATAGCTGAAAAATTGCTGCTGAAAGTGGCGTTAAACACCATCAAACAAACAAACAAACAAACAACTTCGACATCGCAGGATTTTATAACGCCTGACGAAGATCTTTTAGAAATTCTAAACCTATCAGAGCAATCAAATGACAATTTTGGTTACCAGATTTTAAAGTCTAAAAACATCCCATAGTTGAGATGTAGTAGAGACACTGTCCGTTTGAATAGACACGGCACAAAATCAATTGATTTTTGCGAAAGGTGCAATATGTTTATTGCAAATGGTCGCATTTTTAGCGACATAAGTATTGGTAATACTACCTGTAAAGGTGCAAGTCTACTGGACTACGTATTGTTATCGCCTTGTTGTTTGAGTATATCACTGATTTTTAAATATTTGACTTTAACTCGACGTTTTCTGACGTACATAACATAACAGTTTTTGTCGAACGTTAAACGTCCCCCCCCCCCTCGATAGAAATTGATACTTTTACGACTATTTCCATGATCTAAATAGCTATGATATAGTAATGATGACTTAGATATAGATCTAGATAGCTTATCTGAGAACCCGGTGTATGATTATTTATTGAATAGTGAAATTACCGAAGCCGAAATACTTGATGCTATTAGAGATTTTAAAAATATTATTTCATATCAGTAAAATTATGTTTGTTTCAATATATGTACATGCACTACCCAAAACGAGGAAAAAATATCATAAAGTTTAGAAAACTAACTGTGCATAGCCTAAAAATGCCAAACAATGATATATCATGAGGCCCACATTCAAATCATACAGCAAGCAGCTACAAATACATAATACAGTCTTAAACACATGGTTTCTTAATTCTTCAATAAAATAAATATAATAGTTTTTTTATATAGCTGGCATCGTCATGATACTTGACAGCACTCGTGACAGTGGTATTGCTTTTAACATTGATAATGCCCTCGCATTTGGCTCGGGCATTATCAATGTTTCAGGCAATACCACTCACCGTTGTGCAGTCAAGATATCATGACAATGCTCTCTATATAAGCAACTATTGTATAAATGAGGCTCCAGGCCTTGATTGTGTTCTGAATGAGTTCTTTACAAATTCTCCACCAATTATGAATTTAATCTTATCAAAAATATTTACCTTTGTCTTGGACATAAGAATAATACCTCAAAACTGGACAGTTGGTATAATTAAACCTGTGTACAAGAACAAGGGAGATAAGATGGATCCTGATAAGTTCAGGGCAATAACACTGATTAGTTGTTTGGGAAAGATCTCTACCTCGATCATGAATACCAGATTAACTTTTTTTGCCAACGAGATTTCTCTCCGAATAAACAAACTGGTTTTCGAAAAAGATCATTCAACTCTGGATAATATATTTGTTTTACACACATTAATTTCACTTTATCAAAATAGTGGTAGAAAACTGTTCTGTTCGTTTGTTGGTTTTTCGAAAGGCATTCGACACTGTATTGAGAAATGGCCCCTGGAAAAAACTTTATTTGAGTGGAATACGAAGGAAATTATTTAGTGTTGTTTATAACATGTACGATAATATTAAATCGTGTCTACAGTACAATGTCCACAATTAGGTTTTTTTCCCCATGTCTGACAGGGGTACGACATGGCAAAAACCTCTCCCCTTTTTTATTCTCCATCTTTTTGAATGATCTAGAAAGCTTCTTTATAGATTTCAATTGCTCTCCGCTCGAACTGATTAAACGTGTTAGTACAACGGCTTATTCGTGCCAAACAACAAATAGAAAAAAAAATTCTTATTTCGTTTAAACGATTTATTAATTCGTTTGAACGGTTTATTGAATCATTTAAACAGTTTATTAAATCGTTTAAACTATTTATTTATAAGTTTGAACGGTTTATTAAATCGTTTGAACGGTTTATCAAATCATTTTAACGATTTCTTAATTCGTTTGAACGGTTATCAAATCGTTTAAACGATTTATTAATTCGTTGAACGGTTTATTAAATCGTTTGAACGGGTTTATTAAATCGTTTAAACGATTAAATTAATTAGTTTGAACGGTTTATTAACTCGTTTAAACGATATATTCATTCATTTGAACGGATTATTAAAGCGTTTGAATGGTTTATTAAATCGTTTAAACGAAAAAGGAATTTTTTCTATTTGTTTCTTGCACGAATGTTAGTGATCAAGGATAAGGTGTTTTGATTGAAATTTGTGTCATTCTATATGCCGATGATACGGTGATCCGCTGATGCGATGCAGAGCGCATTAGATGTTTTCCAATGGTACTTTGATGAATGGAAACTGCAAGTTAACGTTTCCAAAACAAAAGTTAGGATCTTTTGTACAAGAAAAGGCCAACATAACTGAATTAAAGATTAATAATTCAATCGTAGAGGTTGTTGACTCATATTTAAAAATATTACTTAAATATAATGGCAATTATTTCGAGGCCAGAAGAAAACTTGTCAACCAAGCTCAAAAGTCACTATTTTGTATTTATCAATGTATTAAAATCAAAACCTGTCGATAGAATGACAACTTAAATTGTTTAATTCCATGGTCGAACCAATTTTACTCTATTGATCGGAAATATGGGGTTTTGAAAATATTAAAGCTATAGAGCAAGTTCATAATCTTCTGTAAAAGAATTTTGAAAGTTAAATCATCAACACGGTGTATTGGGAATTAGGTCGTTTTCCTATTGACATAGAGATAAAAGTGAGAATGATTTCATTTTGGTGTAAATTAGTAAACAATAATATTAAGCTTAGAAGTTCCATGTATTCTATCTTGCATAACTTGAAAGAGAAGAGTGTTTAATGGTTTAAGTGGTTACATTATATCGAGTCTATATTTAATAAAAAGGGTTTAAATGACACATTTTAAAACGAAACCAGGGTATTTAAATACTTCATAAAACCAGGGTATTTAAATATTTCATAAGTATGTCAAATTTTTAAAGACCAGTTCGTTCAAAATAGTTTTCAAGAGATTGAAAATTCATCACGAGGTCAAATGTTCCCAGGCAAAATATAATATGTACTCTGTGTTATCTTGGTATAGGGGATGAGTATCATTATTTGTCTCTATGTCAAAATCAAACTGTACTAAAACTTAGCAATAAATGTGTACCAAGATACTATTGCCAGTATCGATATATCACCAACAAAATACTATTGCCAGTATCGATATATCACCAACAAGATACTATTGCCAGTATCGATATATCACCAACAAGATACTATTGCCAGTATCGATATATCACAAACAAGATACTATTGCCAGTATCGATATATCACCAACAAGATACTATTGCCAGTATCGATATATCTCCAACAAGATACTATTGCCAGTATCGATATATCACCAACAAGATATTATTGCCAGTATCGATATATCAACAAAATAGGATTGCTAAAATATTGTAAAGTACAAGTTTACAAACATCTGCATGTATTTATTTAGAAACTCAACGCATCGTTCAAGGCTGTATATGCTGTATACAGATCTCAAATGTATTTTATTAATTTTTTTTGCTCCGCCTTAATGTTTTTATTGATTAGAAATGTCCTCATGTTACAACTTTGTATATGTGTCTGAGCGTTATCCAATAAACTCTGTTAAACTCTGTTAAAGGTGCAATGATTGACTGTTATGAATTTTTATACCGAATCACAATTTTATCTTTAATTTTTTTTCTAGGATCGGATAGTAACTTGTCTCTTGGTATAAATTATACTTTATATATGGACTGTCTGATTTTCTTATTCTTAATTGTTAAGGGTTATGGTATATATTAAGGCGTTGTGTGTTATATACTTTGCAAGAAGGTCTTTATCATTAATAAATACACGTATTATTATTATTATTATTATTATTATTATTATTATTATTATTATTATTATTATTATTATTATTGGTGTTGTTGTTCTTGTTGTTGTTGTCGCTGTATATTGACGACGAATGACTACACAAATCGACTGTTTATTAATCGTCTACTTAACAAAATTGGAAACGGGGAAAATCGTAACGGATTGCATATCTTTTAATATACCATTAATTTTATTGTTCAAGAGGACATTTAGTTTACTCATGACAACAAAAAACATCCTTATTCTTTCTGTTTTAACATGCATGCCTCACCAAAGTTAACCCTTATCTCGTTTTGTTTTTTAAATAATATTCCCGAAAAATATAGAAAGCGACATTTCGTACAATATGATATATATAGACTTGTATATATAAGAAAAATATCGGTCATAGAATTGCAGATTAGAACAAATTGCATGATGAAACTGCAATTTAGGTTTTACTGAAAATCGTTATCTAGGTGTCCCCATTGACGTCCGCACGAATGTATCCAAATTTCGTTTTGTATTCGAACGCACCCATTTTATTGCGTGATAAAACTATTGCGCGGGATGGCTTGACATTCACATGATATTAGTCACTCATTCGGGATTTATAACAAAGATTATATAACAAAAAACACTATTTTTGTTATAAAAAAATTTAAACTTATTTGTATAGTATAAAATAGTGAAAAATTGCTTTTTTCAAATGAGGGGGCCTCTTAAATGTAAATCGTCTAATGTTCTATTCTTAAGGAACGACTTATAGCCTTTGGGAAGTGCCAAAGTAAAGTATTATAAAGAATGTATCAAATTTTTTTTCAGGACAATGTGCCCATTTTTTTTATCAAACTCAAAAATTTATTATAAAATCTAAAAGGCTTCCCGTATAGATTTTCATTGCAATTACCCACACGGCTCCGAGCAATTGTGTTTGAATTTCGCTCTACCACCCCTACCCCCACCTCACCTTAACACATTCAGTTATTTAATAAATCATTTCTTTTCTTTCATGATTGGATACTACAATCATGTTATCTGCAAATGTTTGAATATTTGTCCTTAGTAGACAGACCAGAAAAGCAACTTTGCTTGCTTCTGAATCCTAATTGTCATGAATTTCTTTGCATTGTTTTGTGTGATCCTATACGATCATGCTTATATTATGAAATAAGTATGTTTACACAAAGTTTTATTCTGCGTAACTTTTGAAAATTTGATATGATCGCACACATACTATTCTTTTTTAAATTAGACAAACCAGAGATGTCCGAAAATTTTGGTATTATGCCTCTTGTTTGTAGCAGTCAAGGAGATTTCAGTTGTTATTCTTGAAACGCCTTCCGTTTTCTTGGAAAGGCACACAATGTCATCGTGGACAAAACGATATAAAATTTGATGTATAATACATGCGATAAAAATACCATACACAACTTTAAAGTTTAATCAAATTCCATTCAGTGGTGTAGGTAGAGTTGCGAATAAGAGATTGATACCACCTATGTCAAACAATGTCACATTCTATTTTTTTCTATGGGAAACACCAAATATTATCCCGATCATAGGTAAAATATTAGGTGCACAATAGAATTAGGTGAGGCGATATCAGTATTATGACCTGACTACCCCCAACGAGAGGGCTTCCCTTATACGCCACCTAGTGACACGCTCGGCAGCTTTGTGGGTCGAGAACTGTGAACCCTCGCGGTACGGTACGGTACGAAACCGAAACAATTTAATTAAAAAAAAAGAATAAGTTTACAGAATCTTGAACAATAATGATGTCAATGAATGGCGTATCAATACGCACGCGGCGAGATCCAGTCAAGGTGGGCGCGTGTCCCAATTAACATTATTTATAGGAAAATAAAAACAAAATATGTTCATCCAATAAAACTTTTTTTTATCAATATTCATTTATAACAAACAAACACAAAAAACTTAAAATGAACAAACAACTGTGTTGAACTGGGGTTAGGGAAAAATAGCTGTCAGCTTTTGGTAAATTTGAATATCAAAATAACAAGAGAAGATATGGTTGAACCATATCGGGGAAACTCAATTAAAGTAAATGGAGGATTAAAACAGGAACCCATTTTGTATTGTAATATGCGAGATTAATACAATACAAATACAAATATAAATAATTTTATTGGCCTAAACTCATCTACAATAAATAGTGTAATGGAAAATTATATATAACATCACATGTAATGTAACGTAAATTACCGTTACATACATTAACATTACGTACATTATATGTTACGTACAATAAAAGCACTGCATTTTAAATTATTTTGCCTTTAGGTGCTAAATATAAGTAATGTATTAATCGATGTTCTGAAGTGCTTTTCAATGTATTTTAGCAGTTATGACACATTATTTAAATGTCTTTAGTGTTTCAGCGCTCACAAACGGTGTTACTGACCTTAATTTCTTAAACGTGACACAATAAATTTCGCTGTTTTATTCGTTGCTGACAACAATTTAAATGAAACATAGATAAGCATTTGTTATGATGATAATTGGATTCAACTTGATCTAAAACCAATAAAAGAACGTCAATAAACGTGTATTGGTCATGCTTTATAGAGAAAATAGATTGATTGTTTGGATGGATGTTTGCTTTATGTCCAGCGAGCAGTATTTCAGTTATGTTCAGGAGTTTTATTACATACATCAATAGGTTTTTGGCGACATGCAATCAAGGCCACATATCTTGTAACAAATAACAACTTTTATCAAAACTATATTTCTGTCTTCATACAATACAACAATTTATTAATAAGAAAAATCATCAAAAGAATATTTTCCGGGTGTGTTTAATGATTATTTATAAACTCAAAAGTACTTGATGCAAGAAAGCGACATGGTTAATTTGAGCAGTACTGTACACAACTATTAAAAGTAATGTATGCAAGGTCAAAACTCAAATGCTAAGATTGGGTGAACCTTCCGTCTCCAAAACATCGACATTGATACATTTTCTGTACAAGAAATAATTTATTGAGACTTTCAGATTTCACTGAATAAATATTCGACTTGAAAGTTTGACGACATGTTTTTCTTTAAAATGCAACATTTACGATGGAATGAGACCTCATCAACGCCATCTTTGTCCCAAATTAATTACATTTGTACCGTTTGTTAAATCTGCAATCCAAATTGGGATAAAGGACTGGTTTTCGCTTGTTTTAAAAATATTCGAAATTCTGAATACATTGATTTATGTATTATTTTATTTTGCAAAGATGTACATGTGTAAATCGTGTCAAGTTACTGTTAGGACATCATGATGATCAGCTGCAGCAGCACAGGCAGCCATGGAATATTAACTGTTTACATCACGAAAATTGTTTAATACACCATTAAAATAGTAGCAAGAAGTTCATTATTGTTGGACATACTTACAATGCGTTAATTATACAATTAACAATTCAGATGAAAGCAGATTGAATGTGCATTTATATAATATTGGACATATTTACAATGCGTTAATTATATAATTAAATTCATCGTGACCCAAAAGTTGTTTTTAGACCAATCAAAAACGCGCAAAATCCTATTCATGTAATAATTTATGTTATTACATGAATAGAATTTTGCGTGGTTTTGATTTGTCAAAAAACAACTTTCGGGTCACGATAAATCGCAACAGTACTAAATTTACATAAAATGTTTGTACGCTGCACGATTCCGCTGCATAGTAGTCAAGCGGAATCCGATATCGACCTGGTTTTTATGCTTTAGCCAATCAGAATAGCCGTCTTAATAAATTCAGTCGTCCAATCAAATCGATTGTATTAATTGTACACAATTCAATGACGTCAGCTATACATACATCGTGCGTGTCAACAACAAATGGGAGAAACGTCGGTTCTGCGATATATTCATTCAATTATACTCTTCTCAATATTTGAAACTGGAATTTCAGGATTATCAGCAAATTGATATCAAAATGCAGTATTAAATAAAACATATTAAGGGTAACTAACATTACAACAATTACAAAATGTAAGCAGGCGCTCCAATGGAATATACATCCTCAGTTTTTCTGATCAAGGGAGATGGTGGTTTTATTCATGTAATAAAACAATTAATGACTTTGATATACGGTCCCTATCAGGATTTATCAGCCCTCAAAATGTATATTCACCTCGCCTAGCGGCTCTGTGAATATTACATTTCTCTGGCTGATAAATCCTGATAGTGACCTATATCAAAGTCATTAATTGTATATTATCGCTATTTTGCAGTATTTTCCTTTGATTATCGCTATTTTGCAGTATTTTCCTTTGATCTTTGTGTGTGATATTATTCTTTATCTAAAATTAAGTATGTATTTAGTCAAAATCTGAAAAAATATCGATTGATACAAGCTGTGTGATAAAAAACCTTGTATCATCTATATATGTGATACAAAATGTACTTTTGTCGGAACTACTTCTTGACGTCACAATGAATGCAATAACCAATAATTCGTTGAATGACTTCATTCTATGAATGAAATATGACGTCATAATGCGTGTGACGTTAGGGGCTATATTTTATAAACAAACATGCTTCGTTGAATGTTAAATTTTAAATTGTAAACATTCAGTTTTGTTCTGGTCCTTGTATACTTCTTAATTTTAGATAAACTTATTACATACATTTAAGTGTAGGTACAACTACCTGTATCACGTCTCGACAGTTGCATACATTCCGCATCACAACTCGACGCTGCGCGTCTCGTAGTGATACGAATGTACACAACTGTCTCGACGTGATACAGGTAGTTGTACCTACACATAATGTATGTAATGTATATATCTCACTCTACTAGCGCGAGATAGGCCCATCTCAGCTCGCTGTCAAGACGTCGTTAAGTAACACTGTGACGTCACAATGTTACAAAACAGCGATAAACAGATTATTTACGTTTTATGAAACTCTATGCATTTTCTCGCCATCTCATCTCAGGGCTGTCGCCCTTTGATGAGATATGAACGAGAAAACGCATCTCGTTTCAAAAAACGTAAATAATTATAGATTATTAACGTTTTTTGAAACGAGATGCATTTTCTCGTCGTATCTCATCGAAGGGCGACAGCCCTGAGATGAGATGGCGAGAAAGTGCATCGAGTTTCAAAAAACGTAAATAATCTGTTTATCGCTGTTTTGTAACATTGTGACGTCACAGTGTTTACATAACGACGTCTTGACAGCGAGCTGAGATGGGCCCATCCCACGCTAGTAGAGTGAGATGGAATAATATCGCACATAAATATCAAAGGAAAATACTGCAAAATAGCGATAATCTATAATTATTGTATGCGGTATTATTCCATCTCACTCTACTACCTTGAGATAGGCCCATCTCAGCTCGCTGTCAAGGCGTCGTTAAGTAAACACTATGACGTCACAATGTTACAAAACAGCGATAAACAGATTATTTACGTTTTATGAAACTCGATGCATTTTCTCGTCATCTCATCTCAGGGCTGTCGCCCTTCGATGAGATATTGACGAGAAAACTCATCTCGTTTCAAAAAAACGTAAATAATCTATAATTATCGTTTGCAGGTTATTTACATGGAGACGTTGAAATTCCCTTGGTTGATGTAGGACAATTACTTTTGCGCAGATGTTGTGGCTCATTGGTACAACGACAAAGTTATAATTTGCAACAAATTGTTGCATGTACAGAATAGACTTGAACAATATTCCTGGCATCATTTTCTGGAGATTGCTTGCATCCTATTTCTAAATTGATTACATTGTGCATTTCAACAAGAAGGATTATGGAAATATTACAGAAGTGTACGAAGTGTAATCCTACATGCTTATAATCTCATTTTTTGGTAATATCTATTCTTTTTGTATTTATTTACAACTTTACAACTATTTAAAATTTAATGTTGTGTTTATGTTCATGCTGCAAATACAAATCTAGGAATTAATCACATATTTATCTACATGTTAATAAAAAAAAATTACAAAAATGTTTTTATATTGTAGGTTTTTGCATCTTTTTTTGGTGCATTTCCTACTTGGTACAAACATAACATATTCTTGGGCACATGTTACATTTTTTGTAAATGGTATATACTTAAGTTAATTGGGCACATAGTGTCACATTATTTACATATACTTGGACATATGGTGTCACATGGTACAAATTATTATATTTGGATACATGGTTTTTTGGTACATAATGGTACAAACTTAAATATACTGGAGGACATGGTGTCGCATTATTTGCACATGGTACATTTGATCCAGGATGGTACAAGCTAACATATATACACTGGGGCACGTGGTGTCTGTCAAATTGCACATGGTACATGCATGGTATCAAACTTACAAATACCGGTACTTGATCACATCATGGAGCCACAGTATTTCCACACTGTGCATTTTGTACGTGGTACACTGTGACCACAGTGTTTTATTGTTTGCACTGGGTTGAATATGAGGTATTGGTTTATGCTGTATATAGTACACAAAACCTCGAGCAGTTGTATATGGTACACACAAACTCGAGAACACGAGGTCTTAATTTTGCATGAAGTAATCGCATAATTACATACACGTTCTTGTACAGCAAGTCAATATCAAGTAATATTGGCACTATTGGCCCTTGCTTGTATATTTACGTATGTATTACTTATACATTTACAGAATCATTTTATACTATGTATTATATTTAGTCTAAAAATGTTCAAGTTAACGCATTTGTCGTAGTAATCAAAAATGTTTCATAAAATGTTTTATACTGTAGATATTTACACTTGGTACATGTTTTACTTAGTACAAACTTAAATATACTTGGGCAACATGCGTATATCTGTACATGGTATAAAACTTAGTGCCACATTATTTACACAAAGCAATGTGCATTTGGTGTAAAGTACAAACTTACATATACTTGGACCTGGTGTCACGTGGTAAACATTTTTTCTATATTTGGGCACATTACTGTCGCATTATTTTCACATAGTGCATTTGGTCCATGATACCAACTTACATATACTCCAGCACATGGTGCATTTGGTCCATGATACAAACTTACATATACTCCAGCACATGGTGCATTTGGTACAGGATACAAACTTACATATACTCCAACACATGGTGCATTTTTACAGGATACAAACTTACATATAAGCTAGCACATGGTGCATTTGGTACATGATAAAAACTTACATATACTCCAGCACATGGTGCATTTGGTACAGGATACAAACTTACATATACTCCAACACATGGTGCATTTGGTACAGGATACAAACTTACATATACTCCAGCACATGGTGCATTTGGTCTACGATACAAACTTACATATACTCCAGCACATGGTGCATTTGGTATAGGATACAAACTTACATATACTCCAGCACATGGTGCATTTGATACAGGATTCAATCTTACATATACTCCAGCACATGGTGCATTTGGTACAGGATACAAACTTACATATACTCCAGCACATGGTGCATTTGGTACAGGATACAAACTTACATATACTCCAGCACATGGTGCATTTGGTACAGGATACAAACTTACATATACTCCAGCACATGGTGCATTTGGTACAGGATACAAACTTACATATACTCCAGCACATGGTGCATTTGGTACAGGATACAAACTTACATATACTCCAGCACATGGTGCATTTGATACAGGATACAAACTTACATATACTCCAGCACATGGTGCATTTGGTACAGGATACAAACTTACATATACTCCAGCACATGGTGCATTTGGTACAGGATACAAGCTTACATATACTCCAGCACATGGTGCATTTGGTACAGGATACAAACTTACATATACTCCTGCACATGATGCATTTGGTACAGGATACAAACTTACATATACTCCAACACATGGTGCATTTGGTACAGGATACAAACTTACATATACTCCAACACATGGTGCATTTGGTACAGGATACAAACTTACATATACTCCAGCACATGATGCATTTGGTACAGGATACAAACTTACATATACTCCAACACATGGTGCATTTGGTAGAGGATACAAACTTACATATACTCCAGCACATGGTGCATTTGGTACAGGATACAAACTTACATATACTCCAGCACATGGTGCATTTGGTACAGGATACAAACTTACATATACTCCAGCACATAGCGCATTTGGTACAGGATACAAACTTAAATATACTCCAGCACATGGTGCATTTGGTACAGGATACAAACTTACATATACTCCAGCACATAGCGCATTTGGTACAGGATACAAACTTACATATACTCCAGCACATGGTGCATTTGGTACAGGATACAAACTTACATATACTCCAGCACATGGTGCATTTGGTACAGGATACAAACTTACATATACTCCAGCACATGGTGCATTTGGTACAGGATACAAACTTACATATACTCCAACACATGGTGCATTTGGTACAGGATACAAACTTACATATACTCCAGCACATGGTGCATTTGGTACAGGATACAAACTTACATATACTCCAGCACATGGTGCATTTGGTACAGGATACAAACTTACATATACTCCAACACATGGTGCATTTGGTACAGGATACAAACTTACATATACTCCAGCACATGGTGCATTTGGTACAGGATACAAACTTCCATATACTCCAACACATAGTGCATTTGGTACAGGATACAAACTTACATATACTCCAACACATGGTGCATTTGGTACAGGATACAAACTTACATATACTCCAACACATGGTGCATTTGGTACAGGATACAAACTTACATATACTCCAGCACATAGCGCATTTGGTACAGGATACAAACTTACATATACTCCAGCACATAGCGCATTTGGTACAGGATACAAACTTACATATACTCCAGCACATAGTGCATTTGGTACAGGATACAAACTTACATATACTCCAGCACATGGTGCATTTGGTACAGGATACAAACTTACATATACTCCAGCACATGGTGCATTTGGTACAGGATACAAACTTCCATATACTGGGGCACATAGTGTCGCATTATTTTGCACTTGGTGCATTTGGTACATGGTACCAACGTACATACACTTTAGCACATAGTGTCTCATAGTACACACTTTTCTATATTTGGGCACATGGTGTCGCATTATTTGCACATGGTATTAATCTTACACATAGTCCAGCACATAGTGAGTTTGGAACAGGAAACAAGCGTACATATACTGGGGTACATGGTGTCACATTTTCTGCACTTGGTGTATTTGGTACATGGTACCAATCTTAATTATACTTGGGCAAATGGTGCCACATTAATTGCACGTGGTGCATTTGGTACATGTACAAGGTATCAAACTTAATTATACTTGGGCAAATGGTCCAACATCATTTGCACGTGGTGCATTTAATTGGTACAAGGTACCAACTTACATACACTTTGGCACACGGTGTCTCATTGTTCACACATGGTTGCATTGGAGTTATACAGCTATTTGAAGGTTGAAATAACTAAGTCATTGGTTCTATATAAGTTAAGTTTTTTAAAGAACCCTGCAACACAGTTTGACCTCAGCTTCTTATTTAGGAGAAATCCTTTGAAATGTTTACAGTAGACTCAAATATGCGTACATGGTATGATGATCGTTTGCATTTGTACATATTACACACAAACTCGGGCACATTGTGTTGTATTTTTGCAGGTGGTCAACACATCTATTAATTCAGCCTACCATTAACCATTTGTTTGTGTGCATGAAAGATGGGTCCCACTAAACGACAGCGTGAAGTCAGTAATCGACCAGCGAGACGACTGAAGTCTATAGATGCAAGACGAGCCGTAAATGTCAATGTTGATAGTAGTCTTGAGGGTCAAAATAATGACGAATATAATTATGCAGTTACAAACGTGGCATCTACATATCACTGTTCAGACCGAACTTCAGTCAATAGGACTTTTGTTCAGATGCCATCTAATTCAGGGCCAACAGCACCACAAATTTATCATGCAAGACTGGCTATTGTAATTATATGGCAACATAGCTTAATAGCCTCAAACAGGCAAAACTGTCATTATTTAACAGTATTTAAGGTTCTGAGTCATCGACCAAGTTTGAAAATCAATTTACAGGTGGCATACAGAGGTCAAGATATTCCTGGTGTGTAATATGTGCCACAATTTAAATTTATAGTATTTGCATTGAAGGTCCAGATTTGCTTGCTTCAAATGCTATTTATAGATTAGTTTTTAAACTTGTTAAAGGCAGAAGTTGTCTGCTCTTTAACATCATTTGATTACAATTATTATGTATTTGATTGGTCCAAAAATCATAATCAGTGGTATATATCAATATCTCCAGTCCCGCACTCTTATCCAAATGTAAGGGTTTTAAGAGTTTTACCTTCACGGAAACCAGACATAGAAATCAGGAATATAACATTGCTTCAAATAATATTTATAGATTAGTTTGTAACTTTTCAATGGGCAGAAGTTGTCTGGTCTTTAATATATTTTGATTACAATTATTTCGTGTTGTGAGACGGCAGGTTTTTCCCTTTTCAAGTGTGCCTTTTGATTGTATAGGGTATATACTAGTTACATGTATGTGTCATATATACTCATGTCTTTTTGTTATGTTGTTTTTATGTTAACCTATGCTGATGTCTAATATTTGTTACATTTTATGTTACTGTTTTTTATAACTGAATTTGTAGCGCCCATGACATACACATAATTGCATAGTTACATATTATTACTTTAAATATTCCCCATGCATATATGTCAAAGGTCAGCAGTTGGCTGCTTTTTGGTGTACACACTTGTCATTGTTACTATTTTTTTTAGTTGTAAGTAGTGAGTCGCAAATATTTATGTTTTTAGGTGACTCAATTGCCAGGGTTCCTAAAGGTGCTATTTTTGTTAGGCCAAGTTGTACATGTAGGGTTAGTATTCCTGATTACAGATACAGGGTACATATACATGTAATATCTAGACGGTTTTAGGCAATTTGCAAGCTTATAGTAACCCCTATTGTTTGATCCACCAACTCCTAGGTATGGCGGCTGCCATGTGTACATGGCTGTGGCTCATTTTACAGGCCATCCCTTTTTTATTGTACGGAGCTTTATTATTAGTAGGACTTTTGAAGTAAATGTTCTCATTATATGGGCTATCTGTGCAAAGAAGAAAATTGCATTCATTCGGATTTTACATGGATATGTGCATGTTTGGTTAATTGTTTTATTACGGCTCTAGAGAAATCATGGATAAAAGAATCAACTGCATTAATTTAAAACAAGTCCACTACAGGCCAATGCAGTTTTCTAAGTCCAAGGGCCATAATTTCTGTGGACCGGAACGATATTCGAATTTCGAACTCGAACTCATCATGGTTGACTCACAGACCAAATATCAGCTAAGTATCGGCAAACGTGTAGAAAACAGTCCTGAAAACGTGTGTGACGGACTGACGTACGGTGTGAAATCCTAAAGTACCCTTCGGCGAAGCCAGGAGGGGACTAGTAAAAATTGTTATTTTGTCAATTACACCTCTCTTTAAGATAAAACAGTTTATATTAATACATTTCAGTTTTCTTAACTAGTTATAAAAAAGTCGAGAAAATGATATGATTATCTCATTTTCCACCCTGTTCTGATTGATTGAATTATTGATTGATATATATAAGTAAATAAACATCTGGAATTCATAATGTAACAACAGTGCAAGGTTGGACCAACTCTGATCAGTTTTTTAGGAAGATTTGTAGATACGCAAAAACTTATAAAGACGACAATAGCCGACAAGTAAACTTTATACGTAGACTGTTGTACAAATGAACGTAATGAAGTCTTATGAATGTTCATTTGTGTGATTGTAGCAACTTTTGTACGAGTGTGTGTTTTTCTTTATGGCTATTACATTTTATAAGTATTTGCTAAAGTGAAAAGCATTTATTGTCACCAATTATAAACCAACAGGCAAAAGATTGTCGATTAACTTGCCGTATGTCTGGGTTTCAGCCGGGTATTGAGGCCTTACCCAATAAAAACTGGACGAAGAAAATTTGATGAAAGTAGCACAAGACCCTATTCGAAACAGCATCTATAAAATGCGTCTATACGCTACTGTTATAACAAAAATTATCCATAGCGACCCTCCCCTTTTATAAGCAGAAAAAACAAACATCTTACAAAATCAAGCAGTCTGCTATCCTGTATCTTCCCATCTGTAACTTAAAGAGAATGTACTTCAACTCTGATTGTAAAATACACATTGTTTACGCAGTTTATTAATATCGTCTATCTAATGCTGCTTCAAAACCATAATTTATTTGGTTCGTTCTAGGCTCATTGCGGGCAGTGTGTCCAAAGTATACGTGTCACTCTAGCTGGTAATTCCTCAAAACTTTGTATGCATACTTATAAATGGAGCTTCGCATATCACACAGCATGTGGACCATTTTGAAAGAGTTATTTTGCTTTCTTAGTTGAAACTGAAAATCCGCCTACATTTTAATGGGAATTCATCAAAACTTTGCATGTATGTTCACTACGATATGAAAAAGAATTGTGAGTGGGTGGGGTTCTAAAAAAATAATCCAATTTGCATTCAACATGCAAATTAATTTTTGGCATACAGGTAATATAAATAGTTTTATATTACCAGAGCATCCTTCTTACCGACATTTAATTGAAAGACTAAATTTAATGTACATGATTATTTATTGATCACACAACTCGTACTTACACTATAGATTTTAGCAAAATGATATAAAAAGTTTGTAAATTACTTCCTGAATTCTTCTAGTAACCTACGTGAATGATGTTGCTATTTATTCTTATCAATACAACATGACAGGAACAAGCAATAAAGAAAACACTTTAGAAAGGGTATTTATATGTTTCCGCTCTTTTAAGCACTACTTATAGGCAAGTAGTTATTTCCTGGCCTTTTACAGGTCTCATATGATATATGATCATGGTATTAGGGAAAGAATACCGTATTAAATTTAGGGCAATTTATAATAAGCAGACTATATATGTACTACAATTTTGATTTTAATACTCACGAACTTGTAACGTGAAAGGTCGTTGGGTAAAAAAATAACATTTTTCTGTTGCTTGTTCCATACCATGCCCAGCCTCATAGTGGACACATTCTAAAGCGTTATAAGGTTTTTATATGGATTTCATCTCAATTCAAACACCTTTACAACACGATAACTGTTTCGTTAAAGCAATATGCTTCAATGTTTTCCTATATTTTATTAAAGGGAGCAATATTAGATTTTAACTAATTAACATACCAATGCATACCCAATATTATTTTACGATTTAAATTTTATGCGAAAAATTAGTCAACACTTTGTTTCAAATTTCCAGAGGGATATAAGTGGGAACACACTGGGAAGGTTCAAAGTGCTCAATCCACAGAGCTGGCCAGCGCATCCCCATGGTGCAGATAGGGGTGCATCTCGAAGGTGGAATGCCACGTCATAATACCGAAAGCCTGGCAGCGGACCATAGTGGTTGTGCACGATCGTCTAAATGGTGGGAAGGAACCTCTAAGGCCTAGTGGTTAAGGTAGTCAGGTCATCTGCTACTGATCACGTGCCTGCCAACTTTCAGGTTGTGGGATATTACTGCTCGACTCTAACCTTAACAACAAGGACTGCCGAAGGTCGGGGGTTTTCTACAGGTTCTCTACATTAACTCCCGGATAAAAACTAGAAGCCATGATATATCTGGAAAACAAATTGCTAAAAGTGCAGTTATTACAAACAAACAAACAAACAAACATATGGACCCATCACTTTTGATTGCTTGTTTGTTCCTATATCGCATTAAGTTTTTTCAATTACAAAGTGAATAAAATACATGTAGTTACATTTATGTCAAATATTGCCATGTAGGGACACACTTAAAATCTCTCAAGTCCAGTTTATTGATAGTTTATCGCGCATATTCTTGCATTGCTGCCAGTTATTTGGTATGGCGCACTGCACATGAATTGCTTCTAGTGTGTTGATATGTCGCACATGGTCTTACATTTGTACTTTGTATGGTTGGCGGTATTAGTAGTCCCAGGTTATTGGTATGTCGCACATGGTCTGGCCTTGCTTCCAGTGTATTGATATGTCGCGACATATCAACAAAACAAGATCAACGCAAGAGCAGTTATTACTCATTATTGAGCACGGTTAGTGTCGAATTACGTAATAAATCGTTGGTGCAACTAAATATTATACTTAATTGCAAGACATGGCTGTAACAAGTACGTAATGTTGCCGAAGGACTGATGTATTAGAAAACGTTTGACACCAAAGAAAGTGTTTGGTATGTGCTAGTATAATACTCTCAACCATACAAAGTACTAGTGTAATTCTGCCTACCATACAGATTACTAGTGTAATACTGCCTACCATACAAAGTACTAGTGTAATATTGCCTAGCATACAAAGTACAAGTGTAATACTGCCTACCATACGAAGTACTAGTGTAAAGCTGCCTAGCATACAAAGTGCTAGTGTAATACCAACAACCCTACAAAGTACTAGACGTGTAATACTGCCAACAATACAAAGTACTAGTGTGATACTGCCAACCCTACAAAGTACAAGTGTAATACTGACAACTATATAAAGAACAAGTGTAATACTGAAAACCATACAAAGTACTAGTGTAATACTGCCTACCATACAAATTACTAGTGTAATACTGCCAACCATACAAAGTACAAGTGTAATACTGACAACCATACAAAGTACTAGTGCAATACTGCCACCAATACAAAGTACTAGTGTATTACTGCCATCAATACAAAGTACTAGTGCAATACTGCAAACCATACAAATTACTGTTGTAATATTGCCAACTATACAAAGTACAAGTGTAATACTACCAACCATACAAAGTACAAGTGTAATTTTGCCAAGCATACAAAGTACTAGTGTAATACTGCCAACCATACAAAGTACTAGTGTAATACTGCCAACTATACAAAGTACTAGTTCTAAATTGCCAACCATACAAAGAACTGTTGTAATACTGCCAACCATACAAAGTACAAGTGTATTACTGCCAACCATACAAAGTACTAGTGTAATACTGCCACCATACAAAGTACTAGTGTAATACTGCCAACCATACAAAGTACAAATGTAATACTGCCAACCATACAAAGTACAAGTGTATTACTGCCAACAATACAAAGTACTAGTGTAATACTACCAACCATACAAAGTACTAGTGTAATACTGACAACCATACAAAGTACTAGTGTAATACTGACAACCATACAAAGTACTGTTGTAATATTGCCAACTATACAAAGTACAAGTGTAATACTACCAACCATACAAAGTGCAAGTGTAATACTGCCAACCATACAAAGTACTGGTGTATTACTGCCAACCATACAAAGTACAAGTGTAATACTACCAACCATACAAAGTACAAGTGTAATACTGCCAACCATACAAAGTACAAGTGTAATAATACCAACCATACAAAGTACAAGTGTAATTTTGCCAACCATACAAAGAACTGTTGTAATACTGCCAACCATACAAAGTACTAGTGTAATACTGCCAACCATACAAAGTACTAGTGTAATACTGCCATCAATACAAAGTACAAGTGTAATACTGACAACCATACAAAGTACTAGTGCAATACTGCCAACCATACAAAGTACTGTTGTAATATTGCCAACTATACAAAGTACAAGTGTAATTTTGCCAACCATACAAAGAACTGTTGTAATACTGCCAACCATACAAAGTACTAGTGTAATACTGCCAACCATACAAAGTACAAGTGTAATACTGCCAACCATACAAAGTACAAGTGTAATACTGCCAACCATACAAAGTACTAGTGCAATACTGCCAACCATACAAAGTACAAGTGTAATACTGCCAACCATACAAGGTACTAGTGCAATACTGACAACCATACAAAGTACAAGTGTAATATACCAACCGTCATACATGTACTAGTGTATTACTGAGAACTATATAAAGAACTTTAATTTATAATTTTGCAAATTATACTAAGTAATAGTGTAAAAATACTTTATTCCGAAAGCAATACAGCTTATAGGATACAATACACAATATATAATGCATATACAACACATAATATAATATAATATAATATAATATAATATAATATAATATAATATAATATAATATAATATAATATAATATAATATAATATAATATAATATAATATAATATAATATAATATAATATAATATAATATAATATAATATAATATAATATAATATAATATAATATAATATAATATAATATAATATAATATAATATAATATAATATAATATAATATAATATAATATAATATAATATAATATAATATAATATAATGCGAGCATGGTATAATATTAATGTCTATGAATTACAAATTTTCTCAGCAAGTGTCAAATATTTCCTAAAGTTGTTAAGTTCTTTATGTTATGCACGGACAATAATCGTATAAGATTAAAGACAGAAGTATTTCTATAATAGTATGGTTGTATATATTTGACAAAGTGTATGTCTATATTTAGTACATTCAAGAATAAAATGATATTCAACCTCAATAGAGTTGACGCTAACCGTACAAGGTGCTGCCATCAATACAAAGTACAAGTGTAATACTGCCATCAATACAAAGTACTAGTATAATACTGCCATCAATACAAAGTACAAGTGTAATACTGACAACCATACAAAGTACAAGTGTAATACTGCCATCAATACAAAGTACAAGTGTAATACTGCCATCAATACAAAGTACAAGTGTAATACTGACTACCATACAAAGTACAAGTGTAATACTGCCATCAATACAAAGTACAAGTGTAATACTGCCATCAATACAAAGTACTAGTGTAATACTGACAACCATACAAAGTACTGGTGTTATACTTCCAACCATACAAAGTACAAGTGTAATACTGCCATCAATACAAAGTACTAGTGTAATACTGCCAACCATACAAAGTACAAGTGTAATACTGCCATCAATACAAAGTACTAGTGTAATACTGACAACCATACAAAGTACAAGTGTAATACTGACATCAATACAAAGTACAAGTGTAATACTGCCAACCATACAAAGTACAAGTGTAATACTACCATCAATACAAAGTACTAGTGTAATACTGACAACCATACAAAGTACAAGTGTAATACTGCCAACAATACAAAGTACAAGTGTAATACTGCCACCAATACAAAGTACTAGTATAATACTGCCAACCATACAAAGTACAAGTGTAATACTGCCATCAATACAAAGTACAAGTGTAATACTGACAACCATACAAAGTACAAGTGTAATACTGCCATCAAAACAAAGTACAAGTGTATACAAAGTACAAGTGTAATACTGCCATCAATACAAAGTACTAGTATAATACTGACAACCATACAAAGTACTAGTGTAATACTGCCAACCATACAAAGTACTGGTGTAATACTGACAACCATACAAAGTACAAGTGTAATACTGCCATCAATACAAAGTACAAGTGTAATACTGACAACCGTACAAAGTACTAGTGTAATACTGACAACCATACAAAGTACAAGTGTAATACTGCCATCAATACAAAGTACAAGTGTAATACTGACAACCATACAAAGTACAAGTGTAATAGTGACAACCATACAAAGTACTAGTGTAATACTGACAACCATACAAAGTACAAGTGTAATACTGCCATCAATACAAAGTACAAGTGTAATACTGACAACCATACAAAGTACTAGTGTAATACTGCCATCAATACAAAGTACAAGTGTAATACTGACAACCATACAAAGTACAAGTGTAATACTGCCATCAATACAAAGTACAAGTGTAATACTGCCATCAATACAAAGTACAAGTGTAATACTGCCATCAATACAAAGTACAAGTGTAATACTGCCATCAATACAAAGTACAAGTGTAATACTGACAACCGTACAAAGTACTAGTGTAATACTGACAACCATACAAAGTACAAGTGTAATACTGCCATCAATACAAAGTACAAGTGTAATACTGACAACCATACAAAGTACAAGTGTAATAGTGACAACCATACAAAGTACTAGTGTAATACTGACAACCATACAAAGTACAAGTGTAATACTGCCATCAATACAAAGTACAAGTGTAATACTGACAACCATACAAAGTACAAGTGTAATACTGACAACCATACAAAGTACAAGTGTAATACTGACAACCATACAAAGTACAAGTGTAATACTGACAACCATACAAAGTACTAGTGTAATACTGCCAACCATACAAAGTACTGGTGTAATACTGACAACCATACAAAGTACAAGTGTAATACTGCCATCAATACAAAGTACAAGTGTAATACTGACAACCATACAAAGTACAAGTGTAATACTGACAACCATACAAAGTACAAGTGTTATACTGACAACCATACAAAGTACTAGTGTAATACTGCCAACCATACAAAGTACTGGTGTAATACTGACAACCATACAAAGTACAAGTGTAATACTGCCATCAATACAAAGTACAAGTGTAATACTGACAACCATACAAAGTACTAGTGTAATACTGACAACCATACAAAGTACAAGTGTAATACTGCCATCAATACAAAGTACAAGTGTAATACTGACAACCATACAAAGTACTAGTGTAATACTGCCATCAATACAAAGTACAAGTGTAATACTGACAACCATACAAAGTACAAGTGTAATACTGCCATCAATACAAAGTACAAGTGTAATACTGACAACCATACAAAGTACTAGTGTAATACTGACAACCATACAAAGTACTAGTGTAATACTACCAACCATACAAAGTATTGATGTATTACTGCCAAACAAAGTACTGGTGTATTACTGCCAACCATGTATTGTTCATCTCAGTATTCTGTCCTTATCGTGCTATTTGTGCAATGTTATTCATGCTCTGCCAACTCAAAAATGTGTTGTTTTTAGCAGACATTCAATCTGCCAGGTATTTGTTTTTATTGGACAAGGCCCGGTCAGTTCAGATGCTGATGACTACTCATGCTCTGAGTAAGAAATTGTCAAACTTTCATAATAATTGTGTTATCTTAATTGCATGGTTCATCAATTTTCTATGTTTTAGTGGATATATAATTTGAAAACAATATATGTAAAGTAGAACAATTTAAACCTTTAAAGTTTAAAGCGAAATACTAGAAAAAAGTTCAAATATGTCACAGAGAAAATGATCATAGAATGATTGATTGATTGATTAACGTCCATAAAGCATATCTTGCAACACAACTTTTAATTCTAATAAAAAAGGTACAAAAAACTATGTAACCTAACAAAATGTATAATACTGTTATAACATAAACTTTAAAATGTACTACAAGGTGAAAGGCCATTGAAGTAACAAGATACGAAGACGTTAAAGAAACAATCCTATTAGTCAATTACAAAGCCATGCCTAACTGAAACTTTGAAACTGTCAGAACCCCTTGCTATATAAGCATATCAGTGAGGGAGCGAGAAAATCTAATAATATTTTTAAGTATTATTCTTATGTTTATTTCAAATAAAAACGCATTGTTGACATGTATACTATAATATTTATTACAATTAATGGTAAAATAAACCAAATAATTAACATGCATTATCCTATTGTGTGTACCGGCAATTAAGATTTTATGTGTGAAAATCCTTTCAGTTTTTAACCCCCGAAATAGTTTCTTGTGTAAGTTGAAACTTCATTATTTACCAATAAAAAAATATATGTCGTGCGGCAAAAATTTTGGGTTTAAAAATCAGTACTGAAAGAAATTAACAAAATGTCTTACCTTCTTGTTTTAGAAAAGCTTGATTTTCCAGGCTCTTATTACTTTTCCCCAAAATATAGAATGTTTTAAATCAATAATGTTTATAGTTTTAAATTTTGCTATTTTTAGCACACCAAAATCCGTATATTTTCTTCTTAATACAATCTTGAGGTAAAAATTGTCCAGCGTAATGTAAACAACTAATTTGTTTATTGTAATCATATGTGTTGACTAAAAAAAAGAAGAGGAAATAGAAGATACATAAAAGGAAGGTAACATAATGAAAAATCATTTCGATACAGATCATATAAGCATAATGAAAAATTACAGTTTGTATACAATTAATTTATTTTATTGACACATTTACAACACCCTTGCAGATAAAATAAATTTACTTCTACGTGAGACATATGAGTGGCTGTGGTACCGTTATAACCTTGTTTGTAAACAACAGCTGATATGATTTTGTGATCAGACTCACAGATACACCCTGTACATCCAATGCCTTGCCTGCGAAAAAATAATAATTAAATAAATCAAGAACTTAGAAAATATGAAAACATGTCTTTCTACGAAAATTAAAACACAACAATTATCAACTTGAAGATGGTTGCTCATGTTGTCACGTGATAATCCACCTCAGATATGCTGTCCTAATTGTTGTAAAGTTTAATTAATATACCACGTGTATAATAATCTTACTTTAAATGTGAGTTCCATTAAAGAAATTAATAATAGATAACATTGAGACCGGCTATTTCTTGGAAGGGATAGCTACTTAGTTCGACAAGAACATTTATAATGGAACAACTATTTTCTGGCTGGGATGCTTAGTTTGGAATGGAACAACATTTTCTGGCTGGGATGCATATTTTGGAAAATAAAATTTGTAATATAATAGACCGTCTATTTTTGGGCTGGAATAATTAGTGTTGACAAGAACGTTTATAATGAACCAATTATTTTCTGGCTGGGATAGTAAACAAATGTCTCAAAACCATCTGTAGCAATGTAGATGTAATTTTCACTCTGTCGGTCCATTATAAATTTTCTTGTCCAACCTAGGCTTCGAAGATTTGTTAGTTTATACATGTCTCAAAACCATCTGGGGCAATGTAGATGTAATTTTCACTCTGTCGATCCATTATAAATTTTCTTGTCCAACCTCGGGATCGAAGTTTTGTCAGTTTATAACATGGAGAATGTAAAGGTTAACCTCTACTAAATAGTCAATCAGTGGATGCCGTAGTCAAAAGTAGTGCTTTAAATAACCAAAGAAGTTCTACTTTCACTTTGCATAAAAATTGTAATTCTGAATGAACCTGTTTAAAATTAAGTGTATTTGATGCACAAATATTTTAGAAGTGAAATTAATCCAAATTTAATAATTTAAGCAAGTATTAGATTTTGTACGAAACTTAACAGACTGGCATCTGTTTCTATCCATCTTACAACTGAAACTAGCTCAATTTATGACGTCATTTTGAAAACTTTACATAACATTCTTATTAGATTTTAATATTGATTTGCCGATCAGATCTTTTGTATCGAAGACATGGTATTTTGAGAAAAAAGGTTAATTGTCACTAATAGTGAACTAAATTCAGCATTCTATAAAATGTTATAATGGTCACCTACGCATAAATCTATTTAGTAGTGGTTAACCCAAAGACAGAGGTGTACTTCTCTGTTCGCTATAAATGAGTACAATGTAACTCAATATTAACAAATACCTATATGTTGTTATCTCACCTAGAGGTCACAAATTCGATCCCCTTTTGCATCAAACAAGGAACATGGGAGGTCACAAATTCGATACCCATTGCATCAAACCAGGGACCTGTATGGGAGGTCACATGTTCGATTCCCATTCGCATCAAACAAGGGACATGGGAGATCACATGTTTGATCCTTTTTGCATCAAACCAGGGACATGGGAGGTCACCAATTCGACCCACATTCGAATCGAAGCAGGAACATGAATTTTGGTTCTTGATACTTTCTTTTTAGCACGAAGCATAAAGAAGGTGCATCATGGACTAGTGGACCCAAAATTAAGTAACGTGACCGCGTCAGGTGATATATGGCGTGTAGGTATTAAAGACTGTACAAAATACAGTTCAATATAGCGGGCAGCAAAGGGCGGTGAGCTCTACGGCAATTATGTGTCATGTGATCAAAATGAAATCACGTGATCACAATCTGCTTAATGCTGATTTATTTTCGTCCGGAAGTTGATATCGTCAAAAAAACTGTACCAAAGTGAATGAAGAAAAGTACTAAAAATAATTTAAAAAAAGACTTGAAAATAAAGTTGACATCGATAAAAAATAAATGTTATATTTAAAATTTACAACAAAAATTTCATACTATTTTTATGCAATCTCTAAATCGATCTTTAAAAACTGACAATCAAATTACATTTCATGTGCCGTCACCGTTACAAAGAACGACGTCACGTGACCATTGGAATTTAGAGGCACTTTTAGGGTGTTCGGAAGTTACGTTAATTATGAAATGCACATTAAATATTGATTATAAAGGACTATATAGTCTGTGTTCGCATTTGGAAATGCCTACTCCATATTATAGCTGAACATATTTAGTTTGCGTCAAACTACTTGAAAACAGTTGAGATTTACATGGAGAAACAAGTTTTAAGTACCTGCATTCTTCTTGAAGGAAAATCTGTTTAATAGGGAAAGGCCTGTCATCAAACTGGACAAGTTCTCTTTCAATACCTTGAAGATTTTTTAATTTATATGGCCTTTCAATTGTTGCTTTTCTGAAAGAAAAATACACCAGAATATAATATTTGATTGGTCAAAAGGCCTTAAACCAGTAATTCCATGACCCGTTCATACTTTCATTTACTAACAATTTTGTTGATAAACATAAACAAATATGGCGGCCATGAGTCGTCTACTCTTCAGACAATAATATTAGCCCGTAAACTCGAATGTTGGCGATGCAAATATATTGAGCGATGTATCGCTTAAACGGAAAGTTATATAAGCTGAAGCAGCTGTATATTATTATTAAGGAATCATTTGTTTAGAGAAATACATACATAAAATATTTATCAACGTTAACAACAATGCTTCTGTCAAGTCAAGTACGTTCTAAAAACAACAAAGGTGATTATATTACGTATATATGAGAGACACCAGGCATGCATCTGTCACAGACATGCAAAAAGTCAAACAAAAAGCTCGGTTTCGTTAAAAAGAACCGAAAAATTATTTCAAATGACTGCAAGACATTGTAAAGTTCTCAAGAGCATTCTTTCTGTTAAATATTTACAACAGTTTAATATGTTTAAAATGTTACCACAGAAATGCCAGTTAATTTCAAAAGAAAATGAAAGCAGTTAAGATATTTACAAATGACACCATGCATTGTTCTGTCATATACATATATTTACTAACGACAACAATATTTATAGGATAATCAATTGCGCCAAGTGAATATTGAAATATGATCACGAGTTCCGCAGAACGCATCAGCTTAAACTCGAGTTAATTCTGTACGCGTTTCGGCATCATATTTTCATAATTAACGAAACGCAATTTATTATCCTGTTTATTGCATTGGCGAACATTTAATATATCGTCAAATTTAGAGGAACTTTGTTTTGAATATCCTTGAGCGTCAATGTTTGCGATCGATGTCGTTACGGACTTACATTGTGACGTCACTTCCAAGGAGTGAAAGAACTGAATTTATTTTCATATGTGATTTACTGGAACTTATTTCACTGGGAAATCTTTGTATTTCATCGCTGTCAATGTAATAATAGCAATTTTAACTACTTTGACGTCATATAACCATGGGTCGGACTAACTTACGAACAGCAACCATCTAATGGTTCTTTCAAGTACTGCAAAGACAACCAGAAAGGTTCTGTAAAGTAGTGACAAACGACAACCAGAATGGTTCGGTCAAGTACAGCCAAACGACAACCAGAATAGTTCTGTCAAGTAGTGACAAGCGACAACCGGAATGGTTCTGTCGAGTAGTGACAAACGACAACCAGACTGGTTCTGTCAAGTAGTGACAAGCGACAACCAGAATGGTTCTGTCAAATAGTGACAAGTGCCAACCATAATGGTTCGGTCAAGTACTGTCAAACGACAACCAGAATGGTTCTGTCAAGTACTGCCAAACGACAACCAGAATGGTTCGGTCAAGTACTGCCAAACGACAACCAGAATGTTTCTGTCAAGTAGTGAGAACGACAACCCGATTGGTTCTATCAAGTACTGACGAACGACAACCAGAATAGTTCTGTAAAGTAGTGAGAACGACAACCAGAATAGTTCTGTCAAGTACTGCAAAACGACAACCAGACTAGTTATGTCAAGTCATAACGAAAAACAACCATAAGGGTTCAGTCAAGTACTGACTAATGACAGCCAGAATTGTTCTGTAAAGTAGTAACGAAAAACAACCAAAAGGGTTCAGTTAAGTACCGGTATTGAACGATGACAACCAGGATTCCGTCAAGTACTGACGAACACCAACCAGAATGGTACGTTCTCTGTTACGTAGTGTCGAACGACAACCAAGAATAAATGCCCGTTAAGCATATTTAAGAAGATATTGTACGTACCACTTATAGCAAACGCGGAAAGGTCCTTTCAAAGACATTATAGGTACCACTAATAACAAGCGTGGTCTTGTTATACATTTACGAACAACGGCAAACAAGGTCGATCCTTTCAAAGACATTGTACGTACGTACCACTAATAACAAACACGGTTCTGTTAAACATTTACGAAAGACAACAAACAAGGTCCATTCACAGACATTGTACGTGCCACAAATAGCAAACGTTGTCCTGTTAAACATTTAAAAACGACGACAAACAGGGTCCTTTCAAAGACATTGTACGTACTTCTAATAAAAAGCGTGGTCGTTATAGATCATTTACGTTTTTTGAAACGAGATGCGTTTTCTCGTCAATCGATGGGCGACAAACCTGAGATAAGATGACGAGAAAATGCATTGAGTTTCATAAGACGTAAATAATCTGATTAGATCGCTGTTTTGTAACATTGTGACGTCACAGTGTTTACTTAACGACGTCTTGACAGCGAGCTGAGATGGGCCCATCTCACGCTAGTAGAGTGAGATTGAACAATACCTCACACAAAGATCAAAAGAAAATACTGCAAAATAGCGATAATGTTATATATTTACAAACGACAATAATAGTTGTTCTTTAAAATGTCAAAACACAAATAAGCTACAGCAAACACGCTTCTTAAAATAAAGGGCTGCAAATACCGGCACTGAACTACAGCAAACCGGCTTCGGACAAAAGGAGAACAACATGAAAGATTATGTCTTTATGTACTTACGACAGACAACAGGCATTGTACACTTCATTCCGTTCTTCCGATTGATTCCGTACTATCTCCATATCAAATGGTATACTTTTGAAGGACTTGCAATCATATGAACAATTCGTAAGTGTTGTGAAATTGCTAGTGGCTGGTGTTCGATTGTTATATGCATCCAACAAAATGTCTTCATATGATTTGTTGAGAATAACAACAACCTCTTCTACTAAAGCAAGATGGTGGTAGTACCTGTAGAAGTTATGTTGTGTAAATCTGGTGTCTACTTGAGGGTCTACTTGATGCACACTGCAAGGAGACAAGACTGTTAGACAAATGTCTGCACAAGACAACATAAACCATAATTCGCATAAATCAGATGACAGAACGAATAAATGTCAATGGAAAACAATTAATTAAACGATGGGCATTAATTATATATATATATATATATATATATATATATATATATATATATATATATATATATATATATATATATATATATAACATTACAAAGATATACATTTGGTGCTTAACTTTGGATTTCAGAATTTTTTGATATGCCATGATATCTCAAGACTACAAAGAAACAAGAATCAACGAGTTCATCGCACATAATTTTAATACAGACAACAAATAATTTGTTTAAGTGGGTAAGTCACCTACGTCATCTATTATTGATTCTAATATGACGTCCTGCTTTAGCTATGTAAACAAAGCCGTGTCAAAATTCCTATAAGTTTAGTTCGCACATGCGTAAACTGCGTGTTTTGTGTAAATGTAAAAACTGACTTACAAATGCCGTTTGTTATGTGTTAGCCATAATTATCGTTATTGTTAATAATTTAGTTATTTTTAGTCTGAATTCTGAGATTTATATGATTTAAACTACTCCCGATACATTATTTTTTAACAATTCTACATTCGAATTAATATGACGTCACAATTAGAATTCCGACGTCATATTACGCTGAACTGAAAATTTCAAACTGGAACGATGCAATTTCTTTAAGATTTCTCAATATTTTTGTTTAAAAGGTACGTACATTCAATAAAATGACGAGAAAATATGTTTATGTCAATTTTATTTGCTTTAACATACTGTTTTGGGATATATCGTATTAGTTTCAAAAAAACAATATTACCACTGAAAGCGTCCTCTTAGAACCGCTTCGAAATTTTAAAACATTTGTTAGACATATTAGAATCGAAATAGATTATTGCGAGCGGGCTTTATGGGAATTAGAACATGGTCAGACCTTATATTTGTCTTCATTTTATACCTCGCTATCGCTCGGTATAAAATATTGACAAATATAAGGTCTGACCATGTTCTAATTCCTATAAAGCCCGCTCGCAATAATCTATTTCTTAATCATAGACGTGGAACCACTTAGTTTGAAAGTTCGAGACTTACTGCGGGTGGGGTATGCACAATCTAAACAAGAAATTCCAGTTGTCCAGCTGCACATTTTTCAGTGCCATTGCACGTTATTTAAACAAGCAAACATACTTCGGTGTCAAGCAACATCAGAAATAAAAATAACAACCATTTGAACAATAGACAACACAATTTAAATATTAAATATGTGTAAAATCTTATTAAGCACCACTGAGTCAACAGTATTTAATTCATAGAAGCAAACGACATCTTTCAATACCTGTCTGCCATAAAACAAACTTGTGAAAAATTGTGTATCATAAAGCTCGATTGAACTAAAAAAAATAACTTAAAAATACGAGTTGTCTTATCTATACTTACGTGATTTCTCTCCAGCTAATTATCCCTATAAGCAATGACGTTGTAGCGATTAACAATACCACAAGGGATAACTGTACAAACAGAAATAGGTGAATACAATAGTAGTTACACATTACATTATGACGGAAATGGCCGAGTTACCTCTTTCCGTCAGAGACCCACAAATTGACGGTTGTTTCAGGTACAGATTCTATCACTGAATATTGGAAGATGTTCCCCCTTAGATCTTGGCTAAGTTTGGTTTAGAGGTAACAACTATGTGTTCTGGCTTTTAAGTTACAGTTGCATTTCTTAACCCGTGCACGGCGTATTCCGAGCACTATCTATCCTGTGCACTATGTGTCATTCACTATTTATCACGTGCATAATCTTGCCTATGCACATGAGAACCTTTGCGTATACCCCTGAAAACATTATTCAAGTAGGCAGATATACTATATCAGAATCTAGCTCAAGGTTAATCAACATTTATGATCGATCGACATGAATATAGGTATTACAATTGTTTATTTTAATTTGGAACAATGCCAAATATACAAATAATAACGCGCCCAATCTTCGAAACAGAGGCTACATATCTTCCTTCATCAGAATTCACCTCTGCAACACAAGGAATTTAGCTCCTCCGATATTTATTGGTTTGTTAGCCCCAATTAATCAATCGATTTCACATTTTAAAAGTATTTCATTCTGATTGAATACACTAATATAGGTTAACTAAACTAAAAATATTGATAATCGTTTTCATATGTTCGATCTCTTCTTATTATCTCTTAATGATATATAATTGTTTTCGGGTAAATTGAGCAAAAATGTAAAAACCATGCTCTACAATTTAGTTCATGTTGTAAGTGATAAAATGGCTAATTTAATGCTAAAGAAAACATTTCAATTACAGTTTTTCGTATTTGTTAAATCCTCCCAGCTTTATTTTTCTGTCCTAATCTAATAAGGAATAGTAAAGATGAACAAAATTGTATATTAATGCGCTTTTGACCTCGCTAGATAGGATCATGGATTCAATTTTATTTCTTGGATTATTTCACAATTTATAGGGTATGCTTAGTATTTTTTTAATGCATTCTTATCTTTACAAAATAAAATGTAGATATCGGTGTTTCTTTTATTAATTAGTTAGATAATTTGATAATAAAAAGGCATTTTTAGATTTTGTTACGTTATATTACGTAATGTATATGTTAGAAAGACTTGTTCAGTTCAATTTTATCATTATATTTTTTTTGTTTGGATTATTTCATGCTTGATAGAGCAAGCTTCATATCTTTTTTGTATTCGTATCTTTACATAAAAATGTAGATGATTATCAATTTGACTTTATCGATAATTTTCAATTTTATTTCTTTTGGTATGTCAGAATTTCTAGGGTACTTAAGCCTTGTAGTTTTTATGCAGTTTCTAATCTTCACATAATAGAATGTTAATATATTTGTTTTTATGGGAATTCATAAGATTTGATAAAAATAATGCATTTTAAAATTTTGTAGTATTACGTAATGCATGATCGATAATTTTCAGTATTATTTCTGGATTATTTCATAATTAGGGTAGAAAATGAAACCTTTATGTAGAAATTCATCAATCTTGAACATTAAATTTAATTTCCCTGGGTTTTGATTATTTACGATTTCGAAATCCGAAACTCTCTCGTACGAGATTGGCCGAGAACGAGGCCTGTGTGTGTGTGCATGGTGGGGGGTGAGGGGTAAGAGATATTTCTGTGATGTAATTGTAAATTGTAAATTAGATGTGCCTTGTTTATTTGCTAATTGCTTATTTATGACACTGAACTTTAATGAAAGGTATAAATGGAAGACCATTTAGACTCACATAATTAGCCACGAAAATGCTAATTTAGATTATGATTTTTATACGAAAATAAGATTTTAAAATGTTATTTAAAGAAATTTGATTTTCTGAATGAGTGAAAATGTCATAGACATTGGTAGGGAAAATAAATTTCTTTTTTATAAGAAAAAAAACACAAAAGGTTTGAATTTTTATTTAAATTCAAGATTTAAAAATTTTTTATGTAGAACTATTTTAAAGAAGCAGTTATATTTAGATACTTATAGAATTATATTAAACCTACCTCTAAGATCGTATATGAAGTCCTTTAAACAAACAGAAATTTAAAAAAGATATATGAAATTTTGAAAAAATAATAATACAATAGAAAAACTAAAAACTAAATGAAATTTTGAAAAATATATATAAAAATACAATAGAAAAACAATTCAGTTACATTCCAATAAAGGTCATCAACAGTTGTAACAGTTGAAAATATTTCTAGAAGTTAATAATCTCATAAATTGTGTTTTGCAAAAACAGAGGCATATAATTACATGTCTCTGGCAAAAATAAGACTCTTCTATATATATTTTTTTATTTTACAGTCTGAAAATATTATTAAGTTCTTAGCAATGTTTATGCAAATGAACGTTAGTTTGACGTTTGAATACATTTTAATTGCAAATTTTGTGAAAAACAATTTTAATTACTGTAAAATTAAATCAATTGAAATTGTAACTTGTCGGTATTTTTCTTTGATCTTCCGAGGATGCCCGACAGAAGTACGCGATAACTGTCGATCTTACCGCCCCCTTTTTTCCCCACAGAACCACGTGATTATGTGATTTCAAGAAGGTCAATGTATTGTTATTGTACGGTAAACATTTGTCTTTCCTACACATTGTTTTTTTGATTACAATACTCTTCTCAAAGTTGAGATATTATAATCAAGATGATTATTTCTTGCCTTGCACAATCGTCTATATTTGTAACCTTTTACAGCATATGATGAAATTTAAAATAAAACAAGTTGAAAAAAAACTATTAAAACCAAATCAGATACACCTATAACATATAAATCGAACATCTCTAGATATGGGTTTAACCCATATCATTTCTTGTCATGTTTATTTTGAGATTATCTAAGTCGTCTGCAATTTCCGGAGTAAATAAATATTAATTTATTTTTCAAATACAAATTCAAATGTCGCTTAACTAATGCTAAAAATAAGAGTGCAGAGTGCAAGACTGAATTTTCTTGGTACTTCTTTTATTTGGACTGATTAGTGGGCGGATTTGATTAGAAAAGCTCAAAGGTTGTGGGTAGCAATCTCCGAAACAGAGACTACATATTTTCCTACGTCAGAATTCACCTCTAGTCGCTCAATTTATTTCATATTTTTAATAGTATTTAATTCTTATTGATTGCATTGATGTATATTTAATAACTATAATAGATAATCGTTTTAATGATTTTTTTTTTAAATTATCTAAATTGTGTATTAAATTTAAATTTCGCTTAACTGTGGTCAAAAATAAGTGTGCAGAGTGTAAGACTGAATTTTCTGGGTACTTCCATAATTTAATCCGATTTTTAGTGGGCGGAGTTACTGGAAAAGCTCAAGTTTGTGTGGCGGAGGTGATATCCTTAGAGTAGTGTTACGGAGTATGGAACGGAGCGGATATGACACCGGCTCCGGAGATTGAAAAGCGCATAACTGACTTAACAAAGTCGGAACCGTATTTGCACCTCCATTCTGCATCTTTCACACGGTTCCGGATATTATAAACACACTTAGTAGTAACGGGCGTACATTTATGGGGAATAAGGAACAAAACCACAATTGTTGAAGACATCTTTTTCCCTCTGTCTATATTAACATAAAGTCAATTTAAAAAAAATTCCACCTTCGTTTCTGGAACGCCATTTGGGGGTCTGAAAGTTCCATACCTCTTCTAAACTATATCCAAAATTCAGAAAACTGTAATACTTCAAACTTTTTTTAAAGGTCTGGAAGCATCCCTATCTTCGATGAAGTCCGAGAGACCCCGAAAACAGGAAATTGGCAATTATTCCACTAGACTCAATTACTCCTAATCCATTATATTTCATCAAATGTTTAATTTTAAATTTTTTTTCAAAGATCCTTCTTTCCAATAAGCCCCAAATGTAGAACCAAAACAAGAAAAAGCCAAAGAAAAAAAATTACAAAGAAATACACTATTTTATTGGGATCTACATTCGAGTTGCAAAGGTCATTAATTGTGTTGTTGTTCCATAAGGGGAATAAAGCAATGTTAATCGTGTGTATAAACTGGATATTACTATGTATATATATTTCAGGTACTGTCTTGTAAACAATTGTCATCCCATTTGGTAGAAATAGATGACTTTCATCAAAACACTTTGAAATCGCCCCAAAAATTTTAACTAAATACATAGTGCTGAACACTACTTTTTAAAATATGCTAAGTACAAAGTAAAAAAATTCGTATGGTTTATTAAACAAATAGAAAGTGGATTCGCACATCAATGACACCTAAAAGTAAGATACAACTTATTACCAATACACAAGGACAAAGTTATCAAATTTCACGCTAAGCCAACGAACTCTACTATTGTACTTCAAGATTCTCCGACTTACCAATGTTCTTGTGAGTGTCTCCATGTGTATTGCTTCAATTTTATACTGAAATATGAATTATTTAAATGACGTCATTTCATAAGATCAGGCAATGCACGTTTATCTTATAATCATTTTAGAATGCATTCATCATAATGCTGTTCACGATCAAATTACATTAGGGGTTGCTACACTGCCTTGTGTGTTAATGTTTTCATTATATGCATATACTTTGATATTATATGCATATACATTGTCAATATATGGGTAACTAACAATAAGCGAGCCTACGGGAAGCGAAGCGAAGGTAGGTCACTTCAGAAATTCCAACTTAGTTTACATCGAATTGAACGAACGGAAGTAGGTACAGCGGCGCCACCTGTGAATGGTAATGCAGCCTTCTTAGAAAGTCAAGAATCTCGAATGAAAATTCCGCGAAAATATTCAAGATTCTCGACTTTCTATGTAGGCTGCATTACCATTCGGAAGAAATCGATTTTCACAGGTGGCGCCGCTGTACCTGCTTCCGTTTGTTAAACTCGATGTAAACAAAGTTGGAATTTCTGAAGTGACCTACCTTCGCTTCGCTTCCCTACGGGAGACTGGCATTTTGTTAGTAACCCAAATCCATATATTCCTTGAGTTACGCCTGGTATATTATAAGTATGGAAATACAAACAAATACAATTTTCAGAAAGGGGGGGTGGGGCTTATTGGGTCACCAAAGGGGTCCTTTCCACAAGTACCTGTGTTTTCTACTGGAGCACCTGCTCATTTTGTAATTGTTGTAGTGCTAGTTACCCTTAAAATTTTTTATTTAATACTGCATTTTGATATCAATTTGCTGATAATCCTGAAATTCCAGTTGTTTCAAATATTGAGAAGAGTATAAACGAATCAAAATATCTCAGAGCTGACGTCTCTCCATTTGTTGTTGACACGCACGATGTATGTGTAGCAGACGTCAATGAATTGTATTAAATACAATTCATACAGTCGATTTGATGGGACAAACGAATTTATTAAGACGGCTATTCTGAGTGGCTAAAACATAAAAATCAGGTCGATATCGGATTCCGCTTGACTACTATGCAGCGGAATCGTGCAGCGTACAAACATTTTATGTAATTGTATTACTGTTGCGATTTATCGTGACCCGAAAGTTGTTTTTAGACAAATCAGAAACACGCAAAATTTCAAAATTTGTTCTCAAATTGTAATTTTGTGAATAAATTATACCTACCTGTCATATCTACAATAGGATTTCCATCTTCGCTCAAACAAGCTCGCCCGGAAGTCAAAAAGCGATGACTTCTTCTTCCCACTTCCGGTTTCCTTCACAATTCAGTTTTCATGGCGCCGAACGGAACCATATTGAAACAAAATCATGTAGGGGATGGTGGGGATGTTTCGTAGACATGACAGGTAGGTATAATTTATTCACAAAATTACAATTTGAGAACAAATTTTGAAATTTTATTTCATAAATTCCTACCTGTCATATCTACAATAGGATTTACATTGATTGTAAAGCTGACTTTAAGAAAAGGCTGTGGTACATGATGCAGGTTTCATCTCTTTATTCACCATCACCATTACCATTATTTTCACAATCCCACACATCAATATGATGAAAATAAAGTTAAAATGTAAATCCATTTCATAGAAATGGAGACAGCACACATGTAACAACACCATCATTAGTTCAAACACATAACACAGTATAAAATTTCATTCCGCAGCTCGCCAAGAATGAATTCACACTTGTAAGAAATCTACATTTCTTGTACTCATATCTTTATAATAAAACTTCATAAAAGTTGAAGATTGACTCCAATCTGCACTGTCCAAAATTTCCTTCAAAATAGCTCCTTTGAATAGAGCCCATGACGGCGCAATCGACCGAGTTGAGTGACCTTTGACATTTCCAATCTTTATTCCCTTACTTTTGTATGCCATTTTAATCAACTGCACAATCCATCTAGAAATATTCTGTGAAGACACTGACTTATGTGGCTTTTTCATAGCCAAAAACAAATTTTCAGCAACTTCTGATCTAAAATCTTTTGTCTTTTTTAAATAATAAAATAATGCTCTTTTTGGATCTAAAACTTTGTTCTTTGAAAAAGTAGGAATAAAAATCTTTGAATTTTGATGTCCAATCCTATCCTGTTTTGATAAATCGTGACGCAAAAAGGTAATACCTTTACTTTGGATATTCACTGATCATTCTCCTAATTTTAAAGACTGTAGATCTCCACAACGACGAAAAGTAGTGATCGCAATCAAAAACACAGTCTTTAAAGTCACATATTTCAGTTTAGCATGTTTCAAAGGCTCAAATGGTGACTGCTTCAGAAAACCTAAAACAAAAGGCAAATCCCATTCAGGTACAAGTTTTCTAATAGGAGGACGAGAATTAAAAACACCCTTCAACAACCGTATAATAAAAGGATGTTGACCTACAGGTGTCTTATCAGTGGGAGGTAATACTGATGACAACATTGACCTGTACCCTGCTATTGTGCTATACTTTAACCCCTCATCAAATATATCTGAAAGAAAATTTGCACAGTTTTCTAGAGATGATTCATAGTGATCAATTTCCCTTTCCAAACACCAGCTATAGAATCTTCTAAATTTAGATTTGTAATCCTTCCTTGTGCCTGATCTCCATGACTGAGACAACAATTTTCGAGTGTTCTGAGAAAATCCTCTTGCCTCGAAATTGTTGTTGATAACAGTCATGCAGTCATTTGAAAAATTTCTGGGTTCGGATGATTTATCTTGAATTTGTTCACCCCTTGACTGAGCAAATTGTGAACTTTTGGCAGTTTCAATGGTACTGCCACTAATAATTGAAGACGTTGAGGGTACCAGGTTTGTCTGGCCAATGTGGAGCAATCAGTATTACCTGACATTGGAACTGCTGTATATATTGGAGAACTTTGGGAATCAGAGAGAGAGGAGGATAAGCATACGCAAACATGCCCTCCCACGATATTGAGAGAGCATCTGTTGCTAATGCATGATGATCCCTCATCCATGAACAGTACACTGGAGCTTTCTTGTTCTCTAGCGTTGCAAATAAATCTATCGGCGGTTTACCCCAAAGATTGAAAATTTGACAAGTCAATGCTTGATTCAGACACCACTCCGTTGACTTTATTTTCAAGCGACTTAATTGGTCTGCTATGACATTTTTTGTTCCCGCTATGTGAGCTGAACAAAGAATTATGTTGTTCTGAATTGCTAGAGTCCATAACTCCCATGTCTGCTGACACAGACGAAGAGATCGGGTACCTCACTGACGGTTTATGTATTGAACCACCGTTGTATTGTCTGATCTTACCATCACTGTTTTCTTCTTTAGGAATGGCATACATTTTTTTACTGTCAAAATCACCAACTCCAAGTTGTTTATGTGCCATGATGTTTTGTTCTCCTGCCAAAGACCCTGAACAGTTTTCGACCCCATGTGTCCACCCCAACCTGTCATGGATGCATCTGTGGTGATTGTTACATCTGTCTGAAAGGGAACTAAATTGCGACCCTTCATAACGTTTGCTGCACACAACCACCAACTCAGATGCATCTTGAGCTCTGGAGTGCATGGAATTTTGTAATCCATGCTCCTTTTTGAGGGGCTCCACTTCTGTATCAGGTGAAATTGTATCGGTCTCATGAAAAGACGTCCGTTAGGTACAATCTCTAGACATGAGGCGATTATCCCCAAAATTTTAGATACTGTTTGGCTGTAATTGTTCCCTTTAACAATGTTCTTATTGCCATTCTCAAGTTCAGAACTCTTTCCTGAGTGGGATACACTTTCCCTATATCTAGTCTGAAGTGCCCCCCCCCCTATGTAAATTAAATCTTGACAAGGTTGTAGGTTTGACTTGGTTATGTTTATTAAAAAACCCAGTTGAACAAGGAGATCCAGTATAACTTTGTGATTTTGCAACAAAAGAGCTTCTGCTTGGTTTACTGCTAACCAATCGTCCAAATAAGTTGCTAGTCTGATGCCCTGTAGTCTTAGATGGGCTGCTATTACTGTTATTATTTTGGTAAATACCCTTGGAGAGCTCGTTGGACCAAAACATAGAGCTTTGAATTGGTAAATTTTTCCTTGAAAACAAAACCGTAGAAACTTTCTGTGTTTTTGGAAAATCCGTACATGAAAATACGCGTCTTTGAGGTCTAAAGTTATCCCCCAATCTCCTTGTTTTACTAGATTTAATACTTTTGTCAAAGTATCCATCTTGAAATGTTGCTTCCGAAGATACAGGTTTAAGGGTTTCAGGTTTATCACAGGTCTTTTCTCCCCATTTTGTTTTCGGTACTAAAAAGAGTGTACTGTAAAAACCGCTTTGACTGTTGTGTGTTGATACAATTTCTATTGCATCTTTTTCTAATAAACTTTTTATTTCCGTTTCTAGTATACCAATATCTTTTGCAATTACATTTGTTTCCTTTATCCCCAAAAATGGAGGTTTTTTTATGAACTCCAATTTGTAATCCTCTTGGATTATAGAAAGGACCCACTTGTCTGTTGTAATTTCCTTCCAACGTGGAAGAAAATAAGACAGGCGACTCCCCACCGGGACCTCTGGAAGCAACATCAAGTTTCTTACCGTGTCATAGTTTCTTTCCTGGTTTGAAGGTTGGTCCTTTCTTGCCACCTTCAAACTTCTTGTTCTGCTGACCAAAAGACTTTCCTGTATTTCCCTTCTTATCCGAGTATCCAGTACTTGTATTTCCTGAACTCTTTGGGATACGAAAATAATTCTTAACATTACCAACAGTCGCATTCGCAGACCTGTTATTATCATAAGCAAATTTCTTAGCAATGAACCTGTCGAATCAGGCTCCTTAGCCTTACGCTTCTTCTCAAAAGAAGGCAATAAATCATCCAGTGTCTTTTTCTTTTCCTTATTTGTCTTCAAAGTCTCTTGAAGTTTATCACCAAACACACCATTACTAGTTAATGGTAAATCGGAAATACTTCTATTGTCCTCAAGAGTAAACAAGGAAGTATCTGTCATAGATAACTGTCTACGGACTATATGGTGAAAAGCACCTGTCCTTACTAATTGGTCGAGACTCTTAGTAGTCATCGCAAAAGTGTCCCTAATCTGTTGAATGATAGAATCTCTATCTAAGTGGTCACAAGACAAAGCTTGTATTAAAGTTCCCAGACTTTGCTGTACATACAACTGAATAATAATACCAACATATGCTGCTTGTAGGCCCCTGTAGGCAATCTTTTCAATCATTTTGTATGGTTGAGAATATAAACATTTTGCTGCCTTTGTAAAAGTAGCCTTATTACCGTACTTCTTGACAAGACAACTCTCAATAATATTATCTAGTGTTGGAACTGCTAAGAACCTTTCCGTTTCTTGTTCATCTGGAAAGGATTCTTTAGATTCGTCTGAAAAAGCAGTTAAATTGTTAGGATTTTCAGTTCTCCATGATCCTAATAAAACTTGCTTTTGAGACTCATCAATTTGAATGCCTGATTTCTTGTCAGCTTTTTTTGTCAATGCATCTTGTCCAAACAATTCAAAAAGACCTTTTTATAGGTATTTTCTTTTACAGGTAAGTTTTGTACTTCCTCGGTGTCAGACCTATCATTATTATCAGATTCATGGAATTCTTCTAATTCCCTCCGACCTGCATTAATAGATATACAGTCTAACTCCTTGTCCGACTCACTGTCAGAGTCTCTGGTATAAACCTCACTAACTCTATCAGTAGACTCATCATGACTTTGTGTCAAGTGCCTCTCTAACCTTTCCAAAGGCCTTTGTGGTCTTTGTGATTCTACACCAGTACGTCTTTGTGACTCCTGGTTTGTACACTCAGGTCTTCTTTGTGAAGAACCTTGTGCCTCAACGTTCGAAGTTTTAACAATATTACTGAAGGAATTAGTCATTCTTTCAAAGAATTTATCCATTTTAGCATCTATACCTTTATCTAAATTATCAAACTTCTCATTCCATTTATCCGCTAACATCTCGTATTTAGATTTACGTTTTTTTCTCCTTCCGCTTACTCTGGCATTTACTGCCTCAATTTCTTCTTGCTCCGGTTCAACCGAGCCTGCCGATAATTCATTATCGTTAAGTTCTATATCAGCCTGTGCCATGCTGGCAAGCTTGTGCACGAAGAACACGTCTTGTTCCGTCGGCGCCAAGATGAAAAACTGAATTGTGAAGGAAACCGGAAGTGGGAAGGGGAAGTCATCGCTTTTTGACTTCCGGGCGAGCTTGTTTGGGCAAAGATGGAAATCCTATTGTAGATATGACAGGTAGGAATTTATGAAAAAAAAATTCTTATCATGTAATAACTAAGTATATACATATAATGTTAACGAATATGAATATATTGTAAAACTATATGCATATATTATCAAAGTAATTGCACCAATTGTCAAAGTATATGCACATAATATGAAAGTATATATAATGAAAACTTTTAACACAAAAGGCAGGATAAACATAATATTAATGTATTGACTTAACATAAACACAATGTAAGGACTCGGCACGAAATGAAAAAAGGCTCGTCATAGCCTCGCATTTTTCTCCGTTTTTAACAATCTAATTAAAATTAAATCTTTTACTTGCTCCCCCCTTTTTGCTATGGTGCAGCGACCAACAACAAAAAAAGGGGGAGCAAGTGAAAGATTTAATTTTAATTAGATTGCGTTTCTAAGCATGTGCTTGTCAAAGTCAATACACTATTATATATTTTTGTTCACCTACACAGTAAAAAAATACATCCACACTTATTACCACCTTACAAAATGTTTCATTTTACACTAAAGTCATGATATTTTATAGAAATCCTAAACTCTCAAATACCGTGTTCAAGTATAAGGGATTAGAGATTGATCACACCATGTCATATAAATATCTTGGAATCATCTTCAGTGCATCTGGATCTTTCATTAACTGTCAGAATGATTTATATAAAAGGGGCTTAAAAGCATTTTTCAAGCTAAGTAAAAGTTTTGGTGATACAAAACCAAATATGAACACCTTACTACATCTGTTTGATCATATGGTAAAACCTGTAGTTCTATATGGGTGTGAAATATGGGGTACTATAAACACGGAATCTGTGAAAACTAAAAAAGAAGAGTATATGCTTGAAAATTCATTAAATAATCTTTATTGTGATAAGCTACATATCAAATCCCTTAAATATATGTGTGGATCACATAAAAGGTCATCAAATAATGCAATATTAGGAGAAGTTGGTAGATATCCATTGTACATTGATGTTATATGCAATAGTATTAAATACCTTCAGCGACTAGAAGAAGCACCTGAAGACTCACTTTTGTCAAATGCTTTTAAAGAAAATGAAAATCTTTTTCAATATAATAAACCAAGTTGGCTGTCAAGTTTCTTTTTTGTACTTAAGCATCTAAATTTGCCTTTGCATTTAATCAAAACTCAAAATATTGTAGCAAAAACACGTGAAAAACTCATTAAAAGATTCAAAATCACATGGTCAAATTCAATCGCTGATTGTGCCAATAACCAAACTGGTAAGCTTAGAACATATGGTCTATTCAAAACCAGACTATGTAGAGAAAAGTACTTCTCGGCAATCAAATAGCCTGATATATTAAAATGTTTTACAAATTTTAGAATAAGTTCACATCAGCTTGCTATAGAAGTAGGAAGATACAAAAAAATTCCGTTAGAAAACAGAAAATGTAAAATTTGCAAATCAGATGATATAGAAAACGAAATTCATTTTGCACTTGAATGTTCATTATATGCGGAAGAACGAAAACAATTTTTAAAAGTAATTGAAAATAAATATCCCAACTTTCATAATCTACAGAACAAAGACAAATTTATCTGGCTAATGTCAAACGAAAATAGTCAAATAATCAGTGATTTTGCAAGCTATATTTACAAATGCTTTATGCTCCGCAAGACTTTGAATTGACCATCTGTTACTAAAGCATAAACATTCTAGTGTTATAGCAGTACATGAAGTATTTTTTTTTCTGTGTTTGTGTTATATAAATAACTGGGAATTGTTGAAAAAATTATAGACATTATACAATGTTATTGAATCAGTATATTATGTAATTACAATCTATTCTAATGACTATTTTTGGATCTCTCCCTCTTTTCAATGCCTATTGTAAAGTTGTATTTTGTTTACTCTTTTATTTGATTATCTAGTCATATTTTGTGTGCACACACATATATCTTTGTCTGTTTGATTTTATAACTTTTGTTGTGTCTTTGTCTTGCATGTAAATGTACTATCTTTTATGAAAACTGTCATACCCAACAATGGGTCCAAAATTGGTAATAAAAGATTTACTTACTTACTTACTTACTCACTAAGGAGACAAAAATAAATGGAAAACAAACAAAACATAAACATAACATAAATATAAGAAAAATGACAACATAAGGGCAATTCAAAATGGGGTTTTCATAGTGTCCGCCCAATTCAGCGAAGTTTGTTTGTTATTTGTAACTTTCAAGCTCCAATTTGATTGGTTATCCATTAGGCTAGACATTCATTTGTTTATGTGTAAACAAAGGTCACCAGAATATGATATTGGATTTTATTCACAAAGCACCCGGGATCTGTTCGCACGTGGAAACCTTGTGGAAATACTGCGAAAATATTCACAAAGCAACCGGAAATTTCTGCACCTCTAAAAGTTGCGGAGATTCAGGAAAGGTGTAATTAGACTCAATGGGTTCTGAAATGGATCCAAATTGATTGACGAAACAATTTAACAGTTTATTTACTTTTACAGGTCTGTGTTGATATATAGTTTGTTTAGACTGTCATTACTATTTATAACATTCACCGAATCATTTACTTATTTATTCACAAAAAATTAAAATTGGTATTAGTTTTGTAAAATTTTTATTTTGACATTGCCATTACTTTTTCCCGACTTCCTCCTCTCATTAAACTGGACGCAACGATATACCACAAAAGTCGCGTCAAACAAACAAACAAACAAACAAACAAACAAACAAACAAACAAAAACCATTAATTTTTATGACGAATTCGACGATTTAGGACTGGGCGGCGATATATTTGCATTCACTTCACTTTCGTTGCTAACGATGGATAAAGGAGAACATATTTTCGAAGTACACTTAGTTACCATAAATTAACAGAATTTTGCTACAAGAATGTCAATCATTTAACTTGAGTGAAAAATCAAGATAATATATGAGGTTCGACTGCAAAATAGCTTGGGTGATATCAAAGTTTCATGTAATTATAAATTTTGTTGGTATTCTATTTACGGAAGTTAATAATGCAGTGAGACCATTATTATCCTGGTACTATGTCTTTCGGTGATGGCTCTATCGACGAGCGTAGCTTTGAAAAATCGGAAACCAGTGTAAAAGGCTATTTTGTGTATTCAATTCTGGAGTACGCCGATATTTGTAACATTGAATAAATAAATGTTATGTCAATAATTTAACTGAAACGCGTGAATATTAGTTTTTAATTCCAGTATATTTATGATTCAATATATGACAAAAGATAATATGTGCGCAAATTTAGAAATCGATAGTTCAAACTAGCCCCAACCTCAGGACTTAGCTATAAATAGAACATTAAGGGGAAAAGTTCAAATGCCTTCTTTTTTTAAATTTCAATGCTTTTTAAGCGAATAAAAATTAGATAGTCCTTAGAAAGTGTGTGTTTTTAGTTCGATTGAAAATTCGAGATGCCTGCTACGCAAACTTTATTGTATTAAAAAAAACTGTGATTATTTATGCTTAAATCGGGTCCTCTACATGTACACGTACAATTTTTTAATTCAATCTAATATTGAGATTATCTTCTCTTTTAGTTGCCATATTGTCGAGATGATCTGTATTTTGCATTGAAGCAAATGCAAACAGAAAAACAAATATTCAAGGTTCGAAACGTTTGATTATAATACAGCTTCTAAGCCACGTATTAAAAGTACAGCTACTGATACTATTGGGTCTAAAGTACAGCTACTGATACTATTGGGTCTAAAGTACAGCTACTGATACTATTGGGTCTAAAGTACATGCTGTTCATGTATGACTTGAACAAAATATCGACTTAAAGCTTTGACGCATTACAACATGATATATTATAACTGCAAAGAGCATAAAAATAACCTCTGTAACATAGACATAAACATGCTTTAAAATGCGTCGCGTAAAATTATCAAATCTTTTTGACAAACGCTTGCAGAATGCAGAATAAATCGGCGGCAAACTGATGCTTTGCATCAAAAGTTTTCTTGTAATATTTTGACTTGGTTTGCAATGGTCCGAATAGAGACTCTTCTGGTCTTCAGTAAACGAAACGCGCAGTAAAAAAACTGTATTAATTTCATAGGGTTGTGTTCCGTTTAGCTTTAATTTATTCAGATTTTTTTTAGGACCATAAACAGAACGATGAGGAGCGTCAGGCGCTTTTGATCTATTTCATATCGAAACAAATTTGCTTTTAATTTGTCTTCTACGGTTAATGAAAGATTAGAAAATAAATGTAAAATTACAATTAACTCTTTTATGTTATATTGTTAAACAAAAGATTAACAGACTAACTGTAAGTGTGAAAACCTAGTATGTATATTTGTATGTTGTTCTGATTGATTGATTGATTGATTGATTGATTGGACGTTTGCTTTACGTCCAGCGAGCAATATTTCAGCTATATTCAGGACGGTAACAAGTTGACAAACAATACATCAATTGAAAAGGGGGTGGGATGGGACACAGGGAACAAAATTTTGACTGCCACTGGAAAAGTACGGAGTATTGGGTAGGGTCGGAGAATTTAGCCTCTTGTAGCTGCTACAATGATCCTACTCTTTTTCGAAATCTACAAAAGGGATCTTTATCGTGCAAGGAGTGTGGCACTCTCCAAACACGTTACCCACTATGGTCCGCGGCCAGGCTTTCCGTATTATGACCTGACAACCCCCAACGGAAGGGTCTCCCCTATCCGCCACCCAGGGACGCGCTGGGCCTCTCTGTGGGTCGAGCCCTGGAACCGTCCAGTACGGTCCCAGAACTGATGTAATAATCGGAGAAGACAAAGTTGTAAAACTTGTGCCTTAATCCATTTGTTGTTTTTTAAGAACAATAAAATATGTTAAAATTAACATGTAAGTGGAGTAATATATTACGTAAAGATTTTTTTCTGTGCTCTGATAGACAAGTTTTTCGTCAATCAAAAATCAGTTTTCTCGTACAATTCATTTATTGAACTTTGACGCAATAAGTGACGAGTGAAGAAAGGAAGAAAGAAAGAAAAACGTTCCCTTTTATTCAACTTTTATTATTTTAAACTTAATTTTAAAAGAAATAATGATACTCTTAAACAAAATGGTTTGCCTGTCATTCTTACTCTTATCCCAATCTGATCTCACCACGTGATCTTATATCTTACGACCTTGATTAAATACACATTTTAAAAGTGGATGCTAAAATCTCATTTCAGTTGTGTAAATGTCATCATTTCTACAAGAGGTTGACTGCAGGAGATTATGTTCGTTTTTCAATTGAAATGTCAGACAAAGGTCTGACAAAAATGTATAATTTCACCATTAGTCAAGCTAGATTAAATATATTAACTATATTTTTTTAATTTTATATAATCATATAATTTGTATTTTAGATTTTTACTAGTTTTAAGACTTTTAAATTATTATTTTATATAAATATATTCTGTGACAGTCTTTTCCGGTATATTTTTTAAAATGTTAAATCAAAACTAACATTTGTAAATAATATGAAATTCTAGCTGCTTTGATAGCAAGATCTTGGTTTTCAGTGATACTAAGTCTTATTGCAATTTTAGTGGTCATTTGTCAAAATGATTTTTTTTATTTGTTTTGTTTTCTGGCCTTATTTCAAGACATTGCAGATTTTACAAATTCCTCTGTATACATGTTGTTTATATTGGAAATATCCAAAGTAAAAATTAAGTAACTCTATAATAGCACAAAATAAAAAAAGAGACTTGGGACAAGTCTAAGAATTCAATGTGCTATCCGTTATAATTAATGACAACCAGAATATTTTATTCCAGAAGAAAATAGCTCAACAGAAAAGATTTTTTTCTTCATAAATACATCCTCGCTTGTCATGTTTTCCCTCAATTCTATTTGAATAAAATAATGAGCACGGTAATTTTTTTGTTGTCTTTTGGGAAGTATACACAGACTAAAGAAATGTTTTCCAAAATAAACGTACACCGTGAATTGACACGAAATTTTGAAAGTACTTCCAAAGGAAAATTTGTGGTCTACTTAACAGTGTATCGGTAGTGTATAAAAGGAAATGGTCTGATGGTCCAAGTCGTGAAAACGTAAAATTTATGCCAAGCCGCGGTTGGATACTGCTACCAGAAACATCAACAGACGACTACAGGCTGGGGTCTCCCAAAGTGAGATTGCACGGACAGAGAATGTGAACCAGAGTACCATTTCCAGACCATCTGGGCCCGACCCTAACAGACTGGCTAAGAATTGGTAGATCACGCGCATAACCACAGCATGCCAAGATATGTACTTGCGTGTATTGCATGAACGGAACCGAACAGTCACCGCAACAAAACTGCAGTCGGGATACCTGGATTGTGAAGAATCGGCTCCCAAACTGTCAGAAACCGGCTCCAACAAGAAAGAATTAGACCGAGGAGACCATATCTTGGAGTAGTTTTGACGGGAAAAAGTCAGATAGTGCAACATGTTGAGGGTCTGGAAATTCCAGAACTGGCACAGAATCTGGTTTAGTTCGCTGTTCCTTCTACAGTAGCGTGATGGTAAAACACATGTTGACCGACGAAGTAAACGATTTGCGCAGTCATGTGTCCAGGAAGTGGATAGATTTTGCGGAGGTAGTGTCATCATGTGGGCTGCGATCTCAGATGACAGAAATTTTGAGCTTGTGTACGTACCGCACAACTTAAAGGCTCTGCGGTACAGAGACGACATCTACAACCACATCTCAATTATCGACCACCAGAGGGAGTTATTCTAGCAGGTCAATGCTAGACCGCACATAGCTAAAAAAACCGAGATATTTTTGAGCGGAATAACATTCCTTCAAAATCGCCGAATTTGAATCCCATTGAACATCTATGAGACCAAGGACAAACGTGTGCGCCAGCTCCAACCACCATGGCGAAGAGATGCAGAGCAGTGCTTCTCGAGGTGGTCACACGTTACTAACTTGTAGTTGACCGGAATCGACTTTGAACTGTAATTACCTGTCTGTAATTGGTGATTTGTACATACAATGACTGTTACTTTGCATAAAACAAACATTTTAAGTGCATATCGTTCGTATATAATTGTAAAATTTTGATTTTAATGTCGAATATTAAAATATGTAAAAAAAGTATAGAGGAGTTGATAATGATCCAATGATCAAATCTGTCGCGGCTAAATTACTACTAAGATAGAAATCAATACTTTGAAAGTCTTCTTCTTTGTTTATACTATTTTTTACTATAAAGTATCCGTCTTTGTTTATAGTAATTTTTTCTTCTATAGATAATAACATACCTAAAACTACTTACATTTGCTAAAATGTTACTATATAATTCCTCGTGTATAATTATTAAAAGCAAAAAAATGAGAATGTAGCATTGTTTTCGCTAATGGACTAAACAATGTATAACATTCCGCAAATACTTGTAAAAATAATTCTACTAACCATATTGTTGATGTGTCTCCCAGGTTAATCAACATTAATCATGCTGGGATTTTAAGGCAAATGCTGCAACCTTAAAAGATTTGTTAACAGCAATAGTGTTTTAAGTTGAAAAAAAAATATGTAAAAAAAACTATGCGTTTTTTAAGCGTATATATGCAAATACACAATAACTGTGTATGTGCGTGTGTGTTGCTTGCCACCTTTTACACTATTTCAGTTATTTCCTTACAACCAGTTTTGTAACCTTAAGAAACGGAACTCCTCTAAGACTCTTAGAGACATATCGACTTGTATACTATCTAATGAATATGTGCGTACACAATCAAGGTAATCAACATTGGTGGGGAAATTCACTTACAATGGTATTTTTGTCCACTAATTAGTATTTGAGGAACTGAAATTTATTGGTATACAGATGAAATGAGAGAATTAATATGGAATCACTTACAGCCAAATTGGTTGACAGTTCTTCAGATGGCTATTTTGTAATAAAAAAAACGATTGAAGTGACGTTATTGCGGAAAAGCAAATAAGAATCGCAAAGTTTCTGGAACCTTTGTAAATAACATGTAAACGTTGCGGATCACTTTCGGTAAAATTGCGGAATCTTTTTTTGCGTAAGTTTCCGGATGCTTTGTGAATAAGCTCCCTTAAAGGGATTATGTTAGATCTTCCACGGAGACAGAAGCAAGTAAAAGATATATTTTAATTAGATCGTGCTTAATAGTACACCAATAAAGAATTTATCTGATCTTAATAGTACCCCAATAAATATACAATATTCGTACCGTGTCCGAAAATATAAAATTTATTTGTACGGCACTGCCGAATAAAGCAAAAATTTATTCGGCTACCGTTATTGGACAGTAAATGTACTGATTGCAGGATAAATATACAATATTCGTACAGTGTCAGAAAATATAAAAATTATTTGTACGAGCCTTAGAAACGGGTAGAAATGCGAGGCTCTGCCGAGCCTTTCTCACCTGTTTCGCGGCGAGTACAAATAAACTTTATATTTTCTGACACTGCACGAATATTGTTTTTATCCTGCAACCCTAAAAAACATTTTATAATACTGAAAAACTTTCACTTTAAGCCGATTTCTCAGTTAAAATTTTCGGCGCGTATTCTAGTGATACTGACGTCACAAACGTCGTAAACCAGAACAGAATACTAAATGTCGTAAGAAGTGAGGTCAAGGGTACCAGGAGATTTTATTCGGCACTGCCGAATAAAGGAAAAATTTATTCGGCTACCTTTATTGGACAGTAAATGTACTTATTGCAGGATAAACTATTTTATCTGATCTTTTCACGAAATAATTTGATATGTGTGTCTCTAAAATACCCGTTCGTTAGATCTTCCACGGAGACAGAAGCAAGTAAAAGATACGGTCATGTTTTTCTTTTGCTTAAATTTAGTAGATGTGAACAAAATGATGTCTGAGAGTTCAAATTATAACTGATAAAATGTTAAATTCTTACCTCTGAAACCTCCAGATGTGTTTTATATCCTGCAATCGTCCTATTATAGCATTTTAAATGCGTTGAAAGTTTTACTGATATACTGGCTATTAATAAATTTTTGAAACGCCCACAACTTTTGGAAACTACTTAACTATTTTTGTGTATTAAGTAATGTACTTGTGCGACCGTCATTACACAATACAGAAATGTCAAAGTTTGCACGCGCTGCGCGAGTCGACGAGCTTCAGAAATAAGTACAACTTATGTGATATTGAAAAATTATGGGTTTTTTTTAGTTATTTCTTTTAAAAAATTGATTATTAAACGTGTTTACGTTGATTACTTTTTCAGTGAACAGTAGAACTTTTTTGTCACAAATCAATCAATTTTCCGACATTCATGTTGATTTACCAAAATACTGGTACAATATGTAGAGACGTAATAGGGGTATAATTTTAAAGTGAATTTCAATTACCACCTTAAAAATAGTTTTTATTAATTTTTCACTACGGTGGAAACAATTATAAATTGAAAACAAACAAAACATAAAAATTGCATATACATGATATGTAGATCAGCAAAATGACAACATAAGGGAACTTCAAAAAGCGGATTACATAGTATCCGCCCAATTCTGCGAAGTTTGTTTGTAATTTGTAAGTTTCAAGCGTTATGAAACATTGACATGCATTACAAGAGTCAGCTTCTGTCACATTTTTTATTTAGAATCCTAGTGATTGGTCCGGATTGTTGAACACTGCTAGGCTAGATATTTGTAGCATATGTATTATCTGACAATCTTCGGGTATGAATTTAATCCCATTACTCGTAATGTAGCAGAGCGGGAGTGAATCACTCCAGGCACTTTGATTTTCCAAAGAAGTTGCATATATAATCCGCCGTGGTCAATCTTGATATCTTTCAACAGTGTCACCATTTTTTTTTATCGGTTTCGTGTTTCAGATCGATCATAATTGATACGTGATGGTAGTTATTGCCGTATTTAATTACCCGCTGTGCGTTGTGTATTAATTGACATTTCGTGTCTCTGTTTCATTACGTTTACTACGCGAAAAACTTTGAGAAATCCGAAACTGAATGGCGTGTTGCATCTTTGGAAGTTATATGTAAACAAGTATAAGCTTTCGTAAAAAGCTAGCCGCCTCTAAGCTTTATTTTTCTTTGTGGACAAAAATACGTACTTTTGTTTAATGTTAAATAGCAATATGTATTGTTATTATTTACATCACTTATTTATAAAGTACTCAATGTTTAATTAGTCAAATCACAGGCAACCGCAAAATATAGGCCAGAGGCAGCAATTGAAGCATGTACTGTGCTAAGCATCTCTAGATGCATCATACTTGTTACGATAGTTGATGTGAACCTTGTAAGTAAGCAGGAAAAGAATTTTCTCCTAACCGGAGTCAATTGTTCATAAAATACAGATCAGAGGCAGTATCCAAGAATGCATTGGAGTTAGTTCCTATAGATGCATCATATTCACCAATATAGTTGATGTAGACCTGTTTGCGAAAATGTCACGCTTCGGAAATTTCCTTGTTTCTCCATTTAAGTTTTAACATTCACAAATCAATGCCACTTTCCGTTTAAAACAGTTTGATTCCCATCAACCGATTCGTGATCGCTCGGCTTTTCTCGATTGGCTACGAACGGCGGTCGGCCTATTATGATTGCTACCGCCTTGTAATCGTGCGGGGTTTTCATCCCTAACTTAGCTCTGCTTATTTGTTGGCCAATCGACAGCTATCTCCCGATTTAGCAGCCAATCAAGACACAGCATTGTTTATCTGTTATCCTTGAGGTATGACTGGTTTCCGCAGGTTAGCTTTTGATTATTTATCCCGTCTCGCATGCGAGATGGGAATTACTGGGAACTACTGGATTTTTACTACGGAATGGTTGTTACAGTATGCAAATAAGCATGATTAAACTAAATTATGTCACATTATCCGTATACGGAAAAATGATCAATAATCATTTTCCTCGTGCATCCTCAAAGACGAAAAAAGAAATTTTTTCAATAAAGAGTGTTTCCCGTTAGTTTCGTAATGTCTGAATTAAGCTTTAATAACGTAAAGAAGATGAATATTATGTTGGAATTTTTCATAAATAGACCAAAGTTATAATTTTTTATTTGCTATATTACGAGCAATAGGACTAAATACTGCCGTTAATCCCACAATCACAAAACATTCGGCCTATAGTATGACAAAGGATTACACTTCCAACTCAGCTGAGTCCTTACTGTCATGGTAACCTTGCACTATTGAGGTATAGTCAGTCTTTTTTCACAAAATTCATTTCGGCTTCAAGCATGCAAAATCTCTTATCTTCGTACCTAAAACTTAAAAACATTTCTATGAAAATATAAGACCAAATAAAATGTAATTTTGTAGTAGTGATATATAGGAGACTTTCCTTATTAGATGCCAATTGAACTTTTAAGGTTACCAGCATGAACATTTTTTCATGAAAATCTTTTAACAAGAGGAGCATTACAGACTCTAGGATTCAGTAATGCGATCGGTTGATCAGAATAAACTGTAATGAAGGAAATACGTTCGGCAAATCATTCATAATTATGTCCACGTCCGAAAAGAATATTTCAATTCTTATATTTCAAATGAAAGTAAGTAAATATGCCATACAGATATTTATAATACAAATTTCTTAAAATAAACTTGTTATAAAGAATTTTGCCTTTTCACTTCAAGTTCAGTTAGCCGACCTATCGGAATTAGAATATGAATGTAGACGCAGCCTAAATGCGAGCATCGCACACTGTTCATGTCGTTACTTCAGAGCCCCCTTACAGAGCCTCTACATTCCATTGATGACGTGACGTCTTATCTAATGCGTTGGTGACGTCACAAAACTCAATTTCAAATATTGCGTTTCAGATATAAAAAAATTGTCTGGCATTTTTGTAGTAATTTAAAAAATAAACACTTTAATTTTTATCGATGTCAAAATTATTTTTGTCTCCTTTTATATTATTTATTTTTTTGTTCGTCTACAATATTTTCTTCGGAAAGCTCAGCTACCATCATGTTGACCATCTGAAATGGATTTGTTCATATGGATCACGTGACTTTTTTACACACACGCATGTAACCGTAAAACAATCATTATGTATAGAGCATGATCAGTGATATATTTGTATCAAGTTCTTATGATTAATGTGTCGTTAAATGTCCGCGGCAATGGTGGTACATACATATTTTGATTTTTACTCATTTTGTTTTGTTATGAATAATTGTTCTGCCTCTCTGGGGGCTCCATAATTGGATTAAATAAAAAATTTGTATTTGTATTTGTATTTGTACAACGTTGATAACGTTAAGGGCACATGTGTTTGTCATCAGTAAAAATCTTGTGTCAGCATTTCTGTGAGAAAGTAAGTTTTCAGTAGAAACGTCGCTTGAGAAGCATGTATCGCTTGTACTGTGTATTGAAATTGTTATGTAAAAAATGTGAGCTGATTCTCCCGTATAATTTTCATAATTATTTTTATTTGGATTATATTCTTGTGTTTAATATAATATTTTAATTTCGTTTAAATACTCAATACATGAGGAAAGTTGGTTATTTCGTATAACCTAACTTGCCTTTTCAGCACGTGACTGATTGTGACATCATAATAAGATGTATTGATGACGTTGGCTATACATGAATTCTTCCGCAAACAACAAGTGACGACACTAAAATTGTGAATTGCAAATATTATTTGATTACTTGTAAAATATTGTTCTTGTTACTCCATTTTTACTATAGAATTTAAAATATAAGGTTTGTTTACAATTGCTACATTATGGAAACCATAAGGGAAAGCCCCGTACATTTTACAGCTTTTTATCATGAGTGTTTCCAATATTAAACAATTGTTACCTACGACGGCTTATTCGTGCCAAACAACAAAAGAAAATTTATTTCGTTTGTAAGATTTATTAATTCGTTTGTACGATTTATTAATTCGTTTGTACGGTTTATTAATTCGTTTGTACGGTTTATTAAATAGTTTGTACAATGTATTAATCCGTTTGTACGGTTTATTAAATCGTTTGTACGATTTATTAATCCGTTTGTACGGTTTATTAAATCGTGTGTACGATTTATTAATCCGTTTGTACGGTTTATTAATTCGTTTGTATGATTTATTAATCCGTTTGTACGGTTTATAAAATCGTTTGTACGATTATTAATCCGTTTGTACGGTTTATTAATTTGTTTGAACGGTTTATTAAATCGTTTGTACGATTTATTAATCCATTTGTACGGTTTATTAAATCGTTAAACAATTTAACAAACCGTACAAATGATTTAATAAATCGTAGAAACGATTTAATAAACTGTAGAAACGATTTAATAAACCGTTCAAACGGATTAATAAACCTTACAAACAATAATAATTTTTTTCTATTTGTTGTTTGGCACGAATAAGCCGTCGTAGTTACCAGGTTTTTCCACATTCTTCAATTTTTTTATGCGATTGCCAATCCCATCTACAGCATATCTACTTGACAGGTTTTTAATAGACAGTTGATATGGGGTGACTACTTTGTTGGATAGTGGTATACATGTGTATATTTATTAAGGGCCATTCACCGGGCATGGTACAATACAGACTAAAGAAGCTTATTTAAGTATGTGTACATCAATACAACAAATTGATGGGACAGAGCCAGATATACTATATACTCTAGATTGTGGTTATTAAATCTACTATTTTTCTGTTTATTAAATTTAGTAACATATTACACAATATAAAACAAATTGAGACATAGCCAGACATACAGAATATACTATAGATCATAGATATTCAATTTACTGATGAGCATATTCAGTAACATATTACACATTATAAAACTATATATACCGCAAGATAATTATAAGTGCATATTTTAATACATATACATGTATATAAGCCTGTTATATGAGGTGCTATTTTGCTGGTTTTTGTGATCTTCTTATTTCTAAGCTGTCTTTGATGAAAGAACCCAAGGATTTAAGTAGTGGCAAATCCTCTTGAGAAAAAAACATTGAAATAAATTTATTATTATCTATAGAAAATTAGGACATTTTAATTAAATTTCAGAAAAAGTTTTTTTCTAAATTTATATAATGGACAATCTAAGGTAAAGTGTTTCTCATCTTCAGTTGTAACTCAATTACAATATAAACTAATTTCTTGGTAACATAATAATCTCTAATAAATATTTTAATATAGATAGTATGACATTAAAAAACAAAGGGCAACTTCCAAACTCAGAAATCACAGCAAAATTACTAGATTTTTTATTCACACCTAAGATATACTTTAAAAATTTTATATGTGATTTTTCACATACATCTTTTTCAAAGATTTGTTTCTAAAATATACTGTTCATTTCTCTTGCAGGCAACAGATGTTGTAGGAAACATGCCAAGTAACTGTTTGGTCATATAAGTGAAGTAGGGTTGATATACTGGAGTTTAGAGACAACATTTTTTAACTTATCTACACTGCAGTCTGAAATTTCTTTAATTGAATTCTATAATCTAATTCACAAAATAGTTTGTTTTTTCCATGTTTTAACATCATTTCACTTATAAATTAACTACTGTAACATTCACTTAGATTACAGTTAAATTGCCGATATGATATATTTTGCTGAACCAGTCCAATAATGAATTAACTGGTCCAATATCTGTATTTGCCTGATTCTACCTGTATTAACCTGATGCCAACATGTATTGGCCGGATTCCAACATGTATTGGCCTGATTGATTTGGACTAGATAATTAATAAAGGTATCATTACTTTATGCTGCCTGTATTGGCCTAGTCATTGATCCCTGGCCAGCTGTATTGTACTCCGGCTGCGCCTCAGGTCATTATAACAATCCATGGACTAATAAACACGGGGAAGGTGGGGGGGGGGGGGGGTAACTAGGCTCACTTTTAGGTACAGGTCTGCGGACGGAGATTTGACAAACCACCATATTCATATATTTTCGAACGTTATGAAATGGGACATAATCATATATTGAACTATTCAATCAGACCTATTCATATATTTTATTATTGCACATCCCCTTTGACAATATTGTCAATTCACTACAAAAATGATCAAGTGATGTTAATGGAACACTTAAATTACCGTGGTTTAGAATTGAAGCATGGATATATCTAGATAATTTACAACTACCCAATGATACTTTTTTCAATGAAAAAAGCTACCTTTTCATATGTTTTGGAGAGCTAAAAGGGTAACCCTTTCGGGCCGCACACCGTATTACCCTATATACCAATCTCCTCCCCTCCCCCCGATAATCGACGATACCGAGGAGTATTCAATCAGTCAGGTACAGACTAAACCATTGTCAAACAAAAAAGGGGACACCAGAAAAAAGACAAACCCCATTAAAAAAGCGAGGATAAGTCCAGGTGCTCCGTAAGGAAAGCAACTTCTTCTCATCCGTTGCACCTTTGGTATTAGTAAAGTTAAAATTCGGTAATTATTCAAATCCAGAAAAGGGAGTGGGAGTAGTAATAATACAGCAGGAAGGAGAGTATTAAAGCCATTACCATTAAATGCCAATTGTTTGTTTTTGCTTTTACATATTGAAATAAATCGAAAAAAAAGTGGAAGTAAAATTATAACTATTTTAATTTTTCACACAAAAAAAAATCATTTATGAATATTATCAGGTTTATATGAAGTTTTTTGATAGACTTTTAATTCGTTTGAAATATTGAATTGTAAATAATTTAGAAATTTAGTATTATTGAAAGGTCGACTAAAACCAAAAGTGCTTTTTTGTTAACTTTGATTTATAACAATGAATTTGAACTAAAGCGAATATACAATAAACTAACTATTACACTTTGTCCGCACACAAAAATGTATAAATGAGTATTCGAGGTAACATGTGAGAAAATAGAAACTGTCATCTATGAAGATAATTAATTTCTATTTGGTTTTTTTTCAATAATCTTACAGCAATGGGAACTGTTTATGTACTGGTTTCCTTTGTTAACTGTTTATGTGCTGTTTTCCTTTTTAAGGAATTACACAGGGGAACAGTTTATCTCCCTTTTCAATCGACCTTGGTGAAATATGAGAGTTGTACGGTACATAAGTACATGTTGTTAGACGTGTATAAAATAGCACACGTGTGACATATACGGTCAGACGGTCTAAAAAATGTGATAATTAAAAACGGATTATTAAATACAATTTGTACTGCTTTATCCAAATTGTTATGGAGATCTGCTGCAACAGAGCGGCAACGTTAATGGGTTGAATGTTTTTCAATCTAATTAAAATTTAATCTTTCACCAAAAAGCTCACCCTTTTTGTTGTGATTGTCGCTGTGAAGATCTAACAACATCCCATTACAGCTACGGTCATCTCAGGATGATTTTCCGTATTGAGCAATCGAAAACTGTTTTTGCCTTTAATTTTGGGGAATCCTCTGTCATTATTCGGAATCTCTCCGCTGTTATTGTAACTTTTTCATCAGTTAAACCGAAGTTAAGGTAAAAGCTTACGTTTGATTAGTTAATCTTTTGGGGGATACTCAAATTTTTCATTGGATATCAAAAGTTCAATCTGAAATGACCTGTAATGAAATGTTGTAAGATCTTCACAGCGATAATAACTAAAATTTGGAATGTCTTATCATTGCTCTTGGTATATTGTATTGCATTTGTAAGATTGAGAAATCCTCCGTTCGAATAGTATGACGTTTTTAGACCGATTTTATTTATCGGACAAATTAAAGTTTTCTATTGGACAGAAAATGTGCACGATTTTGCATACATTGTTAACGTAAGGCTCAACCCGTGCACAAAGCTGTCCATCTCACAGTTCGCGGCTTTTACTTCGTCTGATAGTCTGTCAGGATAAAACTTAAGGCATCCATCTGCTTGCCTTCTTTTCTCCAGCTTTAAGGTTAAACTAACCGTAGTTATTTCCGCAAACAAGACAGAAATCTATCAAAGCATTCTTTTGCTAAACTGTTTTGTTTGAATTTAATATTGCACACCGGACGTTTTTTTTCAATAGGGTCTTATGTTAAACCAAGCTTTGCGGTGTGCTCGACTCAGCCTTAACAGGCAAGGATTGCAAGTTTCCTTGCTGAAGGTAGGGTTTTCGGTGGTACTCCGGCTTCCTAGTCCAATAAAAAATGATGTGCGTCATATATTTGAAAGCAAATTATTAATCGACATTTAGCTATCAATGTTTCGAAACCAACTTGTATTTCCCCTTTTCGAATATAGTTTTTAATATGACATAAATTCCGCAGATTCAAGAATAATCTATTTCTCATATAGTTTAAATATTTTGATTTGAGAATTTTAATGATAAGGATTTTTCGTTTAGGCTGTAAATTAATAATAAAATATGATCTTAAGTTTTTAATAAACATGTAACAATAACTGTCATCATGAAGTATCTTAATAAGTGTCTTGATATATTGAAGTGTCTGTCATGTCTGTATCGAATAACAAACACGCGTATCATAACCACGGTTTTAAACTCGTCTGAATCAGAGTGGACTTTGTTTTGGTAAGGTCATGAAGGTCAAGTAACGTTTCCGTTGCTTGTATCTGTGATGTACATGAATAACAACTCCCGTGCTAATGTCATACATGTGATATTTCTTTCAGCCAAAAGTGTGAGACGGGACTCAATTTTATGTGAAATTTAATGATGTTGGCTCCTAGGAACCAAAACTGAAAAAAGTTACAAAATAAAAAAAAATTGTTCAAAATTTCAAAAAGTGTTTTAAAATAAAAATTATTTAAGTAATTAAGCGTTGTACCTTTAATTAAAAAAAAATTGTTTAAAAAAAAATTAAATGTGGATGTTACACTTATACTTACCGGAAATACATGTCAATTCAACTAGGCCGTGTGTGATATGGATTCCGAGGGATGTGATATGGATTCTTCGGGATGTGATATGGCATCAATATCATTCCCCTATCAATCATTATACACCCCTTTGTGATATGAATTGACTGACATTGTCAATATTACATATGCAAAACAAACATTATTTAAGGAATAAGTACAAAAAATATTTTCTCCATCGAGGGATAACAAAATTTCCGTTTTGCACATCGTATAATATTAAATGTGCACAACGAAAATTTTGTTATCCCTTGATGGAGAAAATATTTTCTGTACTTAATACTTATAAATAAAATTCAAAAAATATAATAAACTCAACAATTTTATTTTTGTAACTGGACATTTTTGAAAACAGAGATCAACACACATACTCTTAGTGTCCCTTGGAGTAATATATGACGTCAAACGGCGCGTGTCTCCATGACGATCAAATTTATTTTCCATCCTCTGATAGAAAATATTTTCCAGCCAAAAGTCAGTATTCTCGCAAAATTTATTTATTACTTAATATATGATAAATCACATTGTTATAAGTATTATAAATATTGAGCTGATAATACAATTCTAATATTAGTAACGACGTAAATAACCTTCAATTTCTTTCGGTGACCTTGGTGGCCGAGTGGTTGAGGTAGTTCGTCTACTATTGATCACGTGGTATGTCAACACTGAGATTGCGGGTTCGATTCTCACTGCATGCAGGGTGTACTTATTCCAATCTTAATCGACAAAGATTGCGTTTTCTTACCGAAGGTCGGTGTTTTCCTTGGGTACTACGGCTTCCTCCCCCAATAAAAACTAGACGCCATAGCTGACAAACTGCTGAATGTGACGTTAAACACCATCAAACAAACATAAAATGCTTTAAATTTGAAATCTTCTTTTGCGACTTCTGAGACCATACTGGGACGGTTCCTAGTGCTCGATCCACAGAGCAGCCCAGCGCGTCCCCGGGTGGCGATGGGGAGACCCTCTCGTTGGGGGTTGTCAGGTCATAATACGGAAAGCCTGGCGTGGACCATAGTGAGTAACTTGTTTTGAGAGTGCCACGCTCCTTGCACGATAAAGATCCCTTTTTTAGATTTCGAAAAAGACTACGTTCATTGTAACCGCTTCAAAAGCCTACTCAATACCACGTACTTTTCCAGTGGCAGTCAAAATTGTGTTCCCTGTGTCCCATCCCACCCCTTTTTCAATTGATGTATTGTTTGTTAACTTGTTCCCGTCCTGAACATAGATGAAATGGTCGCTGGACGTAAAGCAATCATCCAATCAATCAATCAATCAATCAATCAATCTTTTGCGACTTTTGCGTAACATTTAAAACCTTTCGTCAATTTATTTAACGGTAATTATACCCCGCGCTCCATAATGGAGGGAGTACACTGTTTTCAGTGTTTGTCAGTGTGCGTAGTAGTGTAAATTTGTATATGTATGATCATGCCATACCGTGGGATTTAATTTCAAACCTTGCTGAAGTTATAGAGCATCAGGTAGCATGAGCTCACAGAAATACTTGTTTACATTTATCTGTACAATCAGGGTCCTAAAATGTTGGGATGCACAGCTCTAGTAGACAGACATTTTGAATTGATTGGTTTTGACTCCATAACCAACTGGCTCAACAGTTATTGATTAGTTTGTTACGTGTCAATTCTTTAGATAATGTGATAGAACAGGACTCCGAGGTTATTCGCCATTTCGAGAAATTGTTCATTCATACATCATGACGTCCAGTTTTTATTTTAGGGGAGCCAGAGTAAACTTCGCCAGATGTCTGCCTATAGTCGGTTAAAGAGCTCTTCAGAGCTCATGTTCTTTTGTTGTTATGTATATATATGCCGACTTTAAATAAAAATTACTTTACTTTACTTTACTTTAGATGCCAGTCATTTTATGTTATAAATCTCTGAAGTCAGTGAAAAATAGCCGATAACTAACTACCTTGGCCCATAAGCCACCGATCCCCACTCCCCCGGCCTTGTCTTAAAAAATTTCAGCCGGTGTCCAAATCCATCCTCACAAGTCAGTGTTTCTGTGTCCACATGTGTCCTCGAAACCCTGACAAACTTAGTTAGGAAATTCCCGGGCTAGAAGATTTTCATATGACGTCAAACCTTCAAAAAATCAGCTAATGAAATTGCTTGAAAGAAGCAAGTGTTTGACAGTAGTCAATATTATATACTCATATAGAAATCTTTATTTTGATTCGCTTAGACGCCGTCACGTGACATGTGATATTTGGCTGGGTCAACCGGTAACCGTTGGGTCGCATGGTAAGGTCACCCTCGCGTGAGATTTTGCGAGATTTTGCGTTTGGATAAATGTACATAACTTGTACGTAATAAAACATTCAAACAAAACAGTAGTATATGTTAACATGTTTCTGTCTACATTGTATGGGCTGGATTTTTTCCTGTGGAAAAAGGTTAAAATGTCCAAAATATGTTGCAAATATTGAATTGTTTTCATTTAAATATTCGATATAATATAACAGTTATCACCCTAGATGATATGTGACCCGGCATTTCTTTCCCCTCGAAAAGAAATCACCGGGTCACACACCAACTAGGGTGATAATTGTATATTCTTACACATTCTTGAGTGGGAAGAAAACGTAACGCAACTAATGAATAACGCGGTAATAACAAACTATTAACACGACTGTACAAAATACACTGATTTTCACATGGTCTATGCAACACATCCGTTTGGTTTATTTACAATCGTTGACAAATCGTAAATGAAAGCGAGCCTTTGATTGGCTACATTAAGTTATGATGTAGCCAATCAAAATAGTGACTTCTAGCCCGGGAAAAATCCTAGCTAAGTTTGTCAGGGTTTCGTAGACACATGTGGATTCAGAAACCCTGACTTGTGAGGATGGTCCAAATCAGGATTTTGGAGACTATACGGTTCAATGCAACTTATATGCAGCTATACTACGCAAAAAGTGAACATTAATATACTTAGTTTGTCAGGTTTTGTATTTTTTCTTAGTAGTGGAGGGGTGATGGTTTTACTTGTCCATCTTTTGTTCAGATATACACTTAGAGATTAATAATGAAGCTAATATTGCAGTTAACAAAACCACTGTAAGTTTAGTATCATTATATTAGTAGCAAGACAACAATCTTTAAAAACCAAACTGGGCCCCACATTATATTAAAATTGTTTTTAGGCATTCTATAAATCGATGGATATCATAACAACTGTTGTTGAACTGATGTGTAATAATTAAATTTTCTGTTACAAAAATTAATGATTTTTTAACATTTTTTGCAACGAAGTAAACTTTACACGTTCAGGAATTGTAATTAGATGAATACGATTGTAAGTTTTCTGTTTAAAAGAACTCATTTAATTTATAGTATAGTTGTACTATTACAAACATAAGTATGATAACTGATGATAACGTATTGATAAGTTGTATAGATTATATCTGCAGGTTAAATGACAGGGTTTTCTCATTTTTCTCTATGCAATTTCAATAATGCTATTTTTACTAGAAAATTTCACTACAGTTATAAACATTAAAACACACGGATATACCATAATGTTTTTTAGAACAGAATACAGTTATTTCATGCATGTTTCAGGAACAGTCAAATTATGGCTTCAAGGTGCTGGAGCTTACTCCAGAACAGTCGCCCAAGGGCAAGTTCTCATCTCAGGCACAGAGGAGCAATAATTTCATGTATAAATTAACTGTTTTATTAAATATACAGTTTGTTGCCTTATGGACACATTCAACCTAAAGGTGTGATGTTTTAGCTATATTGTAAATAATAATAATGTGTTTATTCTGCATAAATGGCCTTAATCGGCTGTTCACGTAACAGGGGAAGAACTTCGCATTGATGTCATCCATTCAGTAGGTCTCATCCGCATTTAGGGAAACAGTTAGTTACACTCCCTAAGCCTTTTTGAAAATTTGTGTTATACCATAAGAAAATAACAAATATGTAACAAAGGAACGTCGAAATCTGTATATACATCTGTCTTAGATGGGAGTGGTCATTAGATGTGATATAACTTAAAAATGTATAACAACTAAGCTTTCTTTGGTCAAAAATTTTTTGTGAAATTGTTCATAACCAGCTAATTAAAATTTAGTAAGGTATTAATGGTAAATAGCTCTATATGACCAGAGATACTATAAAATGACATTAATATATAAAGAAGCAGGAATTAATCTGACTTTTGATGCATAAAAATACACCTTGAATTTTAATTTCAAAAGAAATTTATTCAAGATGATATTATAATACTCTACATATTATAGAACCTGACAACATCTATCGATGTGGAAATCCATATCCATCACTTGGGACACATACTGAGCAGCTCTGTGGGTTAAAGTTAAATGAAGATATACAATTTAAACTGATTCATTATTAAATAAAAATAATTTAATTGTAAAAACTAGAGACTCAACTGAGGTTTATATCATTTGCTGCAGATTTGGTTTTTTTAACAATATATTTTTTATTAAATATTTGCCAAAAAATCAAATACATGTACCCTTGTTTACGCATGGTATTTAAACACACATTCCGTTACCTGCTTGAGGAGATGACTGAGAATGATAATATACCATTACTTGTTTTATTTAGTAGTTTTGCAATTGAGAACATATTTGAATACTAGAAGTTGTTTATTTGAATGGTGATGCTTCAGTATAGCTGCATAACATAAACTAGAAAAACCGTGAGCAACGATTACTAATTTAATACCGTTTTTGTTTTTCTCCATTTCATGCTAAGTCCTTACGTGGTTTCTATGTCAGGAAATCAATACACTGATATTATGGTTATCATGGAATCTGCCACACATGGTATATAATTTTCATTCATATTTATTTTTAAATGACTTTTTAATTCCAACCCATATGGGGCCTCTACGCATTATGCATGGATATTGCGAATAAGTGCGTTGGAATCAATTTTGGCTAGAAGAATCAATTGTAATGTTGAAAAGATTTTTTGTGATTAATGGTCGCTGACTGTATATCATCAATAATATACGGTCAACGCATTTAAGATGCTTGATTAGGACGATTGCAGGATAAAAAAGATTTTACAGGTACATATACAATGCAGATTGTGGTATATTTTTGACAAATAAAACAAAGTAGCCAAATTTAATCCGTTCAATGCCTACCACATGATTTTTTATTCTTTAGCAAATTTAATGATTTATTGCAGAATAATTTCTGCGGATTGCATGGTTTCTAAAAAGAGATACAAAATTTGTTAATATTTCTATTAATACACGAACTTCAATGTTGATGTGTCAGTTTCCAGCTCCACTAATTTCAAATTGTCAAAATATAACAATTATCTATAATGGAAATGAATTGTTGTCTGCAACTTTGATTATTGTTTAAATTATTGATATATATATATATATATATATATATATCAGCCTCGAGTTGTGTATCGGCGTCGGACTACTTCCTCAGTTGATATAAACGTTTTGTACATAACAAATCTGAATCAACGTTATCATTGAATAATTTGCCTTGATTTAAAACAGTACTGGCTTAGTCTTAGCAACAGTAGACTATACCAGATTTCCTGCGGGTACCATACTAAAGGCTAACAAATTACCAAGCCTTTTATGGCTGATTAAGCAAGAATAATCTCTATTTAAATTTTGTTACTATTCCTTCAATATTGGGTTATGTTCTAACAATATTATGGATAAGTCCATAATAGATAAATATTGACTGAGAGAAGAAAGTCTGTATTTGTAGTATGTATTTCAAATGCTATTCAAAGAAAGTGACAACAACAACTTCTGTCAAGTACTCTGTTCACGAAGTGTAACATAAATTTAAAATTCATTCCCATGAAGGAATCTTCATATTATACAACTACTGACTGATATAAGTTGCTATCGGGATTTCTCAACCAGCAGAAAAATTGTTATATTTCACAAACCCGCTAGGCGAGGTGAGTATATATTTTTGAGGGTTGATGATATGATAGCGACGGCATATAAAAGGCAATTACTACTGCATGTATAAAACCTAAAAGTCCTTGTCTATCGTAACAAATCTATTTTTAGCAGACGCATGCATTGTTGTTGACAAGATATTTGTGTTACAAAGGCACAGAAAACAAGTTAATATTCGATTCCGCTTGACCGCTTGTGCAGCAGACAAAATAACCCTATGTTGCATGACCTGAAGGTAGTTTTTAAACCAATCAAAAACAAACAAAATTCTTTTCATGTAATAATATGTTACGTATAACTAACTCGACAAAAGTAATCAAGAATTATCATTTAAATGAGAAAAAACAGAAAACAACTAATACAACTAAATGTACCACAATTTCATTAAATACTCTTATATCACTGGTTTAATTAGATCTTGTGAAAACCATTAAGGTTCCGTGTATTATAGCTTACAAATGAACAATATATATGGGAGATAACTCCACAAAAATTTGAATAAAAATCAGTATCATATTATATAATCCAGATCTGAACAAACTTGCATATCATGAGAAGGAGCTAGGCTCCTACCCTCACCCTGTTCTCATCAAAATACCTTTGTCATTATGTTTATAGAACCCTACACCAATTGTTCTCATTTGTTTTCCAGATATGATGACCATATGTATTTATTTTGATGTTGATTTTCTAGTAGAATTGTGTTTTGTTCAGATCATACTGATATTGACACGTTGTTAGGAAACAACCACAAGAGTACAATCTGGTAGGTAGGTGACCTTGGTATCAACTGGACCTTAAATATAACAAAAAATTAACACTGTTAAATGAATAAAGGCGCAGCCTAAATGCAAGCATCGCATATTTTATGGTTCATGACGTTACTTAAGAGTACCTCGATCAGCATTCCATTGGTGACGTAACGTCTTTTTCTATTGTTTTGGTGAAGTCACAAAATTGTCAATTTAAAAAACAGCTTTTCAGATTGCAAGCAAGTTTTCAGACATTTTTTGTAGTGATTTAAAAATAAACACTTTAATTTTATCGATGTCAAAATTATTTTTGTCTACTTTTATATTCATTTTAGTGCTTGTCTACAATATTTTCCTCGAAATTCTCAGCTATCATCTGAAATTGATGTGTTTCATATGGATCACGTGACTTTTTTTTGCACACGCTCGCTAATAAACACAGCCTAAATGCTAGCATCGCATATTTTATGGTTCATGGTACTACTTCAGTGCACCCGTGCAGTGCCTTTGCATTCCATTGGTGACGTGACGTCTTTCTAAAATGTGTTGGTGACATCACAAAAATGCCAAAATAGTACAGCGTTTCTGAGATTGCAAAAAATTTGTCCGACATTTTCGTTATTATAAAAAATATAACCCTTCATTTTATTGATTAAAAAAATATCTACTTTATAATTAATTTTAGTGTTCGTCCACAATATTTTCTTCTGACAGTAGCTACCATCTGAAATGGATTTGTTCATATGGGTCACGAGACTTTTTTACACACATGCATGTAACCTTACAGCTCGCATCTGCGATGCACGCTATCAAAGTCACTAAAATTATTTTAAAGTTCAGATACACGCATTTGAAGTGATTGAGATAAATAGCAAAAAAATATTAAAAATTAAAAAAAATAATAAAATAAAGTAAAATAAGGAAACCACAACTAACACAGTGCATTATAAATGTTAGTGCTCCATTTCGTTTTAATAACATTATGTTTTAGTAGATCACCAATTTCAATAAAGTCAATGAGAAAAAAACCTTTTTGTACTAAATAAAGAACCGTATATCACCGATGTACCAGTAATTCACAATTGACAAACATGGTATAAGGGAGGTAACTCAACACAGACTCGAAGAACAATACTTTACAAACACTATAATATATATTATTCACTTAATTAAATACATACAATCACATGACTATTTACATTTCAGTATATGGTGGTGTCTATGACATTTTTTTTAGTAAAAATGTATTTAGTTTCCATACAGAAAAATACGCAACTTAATAGCGAATAAACTATGACAGCGACTTGATCTTCTTTGTAGAAAACTCTGTGATTGATTGGTTTACGCCATTACATGTAATTTTCCTATGAGTGGTATTCTGCATCAAAATCAACGTAAGAAAGGTTTACAAATAACAGAACTAACATTGTGGAAACGTATACATGTTTAGGTCTACATGTCATGATCGATATGACTGGAATACATTTTTATAATAACTCTTCATTCCACCATCAGCTATAAATATTATTATAAACAAATGCCAGCGAAATCAGCATCACCAAGTACATCATGCAAACCTTTGTGCCACAGAACAGAGAATTTGACTGGTTTGAGCAGAGATTTTGACAACCTATTAGTCAACTTGGGCGGTTCCTTTGACAATTTTGTGTACAATATATTTCTGTCCATATGACAATTTCTTGACAATTTGTGAGCACTGAACAAATATTTTTCCTTTGACAATTTCCGTCCATTAGTAATGTTTTTCACAATTTTATCACGTGACAAGTTTGTCCACTGGACATTTTGTATTTCGGAAATTTATGTCCACTTTCTCAACTTGCTAACCTTTCGACCGACATTTAAAGCCACTTTTAACTTTTTACTTTTTTTTATTAGGATGCAAGCCGAATACAAAGAAAAGGTATTAATATAACTTATTATTATGTACAGGGATTGCATGATACAAATTTTTTTGTTTGGGGGGGGGGGATTAAAAACCCCAAACTTCGACAGAATAGATGGTGTGATTGTCAAGCTGGAGTCGAGCACACCTTGCTCAAAATTGCAACCTCAATGTTGACATAGTAGATGATTAACCATTTCAATATACTACAAGAAAAATGTTGATGCAAAGCATCAGTTCGCCGCCGATTTGTTCTGCATTCTGCACGCGTTTGTGAAAATGACTTCAAAAAAAAATATTACGGGATGCATTTTAAAATAGTTTATACCTACGTTATTTTTTTTATGTTCTTTGCAATTATGTTGTAATGCGTCAAAGCTTAAAGTTAATATTTTGTTCAAATTATACATTAACAGCATATACTTTAGACCCAATAGTGTGTTTTGCTTAGAGGCTGTATTATAATCAAACGTTTCGAACCTTGAATATATGTTTTTCGATCTGTTTGCATTTGCTTAAATGCAAAATACATATCATCTCGACAATATGGCAATTATTAGAGAAAATAATCTAAATTTTTAGATATCATATAAAAGCTTGTGTAGCAGACATCTCAGATTTTCAATCAAACTAAAAACACACAATTTCTAAGGACTATCTAATGAACATTCGCTTAGAAAGAATTGTAATTACTAAACAGAAGGCATTTAACTTTTTCTCCCATAAGGTTCTATGTAAAGCTAAGTCCTGATGTTGTGGCTAATTTGAATTGCCGATTTCTAAATTTGCGCACATGTAATCTTTTGTCATATATTGAATCACAAATATACTTGAATTATAACTAATATTTAAGTTGTTCAATTAAATAATTGACAACATTTATATATTGAATCCTACAAATGTCGGCATAATCCGGAATTGTATAAACAAAATTGCCTTTTATTCTGGTTGCCAATTTTTCAAACCTACGCTCTTCGATAGAACTATCACCGAATGACATAGTACCAGGATAAAAATGGTCCCCCTCTATTATTAACTTCCATAAATTGAATACCAACAAATTCATTATTACATGAAACATTGATATTACCCAAGCATTTTTGCAGTCGAAACTAAGCTATCAACTTGTTTTTTTACTCGAGTTAAATGATTGACATTCTTTGTAGCAAATTTCTGTTTATTTATGGTAACTAAGTGTACTTAGAAATATTTTCTCCTTTATCCATCGTTAACAACGAAAGTGAATACAAATATATCAATTGCACTAAAAAGCATCAGAGTTTATAAAATACTAATTTATTATTTTGCAAGTAGCTTATAGTTCGTTGAAAGATTTATGCCGTGAACGAAAAATATTGCTTGCACTTTAAATAACAATGTTTGGATTTTTGTCCTCGAAATTGAGCACACTAGTCTGCATAATGGCACGACAATCTGATCGTCAGCATCGGCAGTATATGGCATCATCCTCTCTTTGTTTTTCCGATATTGAAACCCTCGTGGATCAAGACCTTCTCGGCGCAGTTTCCTGACACTTTGTATGGCATCAAGAAACAAATCACATTGTGGTGTGTATGGAAAGTCATGTGCTAACTGTTTATTCCAACACATTAGTATTTTCATGCATAAAAGCAATCCTTATGACGCAGTAGATTGTAAATATTTTTATTATTTCAATGGAACTAAATTATATGGTTTCAGTAGTGTTTAGTGTTAATTATTACAGCTTGTACACTGGCTCTCATAGATTCTATACAACACCGACTGTTGCATAAGTTTGAATTACATAGGTAGGTTTCGCATCGTGCCAACATACGTTAATTGTTCATTATGGAAATAAATATATGCTAACAAAAATAGATTGTATAACAATTATAAAGTCTACATAAACTGTTCATTCCTATTAGGGGAAATATATTTTATTTTTCATTTCAATTAGGTATATGGCAATGTCACTGTTGCTTTTACGCGTATCAAAGACAACAACACAGTGGTCATTAAATCGAAAACACTTTTGCTGCATATAACCTGAAACATAGCCGAATGATTAGAATGGTATAGTTTTTGTTAATTTGAAAGTTAAATGATTAGTAGGAATAGCTTGAGCAGTAAGATTTGATGAAACTTATAAAAACATATTATGTAACTATTTAATGTTACCGTTCACTCCATTATGTTTTTAAGGCTTTACACCTTTCGAGTGGAAAGACTTATTTTTATTAGTCTGTTTCTTATCAAGGCGTTCCACTTTCCGAGTGGAAAGACTTACTGTTATTAGTCTGTTTCTTATTCTTATTTTTTCCGCCAAGTTTTCTTTTCCCATTATAAATTTTGTTTCGTGACTTGTCGCAAAGACATTTTGTGCTATGGATGCATTAGACATTACGCTTTTGCAGTTAACCCTGGCACACCAAACACTTTTCTTTACGAAGTTATTTCCCCTGTCACAAAAGCTTGTTTGCAGATTAACTATGAAACCATTAAAGATGCCACAATGAAATGTATACCAACATGTTCTGTGATGGATTACGATGTTTTGTAACATATCGCGTTAAACTAATTTTTACCACCTTACAGGAGTTATTTCCCTTTCTTTATTGGAAGTTGATAGTGAAATTTGGTAACTCATGAACCAGAAGTGATAGAGACTTGTTGGTCATCATTGACCTTGACCTTGAAAAAGGTTACAACGTCACATTATAAATTATAGAAGATGATTACACACAAAATATAGATACCGTATTTTGCCCGCATGACCACCTGACTTTACCATATACTATAACCCAACCGGGTTTGCACTTGGTGAAACCTGGCCAAAATTATTTTTAAAATAAAAATTTCATCTAATATCATTATTATTCAACTAACTAGCCTAGTAATTAACTAGTTTATAAATTCTGTATTCCGTTTTTGTTATGGTCCATTTTTGCAATAGTAAGTTTGGGTTATTGTCCGTTTTAGTTACAGTATTTGAAACATCTATCGGCGATTCTACTGATATTTGTAATTTTATAATCCGAGAATGCAGAATCATCTGCCGAGCAACGCTTTTTTAGACTCTGAAAGTGGCAACGGCAAAGGATAAAAGATTAAAGAGATGGGTCAAATTTTTGCGATACACAATCGGTACTTTTGACGATTTCAAGTACCAGTTCATTTACATTCGTCAAACTTCAAACTATGATTGAGATTTCTACCGAGTCAATTTCAAAGTCACCGAGGAATTAACAAAATTATACGTGATACGTGCAGGTAGTTGTTCATGCATTTTAATGTATGTAATAAGTTTATCTAAAATTAAGAAGTATAAAAAAAATTAAAAGTTTTAAATTAGAAAAAAATTATATTCAACGAAGAATTCTGACATAAAATATAGTCCCTAACGTCACACGCATTATGACATCACATTTCATTCATAGACTGGGAGTCGCCATTGCAAATCATTGGTTATAACATTCATTATGATGTAAAAAAGTAGGTCCGACAAAAGTACACCTTGTATCACATATATAGATGATAGAAGGTTTTTAACCAAACATGTCGTATAAATTCCTAATTTTCAGATTTTGACAAAATACATACTTGATTTTAGATAAAATCTGGGACAAAAGCTATCTCCACGCAAAGGATTCTAGTATCTTACGTCTACAACAATCACCTCTGCCATTCTATTGGTTGACATTGTGAAAGATATCTCTCATGGAGTACAAGCTTCGCGTACAAACACAGTAATTTCAATGTAAAACTGTATCAAAAGTGTATAAATAGACGATAAAAAAAATAACGAAGATCTCGTGTATTTTGTCACAAAGATCATTCTTCTTCAACAAACGCCACGGGCAGACGAGTAAATGAAGTCCAGCAGTAAATGGAGAATGATGTGTGGCTAAGGTTATGTTCTCTGTATCGGAGAGTAGGACAAAAGGTCCAAATGTGTTTTTATTTTTTAGCAGAAAAAGAAACAAAGGATATACATCTTTGACAAACAACGACGTCACAATATTATGACGACTCTGTAAGACATTCAGCTCTAAAACTTAATTTTTCAACATCTGTTTGAATCCAACACGAAAACTGGTTTTATTTCGAAAACTGTAGGGTTCTATCAAAGGTAGTACCCTACACCTTGTGAAAAAACGTTATTTTTATCAAATTTCCATCACATGCAGTTTCTTCGATAATGAATGAAGAAAACGTTACGTTAACAATGCGCTGACAATGTACATAAAAATCCATCATTTCAAGCTGAAACCGGGAATAAATTCGTTCATATCCGTAGATATGGAGATTTTAACACCTTCATCATCCTCGTACTCTCTTCAGCTTCGCCTGAGGACGTAATTGGGTCACCTCAGGTGTAAAAATTTCAATATCTATGGATGCGAACGTATATAGTTAAGAATATAACGTTTGACGTTATAAGGACGTCATATATTAGAATATGAAGTAAATTGCGTTTCCAAAATTCGTCACATGCTCTTTATCAAAACGGAATAATAAGTGTCATTAAATTAAAAGCAATTGTAACAATGAATAGGTTAATGAATTTAAACGATTTTTGACGACGTGTAGGTCAGACTAGCTATTGCTATTGTCATTAGCTTGCGTCCTTTGACGTTACCATTGTCGCTGTCTAATAACTGTTTACATAGACGTATACCACTGAAACCAAACTTGGTCACAACGCTCATTGGTCTATGTTTAATGAAGGATTCTATGTGAAAAATGTTAATTACTTTCTTCTTAAACTTCAAGGCTGAACAAATATATCTACCGATCTTACCCCCTCCCAGACTACGTGACTGTATGATTTCGAAAAAGTCAATTGTATTTCAATATTTATTTAATAGTCTTCTTCAAAGTTTATGTTTTTTAATACAAAATACAAGATGGCTGTCCACGCAGGGCTTTATTTAGTCCGATAATCCTCTGTCGTCATTTTTTAGAATTATATAGGAGCGGGTCCAACGCTCCCATCGAAGTCTATGAAAATGCGTTAGGTGGTCGACAGAGGATCCTCGCACTATGCTTTATCAACAATAGGCACCAATGGCAATTTATAAAGGCTTTTCTGAAACTGGCGCACACTTGTCAGCAATATTTATTTAAGGTTCTTTACAACGTTTATATTTGTATTCCAATAAGGAAATTAAAAAATCACCACCACCGCAGGACATAGTTTAATATATGAAAATATGAGGAAAAATTTCACGCACATTTTATTTTTAAAATGGAAAGTGTCAAACTATTACGATTATGACAATGTGGTGTCGGAATATTGGGGCGGACCAATGGGGTGTCGGACTAATGGGGCGTCGGACCAATGGGGTGTCGGACTATTGGTGTGTCGGACTAATGGGGTGTCGGAATATCAGGGCGACCCCAATGACACATCTCATTGTTGTTATACAAATATCTATAAATCAAGCAATTGTTAGGTACCATAATATTACTTAATAAAACTCATAATATTCAGCAACCATACAAAATATAAATTAAGTCTACATGTATCCAATTGAAAGTACATATAGGTCTGTTCCTCGTTGACCATTCATGGTAGGATGACATTATTTGGTACATGTAATCCATAACTTTAACGAAGTCACTAGACCACGAATTAGAGGTAAAAGTCATGTGACAGGTGGACAATTAATCATCACGAGTTATTATTGATCAAATTTGATAAGCTATGTTTTAAGCTTAAGATATAAAGCGAAATGTCAAATGCAAATCGCCGACGCCAGAAACTCATAAATATGTCTCGCCTCCTGTGACCTCTCGTCCGTGAGATAAATAATTGATAGTTTATTGTCTGTTATGAGTGTTGGAATGTTAATGTTATTATTTTTTAAAAGAACTCATGCTCATTGTTTGTTCGTTATGATGTTGCACACATTCAGTCAGCTTTGGAGCAAGAGTGTTAGCACTTGTACTAGTATTTTCAATGATTTCACAAGTTATAGGTATTTTCACAATTTAAAGACTGCATGACATACTTGGAGAGGAAATCTCCGGAATCGTGTGTGGTTATTAAATTGTAATTTGTTAAAAGCAGTACGTATCTTTATCCATTTCGCCCTCAATCAATTCCAAAAAAATCCACTTCATTGCTGGTGCAAAATCAATGTGATCTGATTATGTGAATAAAAAAATTAGGAAGAAGAACTATATAATAGTCATAACTAATTTTTTTAAAAATCAGTATAAAGAGGCGTAGCATCGCATTTGATATCGGTACGGCGCAAGCCATACCTGCATATGATATTGGTATAGCTGAAGCAGTACCTGCCGTACCGGCTGCTACGCCTATGTATTTGAGATGAGAGGAGAGTCAAAAGACCCAGATAAAAATAGAAAAATATGAACAATGTTTTTTATTTCTGAAAATTAAAGGAACGGCATGCCGTACCTGCAAAAGTTATTGTTACGGCAGAAGCCGTACCTACCGTACCGGCTGCTTCGCCTGTGAGTATAGCTTTATAAGAACATAAAGATTGACCCTAATATTTTAAATGCAATAACTCTTCCAACATGCTTAGATTAATTTATTAATTGCAGACAAGGTAATTTTAAATTGCCAAATTGGCAACGATCATAAAAAATGTTAACCTCCTGCCGCGCATGTTAAAAAATTCTTTTAAAAGACGATTTTAAACAAATTTTATTGGTTTTAACTCTTTATACTATATTATAAAGTCTTATGAACACCTATAGGTATACAACCTCGGTAGTAACAGCACATAATTTAGCTAGGGTGCAGAATCTAGTAACCCGCACTATTGTATCATTTACAACCCTTATACATATACAATTATAAGAAGGAACAGTTTTTTACTAACCCAGTTGATTCAAAAATTTTGTGGCTTATGATTCTATATTTCCATAGAAAAAAAAGGATAAAAGTACATATCTATTCTTATGGAACAGTATTTTTATGTTTTTATGCAACGGGTAAAAGACTAATCCTCTGCTGTCCAACGCTTTTCAGACATTCTAAATAATTGTTGGACGTCAGAGGAGTCTCGGACTAAGAAGATACTAAAACAGTAACTATTATTTTTGCTAGTCAAATAATTAGTAATTGTGATTTCAGACCATCTGAACCAAAAAAATAAAAGGTTTGCATCAACACTGATCCAATAATAAAAGGTTAACAACAGCAGGCACATTGTAGTTATATAAAATAGAAAAAAGTTTTGTCCCTTAATGTATGGCAATAAAATAAATAATCGGCACTTGACTCAATGTGGCCACCCTTACGGAATTGACTTGCACCAAGTATACTTTAAGTATATCTGTTATACTTGAAAACTGAAGTATACTTAAAGTGTCAGCCAAGTATACTTGGAGTATTAGCTAGTTATACTTTGTTTCCTTATAATAGCAAAGTATAACTCAAGTGTTTTATGCAGTTTTTTGCACACAAATTTTGCTTACGCAGACTGAAAAATGAAGCCTTTAAAGAATATAATATTAAATTAACATCATGAAATTTAAAAATATCTGTCAATTTATTAACATACATGTATAAATTGTCATTTTAAACATGCTCAATATTGTTATTAACCCCTTTCTATAAGATTTGGCATTTTACACACAAACGAAATCTTGGAATCCTTCAACTCCACTAGAACACATTTGAACAAAATATTTCTTAAAGGCACTACTTAAAGTGTATTTTTATTCCCCTCTGAAGCAACTTTAAAGATATGTCCAAGGTTTGAAATTAATCCTGAATCCTCAATATTCCTCAGTTGACACACTACAGCAACATGAAGTGGAGCACATTGACAGTGAGACGTTTTACATTTATGTTGTATGCAATGCTGCAACTGTATGTAATACTCTATTTGCCCTTTACTTATTTTGTTCTTATCATCCTGTTTATAAGCAATCGTAAAACTATTCCTCACAATGCATCGATGATAATTTCTAGAGTGAAAAATATCATTCCCAATTTTGATTCTATTAAATGTGACATATTCAGACAAATCCTGTCCAAGAAACAAAGATAAAATATCATGGTCGGTTTGAGAAATTTTTGATTTTCTTAAAGCACTAACAGCACAGATATTATCCTCTTGGGGTTGGTCAGATTTTTGTGAAAGACCTTTAATAGATTGATACAATTCCATTTCTAGAGTATTTGGGTTCAGGTATTTATATTGTAACTCTGGTAGTCTCTGCATTAATTATATAGTATGACCTATTTGTAAGTCAATATGTTGTGTGCCATGAAACAGCTTAAGTAGTATTCCATTGCAGTTCTCAAATGGAAAACATGAATATGCCCACAGCGGACCCATATCAAAAACCAAATGAGGTAGATGAACTAGTTGGTGAACATTGCATGTCATATACCGGTCTCCATAAAAGACTGAAAACATGCAAACACATTGTAAAATGTCCTCCTCAGCTTTTTTTAATTCTTCTAGAGTAATGGAACTTTGCAGCAATATAAAAATAGCATTCACAAACAATAAATAATGCTCAAAATATTCCTGATCTTGTACATCTTGCAAGATTGGGGCACTGTAATAAAGAAGCCATGATCGAAGTTCTGAGGCTTTCCAATACTGGACATGCTCCTTAATAGAACGTGGGGTACGTTTTATGTTGTTTGGAGGCTTTATATTCAACAGTCTTTCATCAACAATACCGACAGAATGTGACAAAGAAAAAATGTCACTACTATGTTCTGAAGAAAACCACAATGTCAACAGCAATTTTGTGACACCTAATAGTACCCCATGCATGTAGTCGATGCAGGTACCTTTAGCTAAATCATAATATCTTTAACATTGCAAGAAACTAGGACCTTTCACACCATTTTGTGGCCTACCATTCTCAACAGTTATGATTGTATCATTCATAGTACCAGTATGAGATCTTATAGGTCCATCAGGACATGTAGAGTCGAAAGGAAATATGTAAACATGGCCCTTCCCTGCATTGAATGTTTCCCCAGGTTGAAGGCATTTGCAACAGCCAAATTTACAATTGATCTGCATTCTGTTGCATAAAAGGCTTCTTGCTGGCATATCAGCTGTACCTCCAATTACTATAACTTTGCATGAGTGAGGTGCACCTTTGCCATCATCAAAATTTACTCCATGTTCTTCCAAGTCCTGTAGATTTTTCACGAATGGTTCTGTGAAACACATTATTGATGGCTTTTTTGCACCATACCATAGACCTCCTAAAATCATATTATCAGGATCTGAGCTCTTACTGTATGGCAGTTCATTAATTTGGAAAAATAATGGCCACATTTTTGAAGATTTGAAACATGGAATTCCATCAGTATTCCAAAGTAAGGACAAATAAGGTTGATTCAAGACACCATTATTTTCAGATAAATTTCTATAAATTCCCCCATCATAAATGTCTTCAATAGCATTTGAATGCTTTGTCTTCCTGCTAAATCTATGTGTTATATCTTGTATAAAAGACTAACGTGAAAACAAAGTTTGAACTTGTGCATTTATTGGAATTTCAATAAACTGGCTTACAGATTTATTTGTCAATTTTGCTTTACATGTTTCATTGGTACAAGTCTTCATTTTGACTGTATTTTCAGCTAGGTATATATGACAAAAAGAACAATATTTATGGAACACCAGAGGATTTTTCACATCGGCAAACCATTTCCTAAACTGTCCTATGGTTTTAGGTATTTTGTTGTCAGAAGGACAATGTGAATCAATTAATGATAAGAGATCTGACTTCCACTGTTAACGAGTACTTCAGTGTAAATGACATTATTAGCAGCATACTTGCACCAATAGTTAGAGAGGTATTTGGATGAACTATCTCAGAAACATCATTTGTGTCTTCCAATGAGTTTGAGTGCATGTCATCTTGTAAATCTTCGTTCAATTTAAATTCACAGTTACTTTCTTCATTTTCCTGTGGAAATATGGGAATGTCATTATACTTATCATGTCTTGGAAGTTCATCAAATAAATCATTGTTGTCTTCTTCAATGCAGACATTAATTAATTTCTGTTGCTCAACAGTGTATTTCAAAAAGTCAATATTGGAGTGGTTTTCATCGTTTTGCTTAGTTGTTTGGTCACCAAGGTGCGAGTTATTTTCCAGATCTGAAAAATAACAAAATAAAATAATTAATTGACCTTAAAGAAAAGAATACTAGTAGGTTCCCCTCTATTATGATACAGTCGAACTTCGATGGCTCAAGCTCGAAGGGACACACAAAAATTCTAATAGTTTGAGAAATCGAGAGTTCGAGAAACTGGGGCTTGTGATGTCCGGAAATGATTCATGTGCGAACCGGAATCGATATCGGTTTATATATTTCAGTTAATTCCTGTGTCATGTGGAATTATAAAATTGTGTTTCTTCATTGCATTTCATATATAAATCTTTTTTTTAAGTACGTTTTTTTTTGTTTTTATTAAAATGAAAATGTTTACTGTTATATTTCTTGTTTAATTTTGTGCACAAGGATTGATAAGTAAAGTATTATTGCATTACGTAATTGTGTCAGTGACCTCGATTCGGATTTGATAGCAATTTATTGGCGCATATTTTAATTAATTAAAATTTGCCTATAAGGCGTATATAAATGCGAATTGATGACATTAGGTTAATTATTAGGGATTATATCATTAAAGATCAAGCTTAGCATTTTACAGGTATGGCTTCGATCTTTATTCCTGTTACGACCAGTTCGAGTTATTCATGGTTTTTTCAATGGATTATTAGTATAGGGACTGCTGATTTAGTTCGAGTTTTGGAGCAATCTGTGTTTGAGAAATCGAAGCAATTATTATATATGGGGAAAGGGCTGTGTGCCGGAATGCCAACATTTTGAAAGATCAAAGAACATTGTAGGCTCTCTTAGTGAGGATTATGGGGTCCCCCATACAGGGTATTAATTAACTGTAAAGGTAAAAATGAGTATTATCGCTATTTTGCAGTATTTTCCTTTGATCTTTGTGTGCGATATTATTCCATCTCACTCTACTAGCGTGAGATAGGCCCATCTCAGCTCGCTGTCAAGACGTCGTTAAGTAAACACTGTGACGTCACAATGTTACAAAACAGCGATAAACAGATTATTTACGTTTTATGAAACTCGATGCATTTTCTCGTCATCTCATCTCAGGGCTGTCGCCCTTTGATGAGATATGGACGAGAAAACGCATCTCGTTTCAAAAAACGGAAATAATCTATAAATATTGTACTGTGTATCGTTTCATAAAACGATCGCTAATAACGATTGTCGTTAAAATTAGCGATTACATATCGACAGGTTAGCGTTTGCGTTAACGAGCGTTTCATAAAACAGTTTTAACTCAAACGTACCGCAGTCGCAGTTGTACGTTTACGTGTTTCACGCAGATTGATCGTTGTTTATTTTTAGAACGGAAATCCTTAGCAACGCAGGATCTCTCATTTAATTAGCAGACGAATCAAATATGGAAACGTCTACCACTTCACTGGCAAAGACAAAGAGTCTAAGAAAACCTCACTTCAGCAATGAAGAAATTGTAATTTTACTAGAAGAAGTTGAGGCGATCTTATGGTTATTTGTACGGTGCATTTTGCCCCAGTATTGACCAGTCTAAAAAGAAGAAACTGTGGCAGGCAATAGTGAATAAGTAAGAATGCCGACTTTGAACAATCTTTTATTTGCAAACATGTAATAATTATCAACTGATCACATCACCTTATTGTTGTCGTGTCCTGAAAAGATAAAAACGGAATCCACTTATTTTATGTATATACGTATTTGTCTAAAAGTATAAGAAAAGTTAAGTACATTACTTAGAAACCACACTCTGGTTTTCAACATGCCCATGACGATTGTATGTAATCATGAAAATTATTATCATCTTCTGATTTGGTATTACAATGAGCTATTTCAAACCCTTTTCACCCCACCTACCCCCAAACAACAAGAGGTCAAAAGGGAAAGTTTTTCTCGTATTTTTTCTGAGTAATTGTATCACCATTGTAGGTTTTCTTCATCTGCAAAATTTAAAAAATATGCGTCATGTTTTATAGCAACAAGCATTGTTGCATGAGTGAACCTATTGTAATGTAGTACTATGAAATTATTTCCCTTTAGTAATTTTTTTTGTACTTCTTGTTGAATATTTTTGTGTGGTACTCAATCATTCATGTATTTTCGTATAGTTATTTCTAAAATATCATTTTGTGTTAAGAGTTAGTGATTGGGAAAGGTTTGCTGAAGTTTAAAGGTATATTTTGCAACACAAAATACTTGGATTCATTGTTCACAGTATATATCAGTCAAAGTACTAGAGCTCTATTTCGAAAAATAGTGAACACAAATTTGTCAATGCAAGAAAATTACTGCATTGTAAGGCAAGACTGATAATAACTAAAATTTTACCACTTATTACAAACCCCATATTTTCTAGAATCAATTCAGTTAGTACAGTTACAAGAACCTGTCAAGAGGTTAAACATAAATGGCAAGACCTCCAATTAAAGACCAAGAAAAAAGAGGCCCACAGATTGAGGATGGAAAGGGGAACAGGTGGAGGTCCTGCACCCAAGCAATTGTCCCAGATAGAAGAAAATGTATCTAAACATTTTTTTGTTTTTATATCAATATGCTTATTTATATATGACAAAATTGAAATGTAACAACAGAAGGTATGGTTTAATATTAATGTAAAATATTTAATGTATTTATGTATTGTTAAAATATAATTGTAGTGTTTTGGGGAATCCTTTATCTGGTTCAATACTACCTTATTTTTTAAGACTAAAGTTGAAAAAGATGCATTCCACAGCATAAATATAATACAAATGTTTTTCAAATTGAATATTTATAAACTCATTCTCATTGCAAGGTTGTGGCCATAATCCCAAAAGAGTCAACACAAGGCATACATGGTGGAGTTGATACCTTTAGTTGTATAATACATGTAGAAAGTTTTTGTTTAGGTGATCATGAATTTAAAGGAGGCCTTGAAAGATTAAAAACAACATCATAAATATAATTTCTTTATAATTGATTAATAGTAAATATACAATATCCCTAAATTGTCTAATATAATCAAATTTATTTGTAAGAACCTTTGAAACAACCCCATGAAATATAGAAAAATCACAATAACTAAGGTGATGGAACTTAGATAAAAGACCAATAATTAATAACTAATGACATATTGCAATTTGTTAACTATGAAAGTGCTACACTTGCCAAATTATTCCTTTTATCTGATGAATTTTTTTAAGATTTGATGGTTTATCCATATTTATTACAATACATGTACTGATTTTCAGAATATTAGTATTGTTAATTAATATTAGGCACAAATTAGTCTACCCATAGTACAACATATAATATAACGATAGTCTTTCCCAATGTCATTGAAAGATTTTATCTATGGATATCTTACCATAAAGGTAATTAATTAAGGCATTTACATACATGTATATACAAGGAAAAAAAAGAATATAAATTATAAAAGAACATTAATCACATAAATGTATCAATATTTTTAGCACCAGTGCAGTCTGCAGTCCTCCCATCAACAGTATATGAGGGTAAATATTCACTAGATCAGTTGTATTAAACACTAATTAATCCACTGAAATACATTTGTAAAGAATGTATTAGCAATAATGTATTTTATAACTAAAGCAACATTTTAGAAAACTTTCATGTTAAACTCATTGTTTCAAGTGTACGACACATCCTCAATATACTAGCACAAAACAAACATTAACATTCAGTGAATAAAATTATAGTTTTGTGAAAATATTGCTAGGGTGCAATATCACATTTTTCTATTGTGTAATATTATATACCTTTTTTACAGAAGCACTACCTGTTGGAACAAAAACTGTGTCTCATTTGCAGGCACCATTACCATTTCTTCCCAGTAAGTTCATATAAAAAGATTGATTGTGTTTAATGCCACTTAAAGTATATATTTTGTTTTCATGAAATCATATTTATATGTTTATTTATTGACTTCAGAGTTTTGCCTATTTATAATGGAAAATTGAAAAATAAAATGTATGAAAAAAAGTTATATTAAAATAATAATGAATATGGCATTGATTGATTGAATACTGCATTAAAGTTTGGTAAATGTGTTCACGCAAGCATTTTAATATTTTGTGAAAATGAACAACCATGCATAATTCTTCTCTTCTCCCAATATTAATGAATGAACATGACACGGCATCCACATAGTCCATAATTCATTGCTGTTTGCAGTATAGGCGGAATATCTTCCGTAAGTTTGTTAGTCTTGCCTGATAGTACGGCATATACAACTGGACACATAGTACGTATGGATGTATGTAATAGTGGTGGGTAACTTGGGTGTCTGCCTGCTCTGTACAATATTGATTTTGCAGAGTTGAATGTCGGTATCTTCTCAACAACTTCTCTCGAATCGTCGCCCACATGTCATGGTTTGACTAAACTTCTTTTTTTTCTACAATTTTTGCTTGGTCTGCAGAGTGACTGTGATGGTGCTGTCCTAGTCCAGTAATAGTGTCGTTCTTAGTGTTGTTACTGGATGGGCATGCTGGTATATTTAATTTTTAGTAAATGTAAGTTCTTTCACCACGGGTAGTTTTTACTCGGAAAAAATTACCATTGAAGGCGCAAAAGATAACCATTGAAGGCTAAGTTGTTGCCTTCTAATCTGTTGCCTCCAAAAGTGTAAGCAAAAGTCACAGTTAAATATTCATGAATTAAGCAGCTTGGTATACTTACTTACTATACTTATAATTATAGTAATCAATTTGTTAATTTTCACATTTTTAACAAAATTAAGTGTAATAATTAAAAAATTAATTAATTTATTATTCCTTTTTACCTAAATAACATAATAATAATAAGTTCTAAATACATGTAATTTTACAATTTTAAAATTAACCCTTTTCTGTAAGGGTTATTTTACGTATGATTATACCTACACCCCTTGTTGTACCCCTTTGTAACCACTTAAACAACAAAACCTAATTATGTGATTTTAAAAATGTTGGCATTCCGGGAACACCCCGGGAAACGTTCCGTACTTTGATAGGTGTTAGAGCGATCCGAGTTCGAGCTACTGAAGTTTGACTGTAAATACATGTAAGTGTGCAAAATTTAATAAAGATCTGACTTTATACATTTTTTTTATAAATCTGAATAAATACACAGGTTAACCTCATTTAAACGCAGGGGTAAACCCAAGGTGTAACAGACAGAAAATTCGAAACTGCCCTAGTTTAGCTTGAGTATGGTCCTTGTTTGGATGAATAAGTGTGCAAAGTTTTTATAAAAACAGCAAACAGTTTTTTAGGGAAATCAGCTTACATGTACATATGTATATGCAAAGGTAAACCTTTGGTCCAGTTAGATAAAAATAATTGTTGATACATGTTAGCATACCTTCAGAATTTTGACTTGATCTAGACTTGGCCTGCTATCAAGATCTTCTGAATTCTGGTAAGGATGAAGGTAAGAAACAGTTTCATAAGCATTGATAGGACTTGGAATGGCTTCTAAAACACAATGAAAATAAATACATATTATTACAAGTTACATTTGTGAAAACTGTTACACTTTCAGTAGTGTTGTGATGATGATGGATTATATCGAAACTCAATCGATTTTTTATTTTATTTATATTTTAACAAGATATTTACCTTTTTCGTCTAAAAAAATCACGACATAATTCTCATCCAAGTCCGGTTAGGAATACCGGTTTTAGACAAACACAGCGCTGGATTCGGTTCTGGCATTTCATTGGTCAAAGTTATCCAATCAAATCGCAGTTTCGGTTTGCACTTAGCAGACGACAGTAACGGCGGGATTTTCCCCCAAAATGGATGTCGACTTCAAAATGGATGTCGACTCAGAAGATTTGCATTATTATTTTGGCACATTGAGAAAAATTGGTCCATACAAAATGTTTCGACTATCGTTAAGCCCCGGAAGGAGGCAAGTGAATACTTGGAGGGAAATTTGGTTGTGGCCAAATTTAGATGTAGATAGCCGCCTCCTTTTCAAATTTAAATTTATTTCTAATCAAAAGGACATAAAAAATCAGATAAAAATTTACATGCAATTGTTTACACAGAGCACATGTGTTAAGTAAATATTTTGGTGAGTAGCCTGTAGCCGTTAGGCATAGGCTTATTGTTGTGAGAGTTGTTTACACAGAATCTACAGGTTACAGAGTAATTCTCGCCACCCGATTTTTCAACATTTTATTAATTGTGAAATTATTGAACAGTCAGATCCCAAATACAACCTGATTGTATGGCCTTTAAAATGAGCCATTCCACAATTTTTAACAGCAAAATCAGTCTTTCAAAATTTCAAAAAGTGGGCAGCCCTGCATCTTTTATCCGCAAATCCTACCGTCACTCCTTGGTGGATTTTTATGAAACTTTTACACAATTTTTGTGAGGTAAAACATGTAAAGGAGCACCTTTTATTTTAAAATTTGATCAAAATGATTACTGGTAGCCTATTTGACAACAAGGGGTTAAAATTTCTTCTGATTGATTATTGGGGGTGGTATTTATTTGTTAGCTGTTGCTCACAGTTTTTCTATATTTTAAAATATTTTAATTATACAAATTGATGTTCATTGATTTTTTAAAAAGAAAAACGAGAAGAACTGAAAGATATAGCCAGCAAACTGGAGACAAAACTTGAGGAGGACCGAAGTCTTTCAAGTACATAGATTCTTACTAAAATGGGGCTAGAATATGAAATCAAGCAAGTGGAGCAAACCTCTCAACAAATTTGACAGAAGGTAAGAAACTGTAAAATGTGTTATGATTGAAAATTTTATACTAGAGTTGCTTTTAAAAAACTGTTAGTTTGCTGTTTATCGACAGACTTAATTGAGAAAAAAAATTCCTAAGGCCATAATAAAATAATTCTCATCCAGCTTTCTTGAAAATATGGGATGAGTGGGCTAATTTTATTTTTATTTTTTATCCATTTAAAAAAAATTGTTCTTTCATTTTAAAGAAAATTGACTGAAAATAAACATAATTTGCCAAAAAAACCAAAATAACATTTTTTCAGGCAGCTGAAAAATTGGGGCCAGAGGGATTATGAATCTAGGATATTTTTATATTGGCCTAAATAAAACACTATTTCTAAATACATGTTTTATGCCCCCTGCAACGACATGTATAGCATTACTGTCTTTCCGAAAATGTGCCGGTCTGCCATACCCGACTGGCAAAAAACAGGCAATTGAATTTAACTCTGGTCCGGCATATTTCTTAAATTTACACCAGAAATGTTAAATTGGTCTGACAGAATTTGTGTTTAGGTTCGACAAGCAAACTAATTTCGCAAAGACTGGCATTAAGATAAAGACCCCTTTTATTGATTTCGAAAAAAGAGTAGGCTCATTGTAGCCGCTACAAAAGGCGAAATTTTCCGCCCCTACCCAAAACTCCATCCTTTCCAGTGGCAGTCCAAATTGTATTCCCTGTGAACCATCCCACCCGTATTTTCCATTGATTTATTGTTTGTTACCTTGTCCCCATCCTGAATATAGCTGAAATACTGCTCGCTGGACGTAAATCCGACATCAAATCAATCAATCAAGTTTGGTTTCAAAATGATGCCATTAAATTATCTTTTATTTTAAACAACTGAAAATCAGCTAAATTGTAATGCTTAACTGTAATTGTGGTATATGTATAGCAAATGCTTGAATACAGATGACGAGATATGGATATCAGCAATATTCCTAGGTAACTTGGATTCATTAAGCTTAACACATCAATCATAATAACTAAGACAAAACCAATATCTTTATATTTTAATATTCTCTACATAATTTCATGTTTGCTCAGCAAATTTTAGTATTCCGTGTGTGTGACATGTGTCATAATTTACAATTTTCAACAAGTTCTTCTATGGATCCCAAGTACAGTAGAACTTCGATAACTCGAACTAGCTGGGTCGCCAAAAATAGTTCGAGCTACCGAAGTATCTGTTCCGTACCATGACGGATTTTGTTTATAAAGTTGCTTGTTAATTTTCCTATACACGGTATGATTGTTTTGAGGAACTAAACTTCTTTTTGAATGTATGTAGATTTTAATTTTATGAATTTTGACGCGAATAAAGTTATTTTAGGTATAAGAGTTTGTGAAATTTGAAATTTCTACATCGCTTACTATTTACTTCCGTTATTGCGCAAAAAACCCGTTTGTACTCGGTATATACATCGCAGTTAAATTAATGTAATGTTATTATATCTATCTCCTTTGGAAATTTGCTAAGATAAACATGGCATGTTCATAACAAACTGTTAAGAATATTATGATACAAGAACTCATGAATGAAGTTTATGTCTACACATATACAAATATTTTTGTTGATCTATTTTTATTTGTGAATACCTTATACGGTTACAAGTACTGAAGTAGATACAAAAATAGTCCCTATATATCTGGTGTTTTTTTCCAATAATTAATGGTAAAGGTTATGCGCTGTTTGATATTGCATGCCATGAACATTAATGAAAAAGAAAGAAAAAAACTGAATCTAAGGGTGTTATGGTTTTAAAACACAAGAGAAATAATCCTGGAAATTGATGTAAATAATGAAAAATGTATGTATCCACTGCGAAATTATTATTTGTACGGTCCCCCTGACTTCTCCCTAGTGTCTCCTGAAGTCCCCCTATCAGGGCCTGACTTGGTCCTCTTTGAAGTTTGTGTTTTTTATGACAATTGAAAATTCAAAATGGCCGCCAACACAGGACTTAGTTTAACATAGGACCCTATGGGAAAAAGTTTAAAAGGCTTCTCTGAAACCGGTTAACCAATGGAAACAAAAACTTACTAGCAATATTGTTTGGATGGTCCTCTACATAGTTTGTGTTTTTTATGACAATTGGAAATTCAAAATGGCCGCCAACACATGACTTAGTTTAACATTGGACCCTATGGGAAAAAAGTTTAAAAGGGCTTCTTCTCTGAAACCGGTTAACCAATCAAATCAAAACTTACTACCAATATTGTTTGGATGGTCCTTTATAAAGTTTTTGTTTTTTTTATGCCAATTGGAAAATTAAAATGGCCGCCACCGCAGGACAAGCTTAACATAGGACCCTATGGGGAAAAGTTAAAAAAGGGGTCTTCTCTGAAACTGGTTAACCAATGTAAACAAAACTTACTAGCAATATTGTTTGGATGGTCCTCTATAAAATTTATGTTTTTTATGACAATTGGATGTTCAAAATGGCCACCAATGCAGGAAGTAGTTTAACATAGGACCCTATGGGAAAAGAGTTTAAAAGGCTTCTTCTCTGAAACCGGTTAACCAATCAAAGCAAAACTTTTCAGCAATATTGTTTCGATGGTCCTCTATAAAGTTCATGTTTTTTTTTATCCCAATCGGAAATTCAAAATGTCCGCCACCGCAAGACTTGGATTAACATTGGACCGTACGGGAAAAAAAGTTAAAAAAGGTTTCTTCTCTGAAACCGATTAACCAATGGAAACAAAACTTACTACCAATTTTATTTCAGATGGTCCTTTATAAAGTTTGTATTTTTTATGCCAATTGGAAAATCAAAAGGCCACCACCGCAAGACTTAGTTTAACATAGAACCATATGGGAAAATTTTTTCAAAGGCTTCTTCTCTAAAACTGGTTAACCAATGGAAACAAAACTTACTAGCAATATTGTTTGGATGTCCTCTGTGAAGTTTATGTTTTTTATGCCAATAGGAAAATCAAAATGGCCACCACAGCATTACATAGATTACTTAGTTTAATATAGGACCCTATGGGCAAATTAAAAAAAAATCTTCTTCTCTATAAAACCGGTTATCCAATGGAAACAAAACTTTCTAGCAATATTGATTGGATGGTCATCTTTAAAGATTATTGAAAATTACAGAACTTCGTTTAACATCAGGGAAATGCAACCTTTATTGCCAATAAAATTAGGTGAGCGATACAGGCTCTTAAGAGCCTCTGGTTATGTCTTTTTCTATAGGGACTCTACCAGCTCTAAATGGGAAGCTAGGTTTGAAGCAATCGTCTTTACCCCAATTATATACTTGCAGAATGACAAATGTATTTTTTCAAAAGGAGTTTTATCTATGAAGTTAAATGGATCAATGACAACATTGTTATTTCTACTACGTTTCTTTGCATTAAAGAATGAAATATATTGATCAGGGGTCACCACACTCTAAAAAAGTAGGGAGAAGTAACTTCTCCCTGGCAACCAAACAGGGAGAAGTGAGACCCTGATAGGGAGACTTCAGGAGACATTATGGAGAAGTCAGGGGGACCGTACAAATAATTAATTGTCGTAATAGTTATATACATTTTCATTATTTTCATTGTTTTTTTTATAATTGTGGATTTCCAGGATTATTTCTCTTGTGTTTTTAAATCATAACACATTTAGATTCAGTTTTTTTCCCTTTCTTTTTCATTATTATTAATGGTATGCAATATCAAATAGCACATAACCTTTATTATTATAAAATCAATGAAAAAAAAAGAACCAGATATAGCAACTATTTTTCTATCTACTTCAGTACTTGAAGCCATACAAGGTATTCACAAATAAAAGTAGATCAACTAAAAATATTTGTATAGGTGTAGACATAAACATTATTCATGAATTTCTTGTTTACATCATAATATTTCTAACAGTTTGTTATGAACATGTCATGTTTATCTGAGCAAAATTTTCAAAGAAGATAGATAAATTAACATAATATTAAACCCAGAAATAATTCTTCTGTTCAGCACACTTCCACTTGGACAAAGTTGTGGTGATCAAAATTGCTTAATGTGACACCCATCTACAAATAATCCTGGAGAGGAAGTAATATAAGTTATGTAACTTTATTCCTAATTCAGTATAAATAAGTTTATTAAGAGATGCATATGTACTTCTAAATGAATCTGTATGAAACAGCTTAAAAGTAATCTTCAAATTTGAACACAGGCAGTTAATTGTTTAGTACTCATCATTGTAGACTCGCATACAAAATTTGTTTTTCTAAACGGCAGCAAATAAGAAGTATAACAAATGTATAATAATAAATCTTTTAAATACAAAAAATATACATGTATATCATATCCTGCAACAATGTGAAAGGACTTTTATGACTTGTGTGAAACTACATTTATTTTTAGAAATAGTAAGTTTTTATTCATTTTCTAGCTCAGTTATCCTTCATATATGTCGTCACCTTATCCATACACCAGGAATTCACATTCACACCACAACAGCAGCACCAGCAGCCTAAGTTCTATTGAGGATATGGAAACTGATCAGGTATATGTTAATAACAACTTGTGGGAGTAATTGCCCTTTTTCTTGTTTTTTTCTGAATTTTGCAGTTATTAAGCTCAATTTCTTGAACTATACAAGACATTTGAAAAATTTAACTTGCTTATTCCTAAGCACACTAAGTTCTACAAAATATGGAAAAGGTAAAAGTTGTAGGACCATTTATTTTAGGAGTTATTCCCATTAGAATGTCAAAAGAATAAAATAATGAAATAATATTATATTGCTTAAATATTCAGGTAATTGAACTCTACACTTTATTGCATTATGTTAAACCATGTTGTCAGATGACCCCTTATTAAACTTATGACCCACTCAATGTCAAATAGTTTTTGCCTATTAGCCTACAATTCAGGCATTTACGTCAGATGAGCAATTCAGGCTTCTGGGAGCCTCTTGTTTAAAGATATAAGAATTATAAGTTGTTCTCTTCGAAGTTTTGATGTCCCACCCCCCTATGCAAAGAGGGTGGTGGATTAAGTTTTACTTGTGTCCGTCCATCCGTACGAATTTCCGTCAAGCTTTTCTCATGCAGAAACCGTACTACATAAGAACAATTTGAAATTTGGCAGGGTGGTTCAGTTTCACAAGTTGTACATCCTAAGCGACTTTCCAGACCAGTCATACAGCTACTTCCTGTTTGGGACTTCATTTAGCAGGGACATATGTGTCCTATGGACACATAATTTGATTTTGTATACCCCCCGCAAACTTGTTTATGGGGGTATATAGGAATCACCCTGTCTGTCTGTCTGTCTGTCCGTCTATCCACATCCCTTGTAAGTGCAACTCCTCCTAAACCGCTTAATGAAACTTATCATAAAGGAAGTACATTATATGTAGATGTGCATGAAGGATTTCAATTGACCTCGGATATTAAAGGGAGATTTATGGACTTGAAAGCAAAGCGGGGGGTAGCACTTTGTGAGCGTGCTCACAGTCCACACTTGTTTTATCCTAACCTACTGAACAGAATTTAATTAAAATTTGGTTGGTATGCAAGAAGTACACCCTATGTAGTTGTGCATATTACCAGGAATTATTTATCACAATTTTTGTTGAAATAATGGTCCTTTTGACTTAGAAATTTGTCGAAAATCCTAATTCATCATCTTGTGGATGAAACTTCTCTGAAACGACTGAACAGAATTTAATGAAACTTGGTATGCAAGAAGTATAATATATGTAGTTTTGCATGTTATCAGAAACTTTTTATAGGAAAAAAATAACGAGCTCAAGGTTAAGTTTTATAGTCCAATAGAGGAACCCTTTGGGTATGTGAGCGTGCTCACTATAAAGTTTCTTTCATTACAAAATCAGACTTTTAGTTTCAGGAGAAGACCCTTTCCCAAGATTTAGTTTTTTTGGTGGAGGGTAGGAGCCTCAGAATAAAGAAAACTCAGTTAGATGCTGTTAAAAGAAAGAGTAGCACAGCAACCCAACTCTTAAGAAACCTTTTATTAGTGTTCTTTACCAATGAAGGTTTGGCAGCCAGTTGTGCCAGGGGGAGCAAGACGAGACAAGCACTAGACCAAGAAATATTAAACCCCATCATTGGTAAGTTTATTGTCCTACCATACCTGTAGCTGGAAGGGTTCAGCCTTATCAATGGATTTTCAAAAAATGACATTTAATCAAGGGAAGTAATAATCAGCACAATTTCGGGTGGGTGGTCAAAGGTTTGTTATATAATGATTTTATAAAATTTTGGGGTTTGAAGGGTAATCTCATAAAAATGGCTAAATATGACTTTTAGACAAATCTGTCTGAAATCAATGGTTTTCGATATTTGGTATGCAGGCCTTTTCACACACAAAAAAAAAAATAAAACAACAAAACAATTAAAACAATTTAAAATTGAGTGTCTGTGTTTATATCTTTAAAATTGTACGTTTTTGATTTTTTACGCAACAGAAGCTATTTCTTGGTTTGACATTTTTTTATTTCATTCTTATTGTTAGATTTTCATTCGAACCTAAAAAAAATTTACTTTTTACACCACAGTGCCATAAATTTACATTTTTAAGGAGCTTGTGCTATTTATTTCTCCTCTTCTAAACATTTAAACACTGTACTCTCGGAATGGTAACGATTTGCTCATCGGATTAATTTATTAAAGAGTCATTTGCAAAATGTACTAACACATCTGTAACAATATATTTTTTTTATCTACACAAGGGCAGATACTTCTGATATATAGTGATGCACGTCATATTTTTTTGTTGAAACAGCAACCTGGCAAAATAAAAATCATTATTTTAGTAACTACACTTGGGCCAATTCGACATCCTACATCCGGTTAAGATGGTCGATATTTTCCAAGCTGCTTGAAAATTTTCCTAAATCCGTTTCATCCAACGCTAAAATCGAACAATCATATCATAAAAATACGGAATTTGAAAATCCGAACATTGGAACTTTCAATTCTGTGACATTTTGTGTGTAAATTTGGATTTATTAACATGGATTTCACAAGTTATTCTGATGACAAATATTCCAAAATTAACCGCCATTTTGGAAATAGACTATGTCAATAGAAAAACGGAATAACAAAATATATCGTGCTTTGTACAAAAACTTTAAAAAGTGCCGTCTTCAAAGGAAGGTACTGCTTAATATGGACAGCAAATGCAATTATTTGAAGGACTATATTCCGACCCACCTAGTGAATACGAACTTTGAAATTGTTTCCAAAACGGGGGCTGACATAGACGATAGTGACCACCTCTACACCCTTCTACACAAAGTGAGGAGAGAGAAATAACCAACTGTGCTGGTTTCGCTGGGGACCTGCGACCTAATATCCAAGGAAGGGAAGTATATATAAATAAGACAAACTGCATCAAAATACCAAAACATAGAGCACATAATACACGAGTACGAAGATTTAGTAGACCGTGTTAAAAGAGCAAATAAATCAGCCGAGGTCATATTCATTGAATGTCCCTATATATCTACACATGTGTACAACAAAAGACACCACAACTCTGCGCAAGCTGATATAAACAACAACAAAACAGTGACCAAGGGTATAAACATCAAGGTGACATTGAAGAAAACACCCTACAATAAGCTAGTAATTAATAAACTTAAAAGTAAAAGGGTCATAATATTCCAAAACAAGGTAGACACTGAACTCAGTAGCATAGTAGACTATCATAACGAGCGGGTAAAAAAACTAAATACTGTTAGGTCACCCAGAATATCCCTCGATATTATAGATTCCAGGAAGGGTCGGAAGCTAAAAAAAGTGGTATACAGAAAGAATTTTAAACTGTACACAGACGATGTACACCCAGGTACAACTCTTGCAAGACTGTGGGCGTTCAAATTCATCGAGTTAGCCAAAGAAGTAGAAGCAATACTGCAGAGTTGTTAAACGGGTAAGTCTGTGTACGCAAAGAATCTCTGCGTAAACACCACCGTCCAAAACAAGCAAAGAAGCTCTGCTAGATAGTAAGTACTAAAATTTTATCAATATTTATTTATTATTTTATTTATTAGCAATGAAGCACTGCGAATAAATATATATGCACTAGTGGCTATAAAAAAATAACCACTATTAGAACACTATTAGTTATATAACATAGCTATGACAGGCAGTAAAGTACTGCCGTCCTGTGACAAATCGAACTGAGCTGACCATACATTGCATATAAGCGAAAATATTCAGTAAATAATCTATAGGTAAACAAAGACAAAGAAGCTCTGCCGGAAACATAAACAAACAATATTGCAAAGAAGTTCAGCACGAAACAACTCAGTATAATCTGTAAGTAAACAAGGCAAAGAAGCTCTTCCGGTAACACGAACAAACAATATCGCAAAAAGCTCTGCGCACATCAAGCCAGGAATCTGTAAGTAAACAAAGGCAAAGAGGCTCTGCCGGTTACATGAACAGATAATATTGTAAAGAAGCTCTGCACGCATAAGCCAGTAATTTGTAAATAAAGGCAAAGAAGCTCTGCCGGTAACACAAACAAACAATATTGCAAAGAAGCTCTGCACAGATATACAACGGAAAGATAGCTTTGCCACTCAACTTTCTTTTCAAATAATAAAAGAACTGCAAAGAAGCTCTGCTAATTAAACCCAAAGTTCCAAAAATGAACATTAGTGATTTAATGGGTGCATCTAGCATCCTAACATCAACACCAAACGCAAAAGACACAGGTGTATTAAAACGCCCAATGCTGGGTAACAATGGATGCCCAAGGTGCAGCAAAAACCTAGATGGAAAAGAAAGCATTATATGCAATATATGCGAACTAAGGTACTGTGTCGAGTGTACAAGTATACCAATATTAGTTATTGAAGTCCTGAAACAACAAGACGGAGACATGCAAAATTTCATGTGGACATGTAATGGCTGTAAACACAAATTTCCTAGTCTGACAGGTATGAAAAAATAGTTGAAGTCAATTGAAGACACAACAAACACAAAACTAGCGCATATTGAAGACCAAATGGGTGCAATTGGAACCACAATCCAAGATAAGTTTAAAAAAGAGATCACAAATGTAACACCTGGCCTTATTGAAACCATCAAGAGCGAAATAAAGGGTGCACTTCAAGATGATGTAAGTAAAGAAATCAGGGAAATATAAGACCAAAAAGTTAGGGCAAACGATCCAATCCTTTTCAACATACCAGAAAGTAAACAGACAGACAGCCTAAGACGAAAAGAGGACGACATCAAATCAATAAATACACTATGCTCATACCTTGAAATTGATAATACCTTGACCGTAAGTGAATATTTAGGCTTGGAAATCGCTCAGACAACAAAACACGGCCACTAAAAATGATTCTCAACAATCATAAGGAAAGAAAAGCCCTCATTTGATAATGCAAATAAGCTAAAGCATATACCAAGCACTCATATACTTGCAAAATGTATAATTTCAAAAGATCTGACACCACAACAAAGAGATGAAGAAAAAAAATGCCAGTAAACAAGAAAACCAACAAAAAACGAAAACATCTTGATACAGGAAGTAGAGTCCAGTCACAGGCAGCCAAAAGCAACTCAGAATCTGAAAACCATGATGAAGCGGATATGTACATGAACGTCACAATAGTACCAAGTCAACTAAATTCACAATCGCACGGTATTCTAGCACCGATATATTATGCTAAGCACCTTTTCCTTTCTACCCTAGAGGACAACACAGTCATAGGAGGATTTGATGTAGGACAAGTTCACAACAAGCCAACCTGTCCTAGCACAAAGGCCCAATCATCATAGGAAAACGTTTTTAATATTTTAAACCGCACTGTAAATAAGGGGCACCTGATGATGATGTACAGTAATGTTGATTGTCTTAACAATAAAATAGATGAATTGAGGTCACTTAGCAAAAAGGCGCAGTATTACATTATATGCCTAACAGAAACTAAGCCTAAAAGGAAGGATGACTCCACCATTAGTCCAAGCGAATGGAAGATTGAAGGTTATGACATATTTACATTTCCGGATCATCCGTTATTTACTGATCGTGGATGCCTTATATATACAAGAATGGATTTAAAAGCATACCAAATTGAAACCCAGGTAACACAATTTGTAGAATACGTACAAATAGGTATAAAAGGCAGATCGGATACAAAACTACTTATATCGTGTATTTATAGAAGCCCAAGTGCCCAAAACGCCACTTGTATAGACGAACTACACACTATTCTTAATACAAGCACCAGGGAAAAACATTACAACTATGTCGTACATGTAGGAGACTTCAATTTCAAAGAAATTGACTGGGAAAATAACTGTTCAAATGCTGGTCCCGAACACCTGTCAACCAAATTTTTAGAGAAAGTTAGCGATACCTATTTATATCAACATGTACGTGAGCCAAACAGACATGGAGCAGAAAACGAACCGAGTATGCTTGACCTAATCTTCACAAACGAACAAGGAATGGTTGAAGAGTTAACACACAAAGCGTCTCTAGGCAACAGTAACCACGAGGTTTTAGAATTTGATTTTAAATTTGGAAAAGACCGTGAAAAGGGACACGGTCCATTGAAACGCAGCTTTTTTAAAGGAAATTACAAGGCCATAAACAAACAACTATCAGACATTGACTGGAATGCTGAACTGGCATCAGGGGATATTGATGATGTATGGAATAGTTTTGCCGACAAAATATCAGAAACGTATATTGAAAACATACCAGAGAGCAATTCTAGACCACACAACTTCGATACCCCATGGATGACGGAGGAAGCGTTAGAAGCAATCTGTGAAAAACGTTGGAGATGGAAAAAATTTAAGTATTGCAAAAACCAAACAAACAAAGAACTATACGAAAGAGCTAAACAAAGAGCAAATAACCTAGTTAGAGTTTCAAAATACAACTATGAACGTTCAATAGCGACGAAAATGAAAGACGACCATAAAATATTCTGGAAGTACATACAATCGAAAACAAAAACCAAGGAAAGTATACCGTGCATACTAGACGAAAAAAGTGATATGCACTCTGAAGATAAAAAGAAGGCAGAACTACTTAACGATTTCTTTAAAAGCGTCTTCACACAAGAAAACCCCAACCAGCAAATCCCACAATTCGAAAGAAGGACGAAAATTCATATCGAATCTGTAGATTTTTATCAGCAAAAAATCCAGAAATATCTTTCTAAGATGAAATCCCCAGGACCAGATCAAATACACCCAAAATATGTAAAAGAAACAGCAAAATCACTGTCTGAGCCACTAATGCATATATTCAGGAAGTCCCTAGAAACCAAGAAAATACCAAAAAGTTGGAAAACGGCAAATGTAACACCAATTCACAAAAAGGGTCCAAAAAAGATGTTACAAACTATCGCCCCATCAGCCTCACGTCGATAATATGCAAGACCATGGAGAAATTTGTCAGAGACGAGCTGATGGATTATATAGAAACAACAAACTTTTCACGGACCACCAACACGGTTTTAGGAAAAGCAGATCATGCATAACTCAACTTATTGAAGTTTTGGACGATTGGACCGAAAAGCTTGACTCACACCACTCTATAGATACGATATACCTTGATTTTCAAAAGGTATTTGATACTGTACCTCATCGACGCCTCATTAAGAAGCTAGAGGGATATGGTTTTACTGGAAATTTACTGGGTTGGATAGAAAACTTCCTATCGAAAAGAACACAAAAGGTCGTTTTAAACGGGAGTGAATCAGACTGGGCAGACGTATCAAGTGGGATCCCACAACGAAGTGTCATGGGTCCCACTCTATTTGTCATATACATTAACGACCTCCCAAGTATACTTGGTTGAAGTATACTTGGCTAACTAATTTGCATATAAAATCAAAATACTTGAAGTATACTTAAAGTATACTTCTGAGTTATATTTCAGTTATACTTGCAAGTATTCTTGAAGTATACTTGAAGTATTAATCATTTCCGTAAGGGTACATCAGCAGTTCGGTAAGTGGGCTAAATTGTTTGGAAAAAAAAAGTGTTTATTTAAAAAGTAACAGCTCATTAGTAATCTAGCGTGAAATATTTGACCTTGTCTAAAGCCAGCAAAATATATGCTACATGTAGATAGTAGTAAGTTAGTGTGTAGTTATATTTTCATTTTGTAGTTTTCCGACTCCCGACTTCCAAGTAAAAAAAGACATACTATTACTATTGGAGCATGTGAATTTGACCTCATACAGTGTTTTGAGTACTTTGAGATAAAGACTGGAGAACAATTTTTTTTTAAAACTTACATGCCAACCTCCGCCACATTTGAAAATTAAAAAAATAATGATAAGCATACAGCATAAAGAAAGACCAATATGATCTATGTGTCTGCTTATGCGAACAGGACTAATTTGCAGATATGTTACTTGGGTGTCAGTATCAAACAAAATCCAGCCCAGATTTTTGCTCAATCACAAACAAATGTGAACTAAATTACAGTTTATATTAAATACATTGATTGATTGATTGATGTTTAACGTCCAGCAAGCAATATTTCAGCTATATTCAGGACGTGAGCAATTTTATAAATTGATGATGTTTAATAATTAGAAAGTTGGCATAGAAACAACCCTGTCGAAATATAGTAAAACTGTAATCTCACACAATAGTATGAGGGTATATACACATAAAAATAACGTGATTAAAATAATAAAATATGAACTAACAGCATAGTTATGATACAAGATTATATTTTATTATACAAATTAATTTCTTTTAAGAACTGTAGAATTTTGTCGCCAGCGACAGTTGTAAACAAATTAAAGTAAGAATCCACAGTATAAAAACGTTCCCGAATGTGGGCCACGTCCACACAGTCCATCAAGACATGCCTGATTGTGTATGGACAATTGCATGGCACACACTCGGGTCGTTGATCGTTATTTAAAATGTAACTATGAGTCGTCCTGGTATGACCAAGACGACACCTGGTTATAACAACTTGGTCTCGACGACTTCTAAAACAATTAAAATTATTTTTGTGAAGTAGTGGTTGGATCTCATGAAGTTTGTTATGAACCTCTAGATCCCAACCACTCTGCCACAAACGAGAAATATATTTAAAAATTAATGCTTTAAAATCAGTAAAAGGTATGGCACAATTAATTATATTGTTATTCAAGGCCTTTTTGGCCTCCTCGTCCACGACTGTGTTCCCATGGATTCCCACATGACTTGGGATCCAGAAAAAAACAACCTCTTTACCCAAAGCTACAAGGGATTTGTAAATTTGAATAATTTTTAAAATATTAGGGTTCATAACTTTGAAGTTTTCAATAGCAAGAAGACATGACAGAGAATCGGAGCAGATAATAAATTTGTTCTCGTCTGACGAAGCAACTATTTTCATTGCAAGAAGAATAGCTTGCGCCTCAGCAGTAAATACAGATGAGGCAGACGGGAGACGACGAGTTTCAACACGCTCTCCGAAGACAGCGGCTGAAGCAACTTTACCTTCGTCTTTTGACCCGTCTGTATAAATAGTACTATAATCAGGATAACACGATTTAATTTCTGCAAAATATTGTTGTATTATTAAGTGGTTTGTGTCGGACATTTTATGTTTTCTTAGATCATAAATAAATACTGGTTTGGGGTTTAACCAAGGAGGATTATGTGGAATTTCAATAGCAGCAATTTCATCTAAATTTATACCAGAGTTGTTCAAATGAGGTTTTATTCTGATTCCAAAAGGTTGAATTTTATTTGGATGTTTTTCAAAAATATTTTCGTAAAGAGGTTTGAAAACACAGTCGTGGGCCGGGTTGCCAGGATACGCCTTCAATTTGGTTGCATATTGCAAAGCGAGCGTAACTCTTCTTTGATACAAAGAAGGCTCGTTTGCTTCTACATATAAACTATTTACAGGTGTGGTTCTAAAAGCTCCAAGACATAGTCGCAATCCCTGATGGTGTATAGTATCAAGGATTTTGACATACGACTTGCGAGCAGAACCATAAATAATGCAACCGTAATCCAATTTCGATCGAACCAGCGATCTGTAAAGATTCAGTAAAACATCGCACTCAGCACCCCAGTCGGTACTGGATACGACTTTTAAAATATCTAATGCTTTAAGGCATTTATTTTTTAACATTTTGATATGGGGTAGAAAGGTTAGCCTAGAATCAAATATGAGACCAAGAAAAGTAGTTTCTTTTACAATTTTGATAGGATTATTATATAATTTTAATTCGGGGTCAGGATGCATCTTTCGTTTATTACAAAAATGCATCCCAACGGTTTTTGCAGTGGAGAATTTAAAACCATTCTCCATTGCCCATTTCTCTATTCTATTTAAACATAACTGCAGTTGACGTTCAATATTATTCATATGTTTTCCTCGGTAACATATGAGGAAGTCGTCAACATAAAGAGAACCATCAATATTATCTTTCAAAACCTGAGCAAGGCTATTAATTTTGATACTAAATAAAGTGACAGAAAGGATGCTTCCCCGAGGAACACCCATTTCCTGTTCAAAAGGGTCAGATAAAGTAGAATTGACCCTAACTTTAAATTCTCTGTCAGACAAAAAGTTTGAAATAAAGGTAGGAAGTCTACCTTTCAAACCCATATCAAAAAGATCTTTTAAAATACCATATTTCCATGTTGTGTCATACGCTTTTTCTAAATCGAAAAAGATAGACACAACATGCTCATTTTTTGCAAAGGCGTTTCGAATATACGTTTCGAAACGTACAAGATGATCTAGGGTACTTCGCCCTTGTCTAAAACCGCACTGAATATTAGAAAGTAGATTGTTGGATTATAAAAACCAGACAAGGCGATCACTGATCATCCTTTCCAGGGTTTTACAAAGACAGCTTGTGAGTGCTATAGGCCGATAGTTGGACGCTTCCGAGTGATCTTTTCCTGGCTTTGGAATAGGCACAACAGTGGCCATTTTCCATATAGATGGTAAGTCACCCGTTTCCGAAATGTTGTTAAGAAGACTCAGAAGGCATTGGAGAGAAGATTGTGGCAGATGTTTGAGAAGTTGGTAATGGATGTCATCTGGACCACATGCTGTGTCGTGAGATTTGTTCAAAGAAGTTTTTAGCTCTTCCAAAGAAAAAGGTGTATTGTAATCTTCCAAATTTTTTGACTGGAAATTAAGTTTTGATTTTTCTTTTTGAGTTTTGAAACGCTGAAAATCCGGATGATAATTTCCAGCGGACGAGTGTTTTGCAAATGTTTCGGCCAATTTGTTAGATATATCTGACTCTGATGTTAACAAGTCTTGTCCATCCTTTAAATGATGGACATTTGCTTTACTGTTTTTACCTTTAATTTTACGAATCATGTTCCAAATTTTATTCATAGGGGTATGGTTATTTAGTTTAGAAACAAAGTTACGCCAAGAGGTGCGTCGTCTTTGTTTCGTTACCCTGCGAGCTTTCGCTCGAAAAATTCGGAAATGGTTAAGATTATTTTGAGTTGGATGTTTATTAAAGCGTCGTTCGGCCTTTTTCCGGTCTTTAATAGCGTCCTCACAGCTGTCATCGAACCATGGTTTACTAGGATGTTTTGGATTTGTCGAGGTCTTAGGAATTGTTTCATCAGCAATTGAAATAAGTGTTTCATTGAATTTTAAAATTGGATCAGAAACAGCTTCAAAAACGTCAGAGTTAAGTCGCTCTATACAGAGTTGTTCAAATAGAGGCCTTGCCAAATTTATACCGAGCGATTCTTTCGGTGTTTGACGAGTGTAAAGATTCCAAGATAATAGGAAAGTGATCACTGCCACAGAGATCGTCATGGACTTTCCATGAGAAATCGGGCAACAGAGAAGGATCTGCTATTGTAAGATCAATAGCCGAATATGATCCATTCCCAGGATGTAAATAAGTATTGGTTCCATCATTAAAAATACACAGATCCTCCTGATTCATTAAGCCTTCGATAATTTTACCTTTATCGTTTATTGTGTTACTGCCCCATAAAGGGTTGTGTCCGTTGAAGTCCCCAAGCAATATATAAGGGGCCGGAAGCTGATCAGTAAGATGTTTCAACTGATTTAAATTTAATGAAGAATTCGGAGGGATATACAGAGAGCATAAAGTAATTGTTTTGTCTAAAGATATTCTAACAGCAATCGCCTGAAGATCAGTGTTGAGGTCTACAGGGCTATGTAGAACTTGATCTTTTACAAGAATGGTAGAGCCGCCAGCAGCTCTATCATTCTCATCTACATATGTACTGTATATAGAGTAATTTTTTACAGATATGTTATCACTTCGTTTTAGGTGGGATTCTTGGAGGCAAAATGCAACAGGAAGAAAGGCTTGAACTAATAATGTAATCTCAAGAAAATTAATCTTAAGACCTCGACAATTCCATTGTATTATTGTACCCATTATGGTCTGCGAATAGGGGAATAGTTGACAGTTTTTTTGGGGCTATTCCGCCGGTTTCTGCTGGGGGATCTACTTTTAGATCCAGTATCTGGGGGTAATGTATCCATGGGATCGCCCCAGATAGTAGTGTCTAGATTATCCAGACTTCCAAACCTGTTGTGGACCTTGATGGGATCCCGCAGCAGTTTTGGAGTTCGATCTCCTTTTTGATTTGATTTTTTATTTGAGTTAGAAGAATTTAAATTGGAGTTGGTATTTTTTGAATTTTTTTGGGGGCTGCTTGAAGATTTGGTTGAGGATTGAGATGGTGCTGAAGACGTAGCAGATTGAGAGGGTGCTGAAGACGTAGCAGTTTGAGAGGGTGCTGAAGACGTAGCAGTTTGAGAAGATGTAGATTTTCGTGAAGATTTAATGATTTTGTCTGTTATTGTAACTGGTAATTTTGAAGGTTCCTGTTTGTCAATAGGCCAGGTGATGATTGTCTGCGTTTCAACTGAAGTGACAACGCGTTTGGCCACACTGGCGTATGACGTTGATGCAGGAGACGAGGGATTATTCAAGGTATTATACAGACGACGAGCCTCAGGGTATGAGATGGTCTTTTCAGTTTTTAATTTTTGTATTTCTTTTTCTTTTTTAAAGTGTTGACAATCCTTGGATGAGGACATGTGGGCTTCACCGCAATTGGCGCACTTTGGAGTTTTAGTGCAGGTAAAGCCCTCATGTCCTTCTTCTGCACATTTAAAACAAAGCAGGTGACCTCTGCACTGTCCCTTTCCATGACCGAACTTTTGACACTTAAAGCAGCGCACCGGGTTGGATATGTATGCGCTGACTTTAATTTTGTAGAGACCAATCTTGATTGACTCGGGGACAGTGGGTGAATTGAAATTCAACAGAAAGGTGTTGTTTACCTGAACACCCTGTCTGTTAGCAATAAATCTTTTCACTTTTGTTACACCCTGAGGCTCTAGTTCTAAACAGATTTCATCATCTGATAATTCCGAGAGATCTTCACCTCGATAGCGAATAATCCCTTGACTCGAGTTTAACGTTCTGTGGGGTGAGCTAGTTATATCTAAATCTACAATTTTGGAAAGTTTGAGTAAATTCAGCGATTGGTGTTTTCTACTGCATTCTATTAGCAGGGAACCGGACTTCATTTTGGTGACGTTTTTAACGTCTCCTGCACAACCCTTGATAGATTTACAATGATGAATGGAGATACTTTTGCCAAAGGTTTAGTTGGGTCTTTACTAGAAAATACAATAAATTTAGGCCAACTTTCTTCTACAACCAAATCTTCGAAAGGGAAATCATTTTTTCTTTTTTTTGGACCTTTTTGTGTTAAAGGGGGTGTTTCGGAAGCCATGATTAGAAAATTGCGGTTCACCACCCTTGTCACCCACCCGCCACGGAGTGCCAACATGGGCGACGCCTAGAGTCTGCGGATCTCCAGCAGAAAGCATCAGGTGTTCCAAGGGTGGTATACTCAAACAGACGAATTTCTCAATGAACGCATGCCTCGTGCCCGGGGTTACCTGGCGATACAACCGTTCGAAACTCTGTCTACTTGATTGACCCATGAGCCACCGCCTTCTTAACAGCCTGTTACTGAACAACTTTTGTAGTAGAATACACAAGATAAAATCAAGTGACAAGAAGAATGACGACAAGCTTGTTAAGGGCTCGGCATGACCAGCCGATTGACCGAACCGGGTCCATCCGGTCTCCCGTCTAGTTGAAGTCAGGGCCAAAGTGGTGTATTGAAAATCAAACCCGCTGACCCGCACTAATGGATGCAGCAGAGAGTGATCTCTCAACCACCAGGATCCCTTCCTCCACCATCACGGGTTGCAACACACGGCAAACATGTCGCCTCTATAAAGCTGAGGAAGCTTTGCCCTTCAGCCACCGCCTTCTTTGTGAATCCTTAAAGGAAGCTGTCTATCAACTGGTTAATACATTTCATGGAATAGTTTGAAAAGAAATAAATGTAATAGAAAAGCTAAAATGAGAAGGATTCACAAAGGGCAAGACGTGACATGCCGATTCATCGAAGTCAGGGCTAACTCGATTTCCCGTCTAGAAAAAGTTAGGGTTCAGTAGGTTATCGGGACCGTTTACCCGGCCTACTGAAATCCCGTCCTGTAATCGACACGGGTCGCAACACACGGCAAGTGTTGCCTCTGTTAGCAGACTCTTACTGCAGGCTGAGGAAGCCGTGGGCCTATTCTCCTGTGCCCCGGGTCCCACACGGGGTTATATTAAATACATTTTTTATATGCTAAATAGTTTCAAATTAACAAAAGTACATTTTGTTGATTTCTAATAAGCAGGCAACATTCAGAATAAAACAATATCCCAAGGCCAGCTCTGCCTGGGTTATGTTCAATTGTATAATAATTAAGGCACCATGCTATTTTCTTACAATAGGTAGTAGATTTGCAGCTTAGATTTCTTGTTCAGAGTTAATTTACAATTGGACATTTGTTCAAAAATTGTTATAATTATAGACCATACTTATGATATAAAGAAGAGATTGTAAAGCAGAAATACCCCCCCCCCCAACAAAAAAATCGACCAACACCAGAAGAACAACACCCAAATGTATGTTGCTATAGTCATAAACAGTATTGCTTAAACTTAATATAGGTAAAATGTATACGAATACGAATGCTTTATTTTATTTTGACAACAAATAAGCTCGGAGCTTTGACCGAACGAATAACGATATGTGGCCTGTGGTAATATGGCTGTATAAATAAAGATTGACTTTTCACATATTCTTGGCTTGAAACTTTTAAAATTCTTAAACCTTTTCGAGCATGACATTTTTTAAAACTCGTTTAATATTGCAAGAAATAAATATTTATTTAACTAGCGCGAACGACGTCATATGGAGTCTGGTTGCCTGTTACGGTACCAGTTTTAAATCATGTTCACATGTACACTTGTTTACCTGTAATACAAATGTAAACATGCATTTCGCGTTCGTTATTTTCTTAAACGGTACGGGATAAATCTTGTTGGACATCTTCCATGTTGATATATTCATTTTCTACGTTTTCAGCTGGTATGGAAACCGATGAGAGGATTATAATCTATTACGGAAAGGCTTATTGTTTGTATGGACATAGAATGAGAGGTAATAAAAACTTATACGATACAATACAATACAAAAGCTCATACATTACAGTACAACACAAGCTCTGATGAGCTTTTTACCGAATAAAGACAAACATAACATACATGCATGAATACAAATTAAAATGGCGTGACAGTACAATAAAATAAATAATATCAAAAGCACTAGCACATGCATAAAGCAACATGCAGTTAAAAAAAGTAAGATCAAACGCACTAGCCTAAGCAACAGCAACATACAGTTAAAGCATTCCATAAAAGCACCTAAAACTGAAGACAACTTAAAATAACGGAGCAGTTTTAAAATCTGAAGACAACTAAAAATAACTAAGCAATTTTAAAAACTGAAGACAACTAAAAATAACTAAGCAGTTTAAAGCTAAAACTAAAGACAACTTAAAATAACTAAGCAGTTTAAAGCAGAAGATTGATTGATTGATTAATGGTGTTTAACGCCCGAGCAGCAATATTTCAGCTATATTCAGGCGATGAACATGAAATGGATGATAAAATGAACATGAAATGATTATGAATGAAAACGGGATGGGACACAAGGAAAAATAGGGGTAACGGATTTTAGATTGCCACTGGCAAATGGGAGGATGGATAGGGTCGGGCAATTTAGCCTCCTGTAGCGGGATCAAAATCCCTACTCATAGCGAATACTACAGCAGCGTTCTTTAACGTGCGAGGAACGTGGCATTTTTCCCAACACGGTGCACTAATATGGTTTGCGGTCAGGTTTTCCGTATTATGGCCTGACAACCCCAGCTTGCCAGGGGTACCCCATTCAACCACCTGGGGCACACATCCCAGTCGGTCTTTAGGCAAACCGACCTGACACGCCGGTCAGGGTACTGGGCGCTATTTAGTCGCCTTTTACGACAAGCTAGCGCGACTGCGGTCTATTCTTTTAGCCACCCGGATCCCGCACGGGGCTAAAGCAGAAGATAAAAATCAAATACCTGCAAGCAGAACAGTGACATTAAGATCCCTTCCAGGACTGAATGAGGCCTTTAAACTGATAAAAACTGCCCTCAGTCCTGAAATGGTCTGGAAGGCTGTTCCACATTACAGCTGCAGCAAATTTGAAGCTTTTCTTACCATAAGTTGATGTTTGTACACGTGTTACATCCAAAATATTGTTATATCTGAAAGAATATTTAGATTCTTTAACATTTAAGAGATTTTGTAGAAAAACTGGTGCAATTTTGTTTACAATTTTATGTTTCTAGAGATAGTTCGTTGGCGTCTTATATGTAAGGATGGCATCAAGGCTTTTTCTAATGACATTTCGTATGTGCTGGAGTAGTCATCATATACAAATCGGAGTGCTCGTTCCTGCACCTTTTCAATTTTTTTAAAGAATTTTTCTCTGTGCAGAAGTGCCAAGCCAAAGGGCAAAAGTTAAAATTACTGAGTCTATTCAAACAATGTCCCAAACGCTTTAAAATATTTAATTGCTGTGATGCCTTCCTGCAGATGTTGCTAATATGCACATCAAAGTTTAGCTGATAATCAATATCTATACCTAGTAATTTTACAGTAGATTCACATGAGATATTTGAGCCTTGAATGTCTATACAGGGATATTTAGAAAAAGTTTTTTTACCAATTGCTAAAAATTGAAATGTATCAGGATTTGCCTGCATTTTGTTTATCTTAAACCATTTAATGTTCTATTGAATCCCTTTGCAAGGCTCTTATCGAATTATCATAATTCGTGTTACAAAAAGACAAAGTGTGGTCGCCTGCATAATTGTACAGGGTACCAGATTTCACAACTGAAAAAATTATCGTTTATAAACACGTTGAACAATAGAGGTCTAAGTATTGAGCCTTGTGGGACTCCTTTCTGACCAGCTGCTGAGGATGCTGTTCTGCTTAATTTGCTGTTTCTGGTTTGTTAAATATGATTTTAGGAGGGAGACCTAATTTGGTGAAATACGATGGATGGATTTTTATCCTCTCAGCGGATTTCTACAGTACTAAATTAGTAGGATATACTTATATAAAGAAATTGGCTCGATAATGTTATTAATCCTGTACCGTTAGGAGAAATACTTAAGGTAATGGGCCGTTGTAGGTTTTTGATTGTCACGTGATTAATTGCAAGTCATGTGATTTTCTTTCATTACGAAATCACTGCCATCGATATTATCTCTTGCTGTTTGGATAGAACAAAATTAAAGTATTTTAATGTAATAAGAAAAAACTTCAAATACGTCGAATTCAAAGTGTTTTTTTTTAAAATATGGCCTTAACTATGCTGCGTGGAGGTTGAAACACAATTTGGCCTTCACTACAATTAGATGGGTGTAGTTAGTAGACCCATTTTGGTGAATCGGTTGGTCTCTTCAGGTCCATAACAAGATCGTTATCAATCATCTAGTGCCATTTATTATAGACCATTATATGTTCTTAAAAGGTTCTTTATTTAAAGAAAAAAATCCGGTGTATTAAGACATTTTATTTCACTAAAGAGCCCTCATGGGTATGTTAGTGTGAACATATTTACACTAAAAAACATAGTAAGTATGTAATGTGCATATACAATGTATGTAATCAGACATATTTTAGGAATTTATATAAAGCATAATTCTAATATATTAAGTTAAGTTGCAGGAAGTACAAAATGTGAAAATGTATGATAGATTATGGAAAGCTTTAATAACAATCTTACAAAATTTTACAATACCAATAAGTGTGTATAAATCTGATGTATTCATGAGCTCACTAAATTTTATAGCATTTGGATTATTACATATATTTCTTAACAGATATTTAGATCTGGATTCATTAAAATAATCACATTTGAACAAATAATGAAATTCATCCCCAATCTCATTAACATTACAAAGATTACAATATCTCTCAGATCTATCAATACTATAAACCTTCCAGCATCTATAGGTAATTTGTTACTAAGACCACGAAATCTACATAAATACTGTCTTAAATTACATGGTAACAATGATAAATAAATAAATTTATTTTATAAATTCTATAATTAAGACATTTTGCAGAGTTCATAACATTATTTTGCCAAGATTGTATAAAAGTATCATTAAGACATTTTTTTGGCATTTTTACAAATACAATCAGATTTTGAATCTTTCTGTTCATCCCATAACATATTATAATTGCATTCATACAAAGTATTCTTAATTTCTAATAGCCATTTAGAATGATAAACATTTTTCTTGCTAAGCTGATACAAAATATTGTAAAAACATATATGATATTTGTTATCTTTTATCACATAATATGCGTTGCCAAAAACCAACCATTCTAGCTTTAATAATAATGCTCAAAGGTGCCTTTTCTGTTGGAAAATGTCAAGAAATGTATTATTTTCCCTGAAAGTAATCTCTAGTGTACATTATTGCGTCAACGTGTTTGTTATCTTATGTGCTGCTATCATTTTGTGGCATAAATAAGTTCGCGGAAGCTCAGATATGTTGTCCGACAGCCCAATATTCCGACAACCCAACAGTCCGACAGCCCAACAGTCCGACAGTCCACAAGAGTCTAACAAATTATCACATATTAGGTAGGACCGATAATTAAAAACATATATATATATATATATATATATATATATATATATATATATATATATAATATCTACGCACCACCTACGACCGGAATACATGTATATATAGCGTTTGGGTCTGTTTATCCGTCTGTACGTTTGTTTCATATTTAATTTACGTTCAGGTTTAGCGGGTGTGTAAGTTGGTCTTGTACGCCCTGAAAAACGTTAAAAAAATAAAGAAGGAATGTGTTTATTGGACACGGATGCCCCGTTGGCCCAAAACAGGAAGTAGAAGTCCGTCAGGTCTGAAAGTCGCTTAGGACGTACAGTTCGTCATAAGTCATTCTCATGTACGATTATTACGCGCTGCGAAAAGCCTGACGGAAATTTGTACGGAAGGGCGGACGGACACGAGTCAAATTATGTCGTCGCGTGGGCATTAAAATCTGACCAGGTCAAGAACAGCCGGATTTCGTTAAACAGGAAGTAGGCCTGAAATTAAATCCCACGGTATAGGACTCCACGCTGATGCTGCATTCCAAATATCAAGAGGCCTTGATAGTTGTTGCTGAGAATACTGCTTCGAAAATATTTTTCGCGATCGCCCGCCCGACATTTACAATCCAGAAATTCGGCCAATGAACATGGAATGATGAGAAATATGAGGATGGAATAGAAAACAAAGGTACAATAAATTTAAAGAGAACAAAGATCAACCTATTAGGCCAACTAGGGTACACTAATTAATTGATCCGTGGTCTGGGCACTACCATCAGATGCTAAAGCCCCATTGTCGACCTTTTACAATAAGCTGGACTCTGCTGCGGACCACTAGGGACACGCACGAAGGAAAGAGTTAATGAAATCTTCAAGAAACTTTATGCACCAACCTATGAACATCATGCAAATTTATACCTGTCCCACTAACTCCATGAAGAAAAAAATCAGCCCTAATTACACACATTCCCTGTAACATGTAATATAACCAAATCATAGCTAGTATTCCTAATGTTAAGAAATTCCTACCAAACAACCAATTTAGTTAGGTTTGCATTTATAGAACGTTTATTGTTATTTGGATTTTGTCTGAAGGAAATTGTATTGCATATACACAAATTGTCGGACTATTTGGCTGTCGGACCAATAGGCTGTCGGTCTATCAGGATGTCACCATATTTTATAACTTTTATTGCTAAACCGACAGTTAACGTCACAATGCATTTTTACGTGAAAGAAGCGTGAAATTCTTATATCGTCCATGGGTTGAGACAAGGATATCTCGGCCGGCTCACAAGAGGTACCACGCTTTCTCATTAGTGAGAAAAAAATGATATGCTGGAGAAGTAAACATCTGGCTAAAATGAACCTTGGAATTAAAAGTTTTTGAAAACAACACTCGTCCCAATCAATTTTGAACTCTGCAAACAACCAGAAGTTCAATGACTCACTGATATTTCAAACCAACTCATTACATTATCGTGTCTTGACCTGTTTTCGATAATTATGCGCAACTCGGTTTTGACATAAAACGCGAATTTGCACGTGTCGTCTGTTCGTCGGCAATTTTGCTAGTAGAAAACCGCTTTGCTCAAAGAGAGAAAAAAAATTACTGTGTTGCGAATTAAGGTACGTAAAATGATCCCAAATACACATTACCATATTCCCATACCTATAGGTAATCAAAATTTCTTCCACTTTGACAGGTCCTATCTTTTAACCCCATACTCCAATGTAAACAAATCGATCCTTCCTGTGAAGGTCATTGACCCATTATTTAATGCAGAATTAAACGATCACCTGACACTGTTGCCAAAAAATATATGGAACACCATTTATGTCATCTCTTTTATATTTTTTCGTCTAAACCACAATTAAATATAAATAGATCACTACTGTCTGTCAGAAATACATGTAATTTTGTAATAAAAATACACACAACCAAATTTCTCAAATATTTGTAATTCGGTTAAGTACTGTTATTTCTCCTTTAATAGCAGAAACTCCAAGATTTATACATTTTGCACACATTTCACGTTAATTAAAGCACACAAGAATAATTAAAGACAATAATTAAAAATTTATCATAGGTATTTATTTTTTAATTTTTTAGATAAATGATCAAAACTCCGACAATACTCGCCCAGAAGGTTACAGAACGCATTTCAAGCTGTCAAAGACGATGAAATGTCTGTCCATAAAGCATCGAAAGTGTATATTGTACCCTTAACTACTCTTAGAGATCGAGTTGATGGAAGAATTCACATTGACACATTAAAGTCTGGGCCAGCTCCTCTTTTTAGTCAAGAAGAAGAAATAAAGTTAGTTCAGCACACCAAAAATGGCCTTGTATGGTTATGGCTATTCGCGAACTGAGATGATCAACATTGCCTCTGATTACGCTGTATTTTGTCAAAAACGTTCTACAGATCAGTCATTAAGTAGCAGATGGTATTACAACTTTATGAGTAGGTGAAACCTAGAGCGCTGGAAGCTGCTGGAGCATATGCTGCCACTAAAGAAAAGGTAGAAAACTACTTTGAAGAGCTTAGCAAGACTATGAACAAGTACACTCTCACCAATAAACCTCAATGTATCTTCAATGTAGATGAAAAAGGTATCAATACAGACCATAAACCTTCTGAGGTTGATGACGATAAAGATTCAAAAGCACAATCTGTAACATCTGGACGATCAGAAACTGTCACTGTAATATGAGGAGGAAACGCCTTGGGAAAAAATATACCTCCATTTTTCATATTTAAGGGGCAGGGGATGAGAGAAGAACTGCTCGTAGAAGGACTCCTTGTTACTGACGGAGTTGTATCTCCTACTGGTTGGTTGAACGCTGAGATTTTCAGGTGTTTATCTGAAGGAACATTTTATTAAGTTTATCCCATGCCGGGATGCATCTTGTCCAATTTTGGAAGTTTACGACGGCCATGGTTCACATTGTTCTATTGAATTGATCGAACGGGCCAAGGACAATCATATTATTATACAGGTGTTGCCTGCACAATGCAGTCATTTTTTAAAACCTTTGGACGTTTCATGTTTCGGGCCCTTTGAAAAGGTCTACAACAGAGAATGTCAAAAATGTCTTCGGGTGAACATTGGTCGGTTGATAACAAGAAATGAAGTTTGTTCGTTGGCTTCTACTGCATACTTGAAATCCTTTACAACCGCGAATCTTATTTCTGGATTCAGATGAAGAGGTATCTATCCACTTAATGCAGAAGCATATGACCCGAGTGTGATTATGCCATCAGCTGCCGTGAAAGAATTGACAACATGCTCTCAAGGAAATTCTGCTGATTTAAATAGAGAATCATCTCAACAGGAAGTTTCACAAGATTTTCCTCAGATTGTCAGAAATACAGAAAATAGGTCGAATATTCGTAAAACAGAAAATGATCCCGGAAATTTTTGAAGTTCAAAAAGTGACAGAGAGCAAAAAAAAATAAAAAAAAACGAAACCAAGAAGAAACTTATCGAAAATCACAAGTGGAAAAACCATTACAGAAGATTCTACGTAAAACAAAATTAGAGAATTCAAGGAACAGACAGGATGTAAAAGCAAATCAAACACAAGATATTTTTAAAAGAGAAAACGCCAAAAAGTTGAGCGAATAAACTCTAAGAAACGAAAATCTGGCGCAACCAGTCATCATGGGATGAAATTTTTCGATGATGAAAGACTTTCTACATCAGGTGTTGTTTTTGGACCACAGGTCCCTCTGGATGTGGAAGATAGCCTAGAGTTTTCAGACTGTGACGACGATACAGATGAAATACCATGCTGTGTTTGTAATCAGCGATATCCGACGCAATTAAAATATGTTGTGTCTCTAACAATTGTCAACTGGGCCCAGTGCAAAGCATGTGAACATTGGACACATTTGTGGTATTGCTCCCTGTTAATGTTGTGAGGTCAAGTACAAAATTCAGATGCCCACACTGTGATAATAATGACATTGCAGTTAATGAGAACATATAAGAACTTGACAATATTTAGACATAGCAAAGCTGCTTTGTTTTTCATATGTTGCTGACGTAACTGAAAAGATTTTGCAATAATATTTTGTAACAACGAATTGATTTATTGTTCGAAAATTGCATTACACGAGTAATAATTTTAATTACGTTTCATAGCATTTTATTGTCAGAATTTCCCTCCATAGTCAATTGCACATACTTATCGAGAACTGGTGACGTACACATTATGTCAAAAAATGAGGTATATAAAAAAACCGGTTCTCGTTAATAACTGGACGCTTATCTGTTATCTTTTCCAAGTAGGAAGTAGTATATCTAAGAAACATGCCGGTAAAAAATAAATATTATCTGTTCGCTAAAACCAGGATAATCTTATTCTGCATCTTCATGTAACGCATATGTTATGCATAAAGTAATAAAACATCTAGTTTATTTTATTTATAAAACAATGCTTTTCCAGTGCCAAACAAGTTCGACAGTTTCTAAAACGATGCCCTAAATGAAACCTGCCTTTACCGATAAATTCTTAAATTATTATGGCACGGAAAAACGCAGCGCAGCCTAATCATATCCCCAAATCGGTGATTGTGTTACAATAATTATATTACTTTTTATAGTTTTAGTTTCTAGAGTTGTTTTTATCTGTTACTTAATTGATTTATATTATAGCATTATTGTTAAATTCTTCTCTCTTAAAATTGTCCAAATTTAAATTATTTCTACTCTATGGCAAATGGCAAGAAAGACAAAACAAATATTTAGGCTCAGTTGCTCACAGTAAAAAACGATGCCCTAAATGAAATCTGCCTTTACCGATTAATTCTTAAATTATTATGGCATGGAAAAACGCAGCGCAGCCTAATCATATCCCCAAATCGGTTCCGATAATGGATTAACATTTATATGAAAATATATTGTAATTGTGTTACAATAATTATGTTATTTTTTTATAGTTTTAATTTCTAGAGTTGTTTTTATCTGTTACTTAATTGGTTTATATTGTAGAATTATTGTTAAATTCTTCTCTCTTAAAATTGTCCAAATTTAAATTATTTCTACTCTATGGCAAATGGCAAGAAAGACAAAACAATATTTAGGCTCAGTTGCTCACAGTAAGTTCTAATATTTTCTAACCACGAGCAAAAATGATTACATATAACATTTTTAACAAAATAACTAACAAAACTTCATAAAGACAAAAACTTCAACCACACATTCATTACAATGAAAAATATAGTATGCAGAAGAAAAACACCTGTTTCTTGGAGGTTACTGCAAGCGTCGTTACCCGTAATACCCGTCGACACTATTCATATCAGTCCGTGCCAGCCCATATCATGCAAATCGTGCACTGTAAAAGCGGGTATTCTACCCACACTTAATTATAGAACTGACAAAACAAGTTGTTTATAATTTATGTGTACTAACTTAGGTAAAAGCCAACCAGAATAGCCGTCTTAATAAATTCATTCGTCCAATCAAATCGATTGTATTATTGTGCACAATTCATGACGTCTGCTACACATACATCGTGCGTGTCAACAACAAATGGGAGAAATGTCGGTTCTGCGATATATTGATTCATTTATACTTTTCTTAATATTTAAAACTGGAATTTCAGGATTATCAGCAAATTGATATCAAAATGCAGTATTAAAAAATATAAAGAGTAACTAGACTTAAAACAATTACAAAATGTAAGCAGGTGCTCCAGCAGAAAAGGCATCCTCAGTTTTTCAAGGGAGATGGTGTTTTATACATGTAATAAAACAATAAATGACTTTGATATCAGGATTGTTCAGCCCTCAAAAATGTATATTCACCTCGCCTAGCGGGTATGTGAATATTACATATTCTCTGGCTGAAAAATCCTGATAGCGACCTATATCAAAATAATTAATTGTAAAATTTTGTATCTCGATTTAGCGTGTATAACTCATATATATAGCTAAAATATTGCTCAAAGGAAGTTAAGCCCTACACCAATTAAATCATTCCTATTTGTTTGCAAAACCGTGGATCTTGCTTATTTCGTTGATTTGTTGTTACTGAGAAAATAGAAGTTAGTTATACCGTTACGGATTTTGTGTTTTTGAAATGATTTATTTAATTGAAATTAATAGAAACACGCATTTTTAAGTATGGTTTATATATGCCTTTACACTCGCATGTCGTACACACTCGAAGTCGGCTATTTTTCTTCATTCAGCAATGTGAACAATGAATCCAAAGCAAAGTGGACTGTTAAATATTTTCTTGTATGTATTTTTCTAAACAAATGATTCCATACTAATAATATACAGCCGCATCAACTAAATAACTGTTTAAGATATTTTTATGACCAAAATTTGCGTGTACTTGTAGCTGGCTAAATTAGTGTCTGAAGAGTACACGACATATGGCCGGCATATTTGTTTAGGTATATCAACAAAAAATAGTTCCCCAAAAGTCGTTCATGAAAATATGAACAGATCTGGGAATTTCTGGTTCAAGGTCTTTTGACCAATCAAAAATGACTATAAACGTCAAAGAAGGTAAGGTAAAATTATAGAAAAATGAATGACCTTATAGGAGGGGTTTGGACAGGGTAGTGGGAGACAGGGAGAGAGGGGGGGGGGGGGAGAAAGGAGCAACGGGTCTGAAAAAGGAAAAAATCAGAAAAGGGGGAGTGAGAACTTTTACAAATTTTCCCTTAAATGTGTAACTGAAAATCATTTCATAAGTGCAAATTCATTGATTTAATTGATAGAGAGTAAAATTATTCACATCAATCTCCAGTAAAGACATAAATTTCATCCAAAATGATCAGAGTTGTTTACTATGCTACAATGCAGTAAGTTTTTTTGTTATATAAGGAATATTTCTCTCCATTCTACATTTTGTCATCAATTCACAAGGTGTATGTCATCTGTCTTCTGTCCGTTGTTAACTTTTTAATTAATCTTCTCCTCTAACACCACTTGGGCAATCTAATTCATTTTTTTCGAAACGTGGTCACAGTCATCCTTAGGGTACATATAGTTTCAACTTTGTATCCAGGATGTTGATCCATGCATGTACAAACATATACTAATCAATGTGCAGTTGCACAACCGTGAATGTTTCCTTGCATACATTCATTCATATCTTTATTTCCTCATTTATATGAGATTATATGAAATACAATGTACAGATATTATGCGTAACTAAATAATAAGGTGATTATGTACATAAAGAGGGGTGTAAGCAACATTATAATGTCGAAATATCAGTTATAATATTTACATGTCTATAAATATGAAATAAGAACACATGATTCCAGCTCTTGCTGACAACCATTCATGCCTCAGTAGACGACGTTGACAAACGTTTCAACCTGTTATAGTGCGCTATAGATTGAACAATATGTCTATGACATAGTAAAAAAAACTGTCATTATCGACTAGAGGATCACTGTCGTCATTTTCACCAAGGAGAATTTGATAGAATTGTTCTTCGTCTTTTCCGTAAAGTTTGTAAAAAAATTCAAGTGAAAATCACAGTTTCCCAAAAGGCATTCTGTAAAACGAATGTTCCCTTACAGTTGCAGCATATGTGGACATAAATATCAAAGAACTGCTTGTCACAAATCGAACATGTTCCTTGAACAAAATTAGGTATATCCGTTATTAGTTTCGATATGATGTAAGAATTTTTCACTTCTTGGTTAGAACTAGCGAGTTTCCAGAATTTTGCTAGGACTACATTTTTATGTATGAATATGAATCTTTGAAGTCCGACTCATTTGTCACTCTTGCATTCCACTCCTTTGTTTGCATAGAGTCAATGGCACAATTCACAAATAATTTCAACTGGGTTTTGGACGAAAATTCATCATCGAGTATAAAATTCATTAGATACGAATGCAAATTGTATTTGTACAGTATGTTAATGATATCTGCAATGAATCCAATATGTCGCCCCGTAGGGTTAATAAAGTAGGAAAACAGCCTATATAGAAATAGTTTTTTGGTAAGGTATTTATTATCAAACGTACACAGTTTCTGGGTGAAGTCCGAGTAAACTTTGACACATGTCAGATCTTGTTAATGGTTTTAATTCAAGTATTCGTTTAACGATAAGTGTTGAAATTGGTTGAGGGTAGCGATGTCTCTAGATTTCATGTTTGTCCAGAATTCAGATCCGTATAAGACAGGGAAGAACAGCGGACTTGTATAAATTCAAAAGCACTTTTGGGTGAGTGCATCGTGATAAAATTGCATCAGTGGCAAAAAACTTAAAAGGTATTTTCTACATGCACTTTCGATTGTCATTTTCAGACTCGGCTTAGAATCTATTATTATGCCGAGGTGCAATGCATTGTCCCACACAGATATGCGTTTCTCATCAATAATCCAAGAGTAATCAAGTGCTTGAGCGATTATTCAACGAGAATCGGACAATTCCGGATTTATTTGCATTAAAACAAAAGCGCCATTTGGACGCATATTTAGAACATGCAAGTCAAGTCAAGTCAAGTAATATTTATTTAAAGTCGGTGCAACATGTAACAATATAACATAAGCTCTATAGAGCTTTTAAAACCGACATACACATACTTAGAATACACATACTTAGAATGAAACGAAGCTATATAGCACATAAGACATATAAAAGCATAGCAAGACACATAAAATGCATAGCAAAACAGCATACATAAAAAGCAAAGCAAGACATATAAACAACATAGCATACATATAGCATACATATAAAAAAGCAGAGCAAGACATGTAAAAAACATAGCGAGACATATTAAAAGCATAGCAAGACATTAAAAATCACATCAGGCATAAATAATAGCAATCAAGCACTAAATTCTATATGAAACATACATTCAAACAAAGTCATACAAAACTGAAGCATATTAAGGTTAAGCTTTTCTACAACAAATCAGATCTAAACATCACTACATTTAACTCTTACAAAAACTGCATAAACATGCCTCACCCTCCCACTTATTCATCAAATTCTTAAAATGATCTAAAGACATATTTTGACATATATACCTGAAATTTTGAGGTAAATTATTCCATAATTTAGATGCAGCATAGCTAATGGAGTGAAGCCCATATCTGGTAGTTCTTACCCTAGGGATGTCGACAGTGTTTTTGTATCTGAAAGAATGTGTTGTTTAATATTAATAAGATCACTGAGATAGAGAGGGGAGTTTCCATTTAAAATTTTGAAAGACTGTATAGCTAAAGATCTGAGACTTCTAATTCTGAGTGAAGGTAGATTTGATCTGTCCAATAACTGTTCATATGTACTTGTGGAATCACTGTATATAAAACGTAAAGCTCGCTCTTGTATTTTTTCAATCTTTTTAGTGTTGTATTCTCCACAAAAATGCCATACTAGTGGGCAATAATTAAAGTTTGACAATATGAATGAATAATAAATGGTTAATCTGCTAAGCCTATTCAGATAGATTCCAATACTTTTAAGAACATCCAGCTGCTGAGAGGCTTTCTGACAAATTATTGAAACATGCAAGATAAGATAAGAAAACTTTATTTGAATTTCGGCATGGCATTACTACAAATAGCATAAGCTCTACAGATCTTTTGACCGAATAAATACATTATAAGACATTATAACAATACAAACAGCAATTAAGATACAAGCAAGTTAGTGGTTATAAGCACCATGACATAAAATAAGCAGGTTAAGATATGAGGACTAAGAACAAGTTACAAGATACATTCACAGTATAAAGTTACATAAAATCAGCTGGTTTACGTATAAGCAAAACTAAAAAGGATATATAATTAAAAGTAGTAATGTATGCAATATGTAAAATCAGCTGATTACCATATAAGCACTGGGATGCATATAAAATCAAAGTACATAATTAAAATGATTTTTTACATGTTAACATGTGATATGATTGATTGATTGGTTGATGGTGTTTAACGCCCGAGAACATGTGATATGTAAAGCAACACAAAGTACAAAGCATTTACTAAAATATAAAAGCAATGGCAACAATCAGATGAATTTGTGATTAAAAGGAGGATATTGTCAAAATTCAGAAAGCATATATGCTTATTTGCAAATGGAGCAGCGACATTCTTTACCACTTCAGGACTAAATTCAACTTTTAAATTGAGAGAAACTGTTTTCATTCCTGAAGTGATCGGGAAGATTATTCCAAAGCATAGCAGCAGCAAATTTTAATGATTTTTTTTACCATACCTTGTGGTTTTTACCATGGGGACATCCAAAATGTTGCTATATCTGAAGGAATATTTCGAGTTTTTTAAATTAACAAGATTATGAAGACAAGAGGGAGATAACTTATTAACAATTTTAAACGTTTCTAAAGCCATAGTTCGCATTCTTCTAATCTGTAAGGAAGGCACGTTAGCTTTAATAACAGTTCAATATAGGAACTACTGAAGTCATTATAAATAAAACATAGTGCTCGCTCTTTCTTGCACTTTTTCAATTTTCTTGAATTCTTTTCTGTACAGAAATGCCATACCAAAGGGCAGAAATTAAAATTACTTAAAATAAAAGTATGGAAAATAGTAAGTTTACTTAACCTGTTTAAATATGAACCCAAACGTTGAAGGATATTTAGTTGCTGGGAAGCCTTCCTACATATTGTACTTATATGCATATCAAAGTTAAGTTGGTAATCTACATCAATACCAAGTAATCTTACAGTATTTTCACTGGAAAAATCAAACTCCTGAATATGAAGAATTGGCTTCTTTTCATTTGTTTTCTTACCCACTGCCAGAACCTGAAATTTATCTGGATTAGCCTGCATTTTATTAATTTTAAACCATTCTATAATCCTGTTTGAGTCTGTTTCCAGAGTGGAGATAAGTTTATCAAATTCAGGACTGCAAGATGATAGTGTGTTATCATCTGCGTAATTGTAAAGTGATCTGTTCTTCACAAAAAAGAAAATGTCGTTTAGGAAAATATTAAATAGTAGGGGTGCGAGTATAGATCCTTGTGGGACACCTTTATGGATGTCAGCCCAGCTACTCAGTACATTATTGACTTTAATTTGTTGTTTTCTGTTTGACAAATACGATTTTAGAAGAGAAACTGATTGTGTTGACACTCCGTAAGCCAGCAGCTTATCCAACAAAATACAGTGAGGTAAGCAGTAAAAGGCTTTGGACAGATCCATTAAGATGGCAGCTATATACTCGTTTCTGTCCAAAGCTTCACGCAAGTCCTCTAATAACCTGAGTAGTGTGGTCTGGCAACCATGCCCACGCCTAAAAACACAAAGATATGGGTTAAATATATTTAAAAAAAATCTGATAATTGACATTCTATTACTTTTTCATAAATTTTAGAAAAAATGGGTAACACGCTTACTGGTCGATAGTTGGTTTTGTTTAAGGAATCTTATTTTTAAACAGTGGGGTAACCTGGGCCTTTTTCAAGGCGTCTGGAAAAATACCAGTATCTATAGATATGTTTAGTAAAGTTGTCAGATGATTGGATACACTTGTTTTACAGTGTTTGATTACTTTGGCAGGTATGCCGTCGTAGCCTGTGGCTTTTTTAACATCTAGTTTATCTATGATTTTTTTCAGTATCTGATTAAATATTATGAAATTCAAAACAATTCTCAGAAGTAATTATTTCTTTTATTTTCATAATACTTGGATGAGTTCCAGGGTCATATACCACATTGTCACCAATGTTGTCTGCAACAGTAGAAAAGAAAGAGTTAAAAATACTAGAAACTTCTTGTGTATTGTTAATAATTTTATTGTCCTTAAAGAGAACAATTTTATAACTTCCAGAATTACACTTTTTGGAGAAAAAGGTTTAACTGTTTTCCAAAAGCTGCAGTTTTAGCACCCCCAGAGCAGCGTTCCATAAAATATGTTTTCATTGAACTCTTTTTTAGTTTTGTAACCAGATTTCGCTGCATCATTTACTTTATCAGCTGAAGGTGAATTTGCACACTGTGGGATAGTAATCATTTCAAGATCAGAAGTAAAACTTTCAATATCAAAATTTTTATAACTTCTGTAAATAATCTTTTCCCGTCTCTGATTTTGAACTTCACCTTTTACAGTAACTGCAATTAAATTATGGCAGTCACTTACGCCTGTAGGGATATTTAACACATTGAAACACTTATTTTTACAATTTGTTACTATAACATCAAGCAAAGATGGATTGGCCTGACTTTTAAAGCAAGTAGGTTTGCTCACAATTTGTGACAAATCAAAGATATCACACAATTCATTTAAAGAAAATCTTTCTTCTCCATTAAGCATATCAAAATTTAAATCACCTAAAATTATAATATTGTCATAATTTATCATACATTTGTCAATAACTTTTGTAAATATAGTTGAAAAAGTGTTATAAGACAAAGATGGAACTTTGTACATTCCTACAACTAGCCATTTCTGATTGTTTATATGTACCTCAACACTGATGGTTTCTAAGTCCTCTGATTCCAAATCACCCTTCCTGCTAGCTGGATAATCATTATTTATAAATGCCAATATTCCATCTCCATTTTGGTTTCTGTCCCGTCTGTAAAGTTTATAGCCGTCTATCATGAACAGATTATCATTAAAAGTTTGGTAGAGTTTTGTTTCGGCAATAAAGAGTATATCCAATAGTTTATCACACAGCAATTCCTTAATTTCATCAAACTTATATCGAATGCTGTTAATATTTAAATACGCTACTGATAGGTTTCTATGATATAATTTTCGACATTTTCTCAAATCTACAAAAATGTACAAGTCGTCAATGTGATTGTTTATACCGGAAGTAGATAAAGGCGTGTTTGATTGAATATCTTGGGTTTCTATAAAATCATTACTAAATTTTTTTCGATTGATACATCTTCGAAAAAAGAGTCTGTAAATATTGGTAGGCGATCAATACATCTATGACAGTAATAGCAGTCATCAGAATTGGACAATCTGATATATTCCTTAACAGATATATTTGTACACTTTAGATGAGTCCACATGCAAAAGTCGCACTGTAATGTTTCTGATTTTTCCTAACACTGGTATTACAAAAGTTACAAGGGTGTTTAATAGGTCCGGGATTACAGTGAACATCTCCGCTCATTAAAATATATAAAATCAAATAATACTTTGTGGTGGTCTTACAATATCTATGAGCGTTAAAAGTTGTTGACGGTCGGCCATGTTGAACATTACTCAGGGCTTATTTGCAAAGTTTATCGATGTTAAAATCAAATTTGCTGACCTTGTTGATGGCAGAACAAGCGTAGAAACCTAGATCTTCTGGTCTTACAATTCCACAATAAAAGTCACTGTTATAAATTTGATGAAATCTTATGCAAATTCCAAATATTATCAGAGCAGTTTTGAGTACGCCCTGTCCGGCCGCCATCTTAATCAAAGACTCTGTGAATTAAAATTTAATTTAAAATCAAACGTTACTCCCAGCAGTTTAACTTCATCATCACAATTAACAGTAACCCCCTCAAAGTGAAATTTTATATCCTCTTTTTTTTTGTTTTATTACCAATAGCAATATCTTGGAATTTATCTGGATTTGCCTACATTTGATTGTCCTTAAACCATTTAATAAGTATTTTACTTTCATGTTCTAAAGTGTCAACTAGATTGGTAACATTGACATCAGCGTAGGATAAAGTACTGTCGTCAGCATAATTATATTGACAACCTTTCTTAATAAATTCAAAAATATCATTTATGAAAATATTAAAAAATACGGTCCCAAAATGGATCCCTGTGGTATTCTTTGTACAACTCTTGAAAAGAACTACATACTGTCACATTTATAATTACATGTATCATCAAGACCAGCACACTCTAGATCAGCAATAAAATGATCATGATCAAAATGTTTATAGCTTCTGTATGATCTTGTAATAAGTCTAGGAGGTATCTCTGTTTTAAGTTGTACGGATATTAAATTGTGTACATCACTTAGACCACAGTCAAAATTACATAAGTCTGCACAGCATTTTGGTTTATTTGTCAGAATTACATCAAGGAGGCTAGTTTCAGAGCCTTTTAGAATGCATGTTGGTTCTTTGACTAAATTATTAATGCCAAATATATCAAAAATGTTCAAAAAATTTTAGTTAAAATTTAAATCTCCGAGAAATAGAAAGTTATCATATGAACTTGTAATTGTATCTGTATTTTTTATAAAATCATTTAGAAAAACATCCTTCTTCATAGAAGGGGGCTTGTACATACCAGAGATAAACCATTTCTTATTATTTATAGTAATTTCAACACCTATAGATTCAATTTTGTCAAATTCATAATGTTTCTTACGGTCTCCTGCTATGTCCGATCTTAGGTATACCATCAGTCCACCACCATGTTTATCCCGGTCCTTTCTCCAGAGACTATAGTTGTCAACTTTAAATTGTGCATCTACAAAAGATTGGTCTATTTTTGTTTCTTCTAAGAAAAGCATATCTACAGTTTTATTCATCAAAAGTTCCTTAATATGACATATTTTATGTCTAGCACTATTGATGTTAAGGTAAGCACATATAAATCTCTTTGGGTGGTTTCTTTTTCATGTTTGTTAGTTTGTCAAATATGTCTTTGGCTGTATCTGAGTCTGATTTATTATTATCAGTAAGTTGTAACTGATTGCTGCTATCTGATACAATACATTCATCACGAAGCTGTAACTAATTACTGACATTAGATGTGTAAGATATACTAGTATTATAACTGAGGTCTATAGATCTACTTGATGCATTAAAGAAAGACTCTGAGAATTTGAAATTGTCACATTCTTTGCATATCCATCCTTCATCAGAATTGCTGATTGCTACATACGATGTCGGGGTAATGTCAGCACACTTTATGTGCCACCATAGTAAACATGCTTCACAAAGGACCGCCCTGTGATTCTTAGCAACCGGCTTGTAGCAGTACCTGCAAGGGTTTCTAACGGGTCCGGGGTTTAATGATACGTCTCCGTTTACAAGCAGCAATATATTAATTCGATGGTAACTATATTGTAGATTAATAGGTATGGACAATGGTCTATATCGGCTACGTTTTACATGTTAGAAGAGCACAGTGAACTAGACTTCCGGTAGCTAAAACAATGGCGACGTAAAAAAATCGAGAGGGTAAAATCATCAAGTTTTTAGTACAAGGACAATACGTAAGAGTATATTAAGGATCTAGAAGTGACAGTTTTCTTATGAAAATGTTAGTGTTCTAATGGATAGTTAAAATTCAATTAGGATCTTAGTGTAAACTGGTTATTATTTCTGAATAAACTGAATAAACTGTGAGTAGTACTATCCGCTTGTTGACATTAAATATTGTGACTAATAATTAGTGATCAGCCATATTAGCCATAATAAATAATACATTTATCAGCTTTAGTACAGAACAAAGCTCCGAAATCTTTTTCAAATTCTGACAATAGGCAGGCATGGAAATAAAGGTAGAGGGGGTAAACATAAAAAAACAGATAACCCTACACAACCAGGTCCATTTTCCATGTTGACATTTACACAACGTAGGCGTTACCTGTCTAGCGAAACATCTGACCCCTCAGAAGATGCAGAGATCATACTAGATACACTTTTAGGCATTATTAGAGAAAATAAAGACATTATTGTTCGTTTCATAAATGCACTAATCAATATTCCTGAGGTGAAAAACAAGCTGTTAAGTAGTCTTGATACTGCGCCATGCCAAACTCTTACACCAGATAGTACAAAGCCTATACATTCATCTGTTCAAAAGCTACAAGAGCAGGTTTCTGAAACCGATCTTAGAGTAGACGACCTTGAACAATATGGGAGACGTCATAGTCTACGAATATGTGGAATCCCGGAGTCTGATGAGGAAGATACCGACAATATGCGATTTTCTACATAATGAACTAGAAATAGATATAAACACCGGGCATATTGATCGGTCTCATCGTCTGGGAGTGAAAAAACCTGGTGTAAATAGACCAATAGCAGTAAAATTTGTAAACTATTGGCTAAAGGAACATATATATACTATAATCGCTTGTTTCTAAGAAAGGGATTCTATATCAACGAATCCCTCTCTAAATGTCGTTCCAAGTTGTTTTATAAGGCAAGACAGCTTAAGAAGCAAAAAATTATAAAAGACACTTGGACCCAAGACGGCAACATATTTATTACAATGCCGAACGGCAAAGTATCAGTTTGTACTAGAGAAAATCAGCTGCCTGTCTCCTTTGCTCTGCCTAAAATGTCATCGATACCAAACGCCGAATATAGAAACGTTCCGGATGAAAATCTTGTAGCTGATAGCAACTGTAATAGAGTCCTTAGTGATAGCATTGAACTATTACCATCGTCTCAAGCATCATACATTTCATTACATTGACACGTGTTTACTGTCTATCTATAGATACTATATTTTCCAAGTGTACTGGACTTGTAATTGTATAATATCGTTTTGTATGCTTACAAAGATAATTTATTATTAGGGTACCAGCTTAATTACTATCCCGGGTTTTCCCCTTACTATCGTGTTTATTTTTAATTTCAGTATCTCTTCGTTTGTTACCGTTCGTTGTTCATATTCTTGTTCATAATCTGTATATGTCACTATTATTTCGATGTACAATTATTAATTTTAGTCATATAAATGCATTATTCCAATTTAATAGCGTGATAGATCAGACCAAAACTAGGTCAATACTTATTCATATCCTGTACCCTTTAAAGATGGCGACCTCCAGCATAATGATGTTTATCTTTAATACAAATGACTGAGTTATGTATATTAAATTGTTTAATTAATACATGGAGGTCAACCTGCTTGGGAATCATGCACAGAAGGACCTTTTAAAAAGTAAGTGTTATTACTTATTCTGTATTCCTGTTAAAAAACTTACAATATGGTATTGTCGTTCTAACATACATCCTTCTGATAGGAAACGTTGAGTCCAACCCAGGCCCTAGATTACCTTATAGTAAAACTAGACAAGATATATGTACTGGTAAATTGAAAATTGTACATATGAATGTATGAAGTTTACTACCTAAACTTGACCTGATTGACATAGAACTTTCTGATAATGATATCATACCCTTCTCAGAAACTCATCTCAGTCAGGAGGTTAAAAATGGAGTTCTATACAAACCTCCTCAGTCTGATGCTCAATACTGGAATAAATTTGAGTAAATTATTCAACCAGTATTGGACTTAAATGTTCCTATATTTCTAGGCGAGGACTTTAATACTGATTTAAATAATCCAAATAGTAAGCATTTAAGTAATCTTTTCTCACGCCTTTCATTAGTAAATGTTGTAAAGGAACCTACACGAATTACTGAATACTTAGCTACATGCATAGATCTCTTTATAACTAACAGAGCAAACCTAATAAGTGATGTTGATGTCTCCACTAACTTTTGTAGTGACCACTGTCCAGTTATTGTAGATATCAATGTAAAAGTTAACAAACAACTATGTTTTAAAAGGATAATTAAAATATATGATAAAGCCAATTATACTACTATTATCAATGAAATGCAGAGTAAGGATTTGAAAATTTTATTCAAAGGGAACCCTGTGAATGAGAATTATTCCAATTTTCTCAGTATTTTAAATGATAGTTGTGAAAAAAATATCCCATCAAAAACTATCACTGTAAGACCCCATGATAAGCCATTCATGAATTCCAATATAAGAAAAGAGATACGAAAGAGGGATAGAGCTCACTATAGAGCAACAAAGTAATAAAATGGAACACTGGGAAAAATATCGAAAACTGCGAAATAATGTAATCAAATTAGAGGCAAAATTATGTTATAGAGAGAAATTGACTTCACAATTGACTGATAAAACTATCCTCCCAGGAAAATGGTGGAGGATAGCTAAGTCAGTTTGTAAATTAAACAAGTGTGAAAAAGTGTCCCAACCCCTGAAGCATGAAGGTAGAATCATTGTTCATTCTTCTGAGAAGTGTGAAATCTTTAATAAATTTTTCAGTGATATTTCCCATATTGATGAAGAACCAGATTTACCAAACACAAATATACATGTTATTTCTGAAAAATATGTCCTGATCTACAGATAACTGAGGATGAGGTCAGAGATCAATTAGAGATATTAAATTGTAGTAAACCAAGTGGTCCCGATGGTGTGGCAGCAAAAATCCTACGTAACATCTCAAGTTCTATTGTTAAACCACTTACAATACTATTCAATCAATCAATACAGAGTGGACGTCTTCCTTATATTTGGTAACGCTCACTTTTAACACCAGTTTACAAAATAAGGGTTCAAAATCTGATGTCTCAAATTTCCGACCAATATCTCTTACTTGTGTCTTGTGTAAAGTAATGGAAAAAATTATAGTTAAACATTTACATAACTATATGCTTGAACATTGCCTTATTACAGAACATCAGTCAGGGTTTCAACCCAAGGACTCAACTATTAATCAACTTCTTAAAATATATCACACTATAATTAGCAACTTAAATGTGGGAAAAGACATTAGATTTGTATTCTGTGATGTTTCAAAAGCATTTGACAGAGTATGGCATAAAGGGCTACTACATAAGTTAAATAAAATGGGGATCTCAGGAAAATTGCTAAATTGGATATTGGACTATTTACATAGACTAATAGAGAACAAAAAGTAGTCCTTAATGGTTTTAATTCAGGGTGGGAATAGGTTGATGCAGGTGTCCTCCAGGGATCAGTACTTGGTCCTTTTCTGTTCCTAATATATATAAACGATATTATTGAGGGTATTGATTGTGGAATAAAACTTTTTGCTAATGATACATCACTGTTCGTAATAGTGTATAATGATAACTACATAGAAGCAGCAAATAAATTAAATTCTAACTTAGCTTCTATACATGATTGGTCTAAGAAATGGGCGTTAAAGTTTAATCCTGATAAAACAGAATCACTTCTTTTTAGCAGGACGAAAGTTAACCATTCTCCAATCTACTTTGGTAATCCATACAATATTGTAAAAGATGTAACCTCCCATTGTCATTTAGGTCTTGAATTCCAAAGTGATTGTAAATGGAATAGTCATATAAATAAAATATATCGCAAAACATGTGAGCGTTTAAATATACTTAGAATGCATAAATACCAAGTGAACAGAAAAGTACTAATAACTATTTACATGTCATTTATGCAACCAATTTTAGAATATGCTGATGTTGTATGGGATAACTGTACAACTTATGAAGCTAATCTATTGGAGAGTGTGCAAATTGAGGCAGGCAGAACTATCGCCGGTTTAAGAATAAACTCGCCTAAAACTAAACTTTATGAAGAACTTGGATGGGAGCCTCTTTATAAGACAAGAGAAAAACATAAACTTATATTATTATATAAGATTATGCACGGCTTAACGCCACAATATTTACTCGATATTGTACAACCATTTACAGTCAATATTCATAACTATAATCTGAGAAATGCTATTTCAGAGAGTAATTTTAGAATTCCTTTTTGTAATTCTGTATCTTATGATAAGAGTTTTATTCCCAACACTTTAAACTTTGGAATAATCTTCCAGAGTCAATTAAAACAAGTCCCTCCTTTGAAATATTTAAGAAAAGGTTAAAATCTGATGTACTGGCTTGTCCTGAATATTTCAATGAAGGAAATAGAAAAGAAAATATAATACTCTGTCAGATGCGAAATGATGCCAGTAATCTGAATAAACACTTACTATGTCATCATCTATCTGATACTTCTGCCTGTCCTCGTTGTAACCATCCAAATGAAGATTCAGCCATTTTTTCATCTATTGCCCCTCTTATAGTATTCAGAGACAAAATCTTCTGAATACATTTGCAACTTTATATATTGACTTTAACATTCAAAATATTTTATATGGCAGTCCAATTTGTAATAATGAACAAAATAAAACTTTGGTCCTTTCTGTGCATGATTTCATAAAGGGAAGTAAAAGATTTAATTAATTAGTTAATTAATTAATAGTGATACAGGTATATAAATGAATATTAATTAATATAATTAATGCATTATGTGTTATTTCTCAATTTTGTTTGTATATATGTTTGTTCTGTGTATTTATCTATTATTACTAGTTATCTATCATCTATATTTCCTTGCGATTTTGTCTCTCATGTACTCGAAAAGCCACAGATCTCACATTCCATACCTTTGCTTGGAATCTATTGACATTTGGTTATGATATATACATGTAAATCATTAGATAATTCGTCTTCATTTTTCTTTTTAATAATTACAAAAAAACATTATACTAACTGAGATTTTTGGCTTACAATAGAATTTGAGTTGTCTTTCTTTGACCTAATTATGACATGTCTGTGCCATTGTTTGATGATATATACTAACTGAGATTTTTGGCCTACAATAGAATTTGAGTTGTCTTTCTTTGACCTAATTTTGACATGTCTGTGCCATTGTTTGACATATATAGGCCTGGTCCTGCTATCCAATCCAATTCATGTATTTCATGAATAAAATATGTTTAAATCATATGTCATTTGCCAGTAAAAAAGTACTTGAAATATTCGTAGGAACCTTATCAATCGTATTCTGACAGTTCAATGTCGCAAAAGCAACCTTGTGATTACTACTAGCATCTTTTTTGCTGGATAGTGTGTCAATACTTGCGATTATAAACACCAAAACATTTCTCCATCGGAACGACATCATTGTTGACATTATTGCCGGAAGTTTAGAATTGGTTTGTTAGTGGCGCGCATCCATTCATTAGAAAATCAGCTGTTGATGATAAACTTTAAAAAATACACTAAAAGTCACATAAAAACAGTTTATAATATTATAATAATTTCTTAAAGCTTTATAAGGCGGGAAAATCACAGTTTTTCAGCAGCTATCAGCTATCAAGCATACGTTGCAATCTGTTCGGATTAGTGCTTATGCATGTAATGTCGTCAGCAAGAGTTAGACAGCAGCTTGCAACACTATAAATACCAGTATTACTAAAGGACTGTTCAAGTTTCATCAATAAGTCATTGATAAATACTAAATATAATAATGCGGATAAGACACCACGTTGTCATACACCTTCATGCACTTCAAAGAATTAGGACATACTTTGGTTAACAATGACAGAACTTTCAGTATTTACATAACAATCATTGATTATAAGCCATAGTTTACCTTTTACACCTAAGTGAAACAGTTTACACATCAAAGCGGAGCGCCAGACAGTATCAAATGCTTTTTTACTGTCAAAGAAAGCTACATAGCGTTACTTTGTGACTCTAAATTATGATATATTGTTTCTCTGAGATTAAAAGAAGCAGTTAAACCCAAAAATTTTGGAAATCCTTGTTGTTGGGGATTAATAAAAGTTTTGTCAACAAAAACATGATCAAATAGACGAGACTGAATAATGTTTTAAAACACCTTATACGTACACGATAGTAGGATAACAGGTCTGTAGCTGTCTGGAGACTTTTTACATTTATTGTCACCTTTATAAATTGGAACAATTAAACCACGTTTCCATTGTGAAGGAATGTGTCCTTCTCGAACTATCAAATTAAACAATGATGCTAAACATCGCATGACACCTACACCTCCGTAACGTAAATGCTCATGTTGCAGCTTATCATACCCGAACGCTTTTCTTAATTTCAAACTGTTAATAACATTATTTACTTCACTTTCCACTATAACACCACCAGGTAAATGTTCAAACTTGTTCTGGAGGATGGTCTTAATAAAGTTTGGGTAATAATTTTCTTCCTCATGTTCAAAGTCAAATGAATCATTGTACATTGGTTTATATACGTCACTATAATAATCAGCAAAACAGTTCGCAATTGATGTAGGGGTATTGTATGATCTATCTTTATAAGCAATTTCAGGGTATATCTTGGATGATGCCGGTTTAAAGCGTTTTGACATTTTCTAAAACAGGCGAATATCACAGCCTGCAGCATCGTTCAATGCTTTAAAACACTTCTGTTCATATTCTTCATTTGCTGCGATTTGTATACGCCTGAACTCATACTTAGCATGTTTGTAGGACCTAAACGAGTCATATTGCATACCTCTCGGGCGACTCTGTGCCAGCGCGTTCCATGTCATGTGCTTTCTTAACACTGACATTCCAATATAGTTTCGTATATTAATTATCCACATTTCGGAATAGCTTTATCGGATGAGCTTATTAAAAATGTTCACGAAGGAGTCATATGCTTCATTAACAGACGCCGCATCAGATTCTATCTCACATGTTAACAGTTCTATATGTGTAGTAATATAATCTTTGTAAAGTTCTATTTCGGTATCAGTCACTTTATGCCAAGCAGGTAGTTTACTCATATTACTAAGAATCTGATTAGGGTCCTCCTTTAGTTCCAATTTAACTATGATCGGGAGATGATAAGAGGTATTAATAAAGAACACCTCAGCAAGGATTTCATAAGATAAAATATGTCCACACAAAGCTTCATTTACAAGTACATATTCTAACATTGTCTGTTTTGTAATATATGTACATGATGGACCTTTATAGGGGATTTTACCTCCCGCAAAACAAAAATGGTTTCTGCTTACAAACTGTAGTAATTCGATAGACTTGGGCATATTTGTTTTCATAGCATCTTGTTTTAAGCAACTAGCGTTTAAATCACCTGTAACTATTATATTACCATAATTACTATAAAACGTACATAATGTATCTAGAACATTTAGATGGTATTTGTAGTTGTCAATAGATTCATCTGCTGGCAAGTATGTAAATATATAGCGACCCATATATGTTACTTCTCAATTCAATACCTATAATACGAGTGGAATTTATATTTGGTATCTCAGCTATTGAATACTGTAAGGAGGAATTATACATGATTGCAATTCCACCCTTACCTTGATAAGCTTTGTACGAGTCTGGTAACTCGTCAGTTTTACTTAATGCAGAAAAGCCATTTTCTAAACTTGTCAAGTAATTTTAAGACTGAGGTTTCACTGTGTGCTCTGAAATTACACAAATATCGCAATTGGTTTTGTTCAACAATAAACTTAAACACAAAGTAGAGAACATAACGCCTCGGACATTCCATGATATTAGGGTTAAACTAAACATTATCAATACCTGAGTAAAAGAACAAAAATTCAAGGTAAATATAATATATGGGAAGTAAGTCATTGTTATTCATTATTAATCAACATCATTGGTCTGTCTGTCGCTTTGGTGATCACCATACCATTCTCTGTTGCTCACCCATAGCCTACATTTCACTCCTATGGGCCAGAAATTCTCATCGCACAATTGATCATAACCATTTTCTGATACATTCAACTATGCGGACATTAGTCGTTGATTGCTTTTAGAACTGAAGAACCTTAAGTTACATGAACACCTCTTTGCTCGAGATATGTAACTATACCGCTTCTGGTTGATTTAGCGTTAATACCATGTAAGTAGAATCGCGAAGTTCTTTTCCTCGTTACGCCTGTGAAGAAATTGTCATCGGAAGGCTGTACATTTTCCGTGTTTTCATGAATGCGTACCGGTATTTTAAAAGTATTTTCTAGTGTTGCGTTGTTTATACCGCTATTTCTATCTAGAGAGTCAGAGCGAAGAGTTGCGATTGGTACGTTTTCTATAATCAACAGAGAAGGATTCTCTTGCGGAGTATTTTCGTCACGTTCCGTTGATCTGCAATATATAGGCCGTCGGGTATTCGTCTGAGTACTATTGTCATGCTCCAACGATATGGGTGATTTCACGGGATATGTATTGGATTTGTTGAGTTTAGTTACCGCATCATTCGTTTCAGGGGTATCCTTTGGGGACGCCACATAACATTTTGAAGGTTAACAGCTTGTTTTTAATTCCTTGATAACTCTTTTAGCGTTAACAATCAGTTTTGGAATCCTAGACTGTTCCATTTCCATTGTCTTCATTTTTTGCGTACACATTTCAAAAGCGAAAATTTCACAACCTTTAGTTCGCTGTTTTAAAAGTTTAAAGCTTGTTTCATATTGGCTGCATTCCATAATGATTCCATTATAATAATAATATACAGCTGTGTCAACTAAATAACTGTAAAATATATTTTTATGGCCAAAATTTGCGTGTACTAGTAGCTGGCTATATTTAGTGTCTGAAGAGTACACGACATATGGCCGGCATATTTGTTTACGTATATCAACAAAAATAGTTCCCAAGAGGTCGTTCATGAAAGTATTAACAGATCTGGGAATTGCTGGTTCAAGGTCTTTTGACCAATCAAAAATGACTATAAACGTAAACGAAGGTAAGGTAAAAATTATAGAAAAATGAATGACCTTATAGGAGGGGTTGGACAGGATAGTGGGAGACAGGGAGAGAGGGGGAGGGAGAAAGGAACAAAGTGGAGGGAGAAAGGAGCAAAGGGGAGAGAGAAAGGAGCAAAGGGGAGAGAGAAAGGAGCAACGGGGAGGGAGGAAGGAAGAAGTAAGAAAAGAGGGAGTGAGAACTATTACAAATTTTCCCTTAAATGTATAACTGAAAATCATTTCATAAGTGCAAATTCATTGATTTAATTGATCGAGACTAATAGGTTCTTTTATACGTTTTTGGGAAAGACCGGTTGATATTTCACGAGTGATAGAAATTTTATGTCTTTTCGCGAGTGGAGCGCAGCGGACTAATCAAAGTGCGGTTTGCACAATTTTGGAAATCCTTGTTGTTGGGGATTAATAAAAGTTTTGTCAACAAAAACATGATCAAATAGACGAGACTGAATAATGTTTTAAAACACCTTATAAGTACACGATAGTAGGATAACAGGTCTGTAGCTGTCTGGAGACTTTTTACATTTATTGTCACCTTTATAAATTGGAACAATTAAACCACGTTTCCATTGTGAAGGAATGTGTCCTTCTCGAACTATCAAATTAAACAATGATGCTAAACATCGCATGACACCTACACCTCCGTAACGTAAATGCTCATGTTGCAGCTTATCATACCCGAACGCTTTTCTTAATTTCAAACTGTTAATAACATTATTTACTTCACTTTCCACTATAACACCACCAGGTAAATGTTCAAACTTGTTCTGGAGGATGGTCTTAATAAAGTTTGGGTAATCATTTTCTTACTCATGTTCAAAGTCAAATGAATCATTGTACATTGGTTTATATACGTCACTATAATAATCAGCAAAACAGTTCGCAATTGATGTAGGGGTATTGTATGATCTATCTTTATAAGCAATTTCAGGGTATATCTTGGATGATGCCGGTTTAAAGCGTTTTGACATTTTCTAAAACAGGCGAATATCACAGCCTGCAGCATCGTTCAATGCTTTAAAACACTTCTGTTCATATTCTTCATTTGCTGCGATTTGTATACGCCTGAACTCATACTTAGCATGTTTGTAGGACCTAAACGAGTCATATTGCATACCTCTCGGGCGACTCTGTGCCAGCGCGTTCCATGTCATGTGCTTTCTTAACACTGACATTCCAATATAGTTTCGTATATTAATTATCCACATTTCGGAATAGCTTTATCGGATGAGCTTATTAAAACTGTTCACGAAGGAGTCATATGCTTCATTAACAGACGCCGCACCAGATTCTATCTCACATGTTAACAGTTCTATATGTGTAGTAATATAATCTTTGTAAAGTTCTATTTCGGTATCAGTCACTTTATGCCAAGCAGGTAGTCTACTCATATTATTAAGAATCTGATTAGGGTCCTCCTTTAGTTCCAATTTAACTATGATCGGGAGATGATAAGAGGTATCAATAAAGAACCCCTCAGCAAGGATTTCATAAGATAAAATATGTCCACACAAAGCTTCATTTACAAGTACATATTCTAACATTGTCTGTTTTGTAATATATGTACATGATGGACCTTTATAGGGGATTTTACCTCCCGCAAAACAAAAATGGTTTCTGCTTACAAACTGTAGTAATTCGATAGACTTGGGCATATTTGTTTTCATAGCATCTTGTTTTAAGCAACTAGCGTTTAAATCACCTGTAACTATTATATTACCATAATTACTATAAAACGTACATAATGTATCTAGAACATTTAGATGGTATTTGTAGTTGTCAATAGATTCATCTGCTGGCAAGTATGTAAATATATAGCGACCCATATATGTTACTTCTCAATTCAATACCTATAATACGAGTGGAATTTATATTTGGTATCTCAGCTATTGAATACTGTAAGGAGGAATTATACATGATTGCAATTCCACCCTTACCTTGATAAGCTTTGTACGAGTCTGGTAACTCGTCAGTTTTACTTAATGCAGAAAAGCCATTTTCTAAACTTGTCAAGTAATTTTAAGACTGAGGTTTCACTGTGTGCTCTGAAATTACACAAATATCGCAATTGGTTTTGTTCAACAATAAACTTAAACACAAAGTAGAGAACATAACGCCTCGGACATTCCATGATATTAGGGTTAAACTAAACATTATCAATACCTGAGTAAAAGAACAAAAATTCAAGGTAAATATAATATATGGGAAGTTAGTCATTGTTATTCATTATTAATCAACATCATTGGTCTGTCTGTCGCTTTGGTGATCACCATACCATTCTCTGTTGCTCACCCATAGCCTACATTTCACTCCTATGGGCCAGAAATTCTCATCGCACAATTGATCATAACCATTTTCTGATACATTCAACTATGCGGACATTAGTCGTTGATTGCTTTTAGAACTGAAGAACCTTAAGTTACATGAACACCTCTTTGCTCGAGATATGTAACTATACCGCTTCTGGTTGATTTAGCGTTAATACCATGTAAGTAGAATCGCGAAGTTCTTTTCCTCGTTACGCCTGTGAAGAAATTGTCATCGGAAGGCTGTACATTTTCCGTGTTTTCATGAATGCGTACCGGTATTTTAAAAGTATTTTCTAGTGTTGCGTTGTTTATACCGCTATTTCTATCTAGAGAGTCAGAGCGAAGAGTTGCGATTGGTACGTTTTCTATAATCAACAGAGAAGGATTCTCTTGCGGAGTATTTTCGTCACGTTCCGTTGATCTGCAATATATAGGCCGTCGGGTATTCGTCTGAGTACTATTGTCATGCTCCAACGATATGGGTGATTTCACGGGATATGTATTGGATTTGTTGAGTTTAGTTACCGCGTCATTCGTTTCAGGGGTATCCTTTGGGGACGCCACATAACATTTTGAAGGTTAACAGCTTGTTTTTAATTCCTTGATAACTCTTTTAGCGTTAACAATCAGTTTTGGAATCCTAGACTGTTCCATTTCCATTGTCTTCATTTTTTGCGTACACATTTCAAAAGCGAAAATTTCACAACCTTTAGTTCGCTGTTTTAAAAGTTTAAAGCTTGTTTCATATTGGCTGCATTCCATAATGATTCCATTATAATAATAATATACAGCTGTGTCAACTAAATAACTGTAAAATATATTTTTATGGCCAAAATTTGCGTGTACTAGTAGCTGGCTAAATTTAGTGTCTGAAGAGTACACGACATATGGCCGGCATATTTGTTTACGTATATCAACAAAAATAGTTCCCAAGAGGTCGTTCATGAAAGTATTAACAGATCTGGGAATTGCTGGTTCAAGGTCTTTTGACCAATCAAAAATGACTATAAACGTAAACGAAGGTAAGGTAAAAATTATAGAAAAATGAATGACCTTATAGGAGGGGTTGGACAGGATAGTGGGAGACAGGGAGAGAGGGGGAGGGAGAAAGGAACAAAGTGGAGGGAGAAAGGAGCAAAGGGGAGAGAGAAAGGAGCAAAGGGGAGAGAGAAAGGAGCAACGGGGAGGGAGGAAGGAAGAAGTAAGAAAAGAGGGAGTGAGAACTATTACAAATTTTCCCTTAAATGTATAACTGAAAATCATTTCATAAGTGCAAATTCATTGATTTAATTGATCGAGACTAATAGGTTCTTTTATACGTTTTTGGGAAAGACCGGTTGATATTTCACGAGTGATAGAAATTTTATGTCTTTTCGCGAGTGGAGCGCAGCGGACTAATCAAAGTGCGGTTTGCACAATTTTGGAAATCCTTGTTGTTGGGGATTAATAAAAGTTTTGTCAACAAAAACATGATCAAATAGACGAGACTGAATAATGTTTTAAAACACCTTATAAGTACACGATAGTAGGATAACAGGTCTGTAGCTGTCTGGAGACTTTTTACATTTATTGTCACCTTTATAAATTGGAACAATTAAACCACGTTTCCATTGTGAAGGAATGTGTCCTTCTCGAACTATCAAATTAAACAATGATGCTAAACATCGCATGACACCTACACCTCCGTAACGTAAATGCTCATGTTGCAGCTTATCATACCCGAACGCTTTTCTTAATTTCAAACTGTTAATAACATTATTTACTTCACTTTCCACTATAACACCACCAGGTAAATGTTCAAACTTGTTCTGGAGGATGGTCTTAATAAAGTTTGGGTAATCATTTTCTTACTCATGTTCAAAGTCAAATGAATCATTGTACATTGGTTTATATACGTCACTATAATAATCAGCAAAACAGTTCGCAATTGATGTAGGGGTATTGTATGATCTATCTTTATAAGCAATTTCAGGGTATATCTTGGATGATGCCGGTTTAAAGCGTTTTGACATTTTCTAAAACAGGCGAATATCACAGCCTGCAGCATCGTTCAATGCTTTAAAACACTTCTGTTCATATTCTTCATTTGCTGCGATTTGTATACGCCTGAACTCATACTTAGCATGTTTGTAGGACCTAAACGAGTCATATTGCATACCTCTCGGGCGACTCTGTGCCAGCGCGTTCCATGTCATGTGCTTTCTTAACACTGACATTCCAATATAGTTTCGTATATTAATTATCCACATTTCGGAATAGCTTTATCGGATGAGCTTATTAAAACTGTTCACGAAGGAGTCATATGCTTCATTAACAGACGCCGCACCAGATTCTATCTCACATGTTAACAGTTCTATATGTGTAGTAATATAATCTTTGTAAAGTTCTATTTCGGTATCAGTCACTTTATGCCAAGCAGGTAGTCTACTCATATTATTAAGAATCTGATTAGGGTCCTCCTTTAGTTCCAATTTAACTATGATCGGGAGATGATAAGAGGTATCAATAAAGAACCCCTCAGCAAGGATTTCATAAGATAAAATATGTCCACACAAAGCTTCATTTACAAGTACATATTCTAACATTGTCTGTTTTGTAATATATGTACATGATGGACCTTTATAGGGGATTTTACCTCCCGCAAAACAAAAATGGTTTCTGCTTACAAACTGTAGTAATTCGATAGACTTGGGCATATTTGTTTTCATAGCATCTTGTTTTAAGCAACTAGCGTTTAAATCACCTGTAACTATTATATTACCATAATTACTATAAAACGTACATAATGTATCTAGAACATTTAGATGGTATTTGTAGTTGTCAATAGATTCATCTGCTGGCAAGTATGTAAATATATAGCGACCCATATATGTTACTTCTCAATTCAATACCTATAATACGAGTGGAATTTATATTTGGTATCTCAGCTATTGAATACTGTAAGGAGGAATTATACATGATTGCAATTCCACCCTTACCTTGATAAGCTTTGTACGAGTCTGGTAACTCGTCAGTTTTACTTAATGCAGAAAAGCCATTTTCTAAACTTGTCAAGTAATTTTAAGACTGAGGTTTCACTGTGTGCTCTGAAATTACACAAATATCGCAATTGGTTTTGTTCAACAATAAACTTAAACACAAAGTAGAGAACATAACGCCTCGGACATTCCATGATATTAGGGTTAAACTAAACATTATCAATACCTGAGTAAAAGAACAAAAATTCAAGGTAAATATAATATATGGGAAGTTAGTCATTGTTATTCATTATTAATCAACATCATTGGTCTGTCTGTCGCTTTGGTGATCACCATACCATTCTCTGTTGCTCACCCATAGCCTACATTTCACTCTTATGGGCCAGAAATTCTCATCGCACAATTGATCATAACCATTTTCTGATACATTCAACTATGCGGACATTAGTCGTTGATTGCTTTTAGAACTGAAGAACCTTAAGTTACATGAACACCTCTTTGCTCGAGATATGTAACTATACCGCTTCTGGTTGATTTAGCGTTAATACCATGTAAGTAGAATCGCGAAGTTCTTTTCCTCGTTACGCCTGTGAAGAAATTGTCATCGGAAGGCTGTACATTTTCCGTGTTTTCATGAATGCGTACCGGTATTTTAAAAGTATTTTCTAGTGTTGCGTTGTTTATACCGCTATTTCTATCTAGAGAGTCAGAGCGAAGAGTTGCGATTGGTACGTTTTCTATAATCAACAGAGAAGGATTCTCTTGCGGAGTATTTTCGTCACGTTCCGTTGATCTGCAATATATAGGCCGTCGGGTATTCGTCTGAGTACTATTGTCATGCTCCAACGATATGGGTGATTTCACGGGATATGTATTGGATTTGTTGAGTTTAGTTACCGCGTCATTCGTTTCAGGGGTATCCTTTGGGGACGCCACATAACATTTTGAAGGTTAACAGCTTGTTTTTAATTCCTTGATAACTCTTTTAGCGTTAACAATCAGTTTTGGAATCCTAGACTGTTCCATTTCCATTGTCTTCATTTTTTGCGTACACATTTCAAAAGCGAAAATTTCACAACCTTTAGTTCGCTGTTTTAAAAGTTTAAAGCTTGTTTCATATTGGCTGCATTCCATAATGATTCCATTATAATAATAATATACAGCTGTGTCAACTAAATAACTGTAAAATATATTTTTATGGCCAAAATTTGCGTGTACTAGTAGCTGGCTAAATTTAGTGTCTGAAGAGTACACGACATATGGCCGGCATATTTGTTTACGTATATCAACAAAAATAGTTCCCAAGAGGTCGTTCATGAAAGTATTAACAGATCTGGGAATTGCTGGTTCAAGGTCTTTTGACCAATCAAAAATGACTATAAACGTAAACGAAGGTAAGGTAAAAATTATAGAAAAATGAATGACCTTATAGGAGGGGTTGGACAGGATAGTGGGAGACAGGGAGAGAGGGGGAGGGAGAAAGGAACAAAGTGGAGGGAGAAAGGAGCAAAGGGGAGAGAGAAAGGAGCAAAGGGGAGAGAGAAAGGAGCAACGGGGAGGGAGGAAGGAAGAAGTAAGAAAAGAGGGAGTGAGAACTATTACAAATTTTCCCTTAAATGGATAACTGAAAATCATTTCATAAGTGCAAATTCATTGATTTAATTGATCGAGACTAATAGGTTCTTTTATACGTTTTTGGGAAAGACCGGTTGATATTTCACGAGTGATAGAAATTTTATGTCTTTTCGCGAGTGGAGCGCAGCGGACTAATCAAAGTGCGGTTTGCACAATTTTGGAAATCCTTGTTGTTGGGGATTAATAAAAGTTTTGTCACCAAAAACATGATCAAATAGACGAGACTGAATAATGTTTTAAAACACCTTATAAGTACACGATAGTAGGATAACAGGTCTGTAGCTGTCTGGAGACTTTTTACATTTATTGTCACCTTTATAAATTGGAACAATTAAACCACGTTTCCATTGTGAAGGAATGTGTCCTTCTCGAACTATCAAATTAAACAATGATGCTAAACATCGCATGACACCTACACCTCCGTAACGTAAATGCTCATGTTGCAGCTTATCATACCCGAACGCTTTTCTTAATTTCAAACTGTTAATAACATTATTTACTTCACTTTCCACTATAACACCACCAGGTAAATGTTCAAACTTGTTCTGGAGGATGGTCTTAATAAAGTTTGGGTAATCATTTTCTTACTCATGTTCAAAGTCAAATGAATCATTGTACATTGGTTTATATACGTCACTATAATAATCAGCAAA